>WBNO01006046.1:0-45111 GCA_013400575.1 Peucedramus taeniatus
CGTTCGGCGGACGCCGGGAACGCCGCGGGGACAGCGCCTTCCCCGGCCCGGGCAGCTCCGGGGACACCGCCCGGCGAGCTCCGGGACACCGCGCCGCCCTGCGGGACTGCCGCTCCCCGCTCTCCTGCAACGTGCTCTTGCTCCCGTTGAGTTGCTGCAACTGAGCGCGCAAAAATGTCCATAATAATAATACAGTATTTAATTAATAATAGTAATAATAATAGTAATAACAGCACCATTAGCGCCAGTTAAAGACGCTTTTCCCCTCTTTGAGCGCAGCCAGGCCAGTGACTATGTCAGACTATGACTAGCGGACAGAGTGGTTTAACATCCCTGGCGCTGCCCGTGCCCCTCAGCCCTGAGGCGCTTCCAGCCGGGCTCGGTCCCAGCGCAGCGAAGGCCGCGGATGGTGGATCCTGTCATCAGACCTGTCTCCATACAGGTGCCACCACTTCGCCTCTGGGCTTCGTTTTCTGTCTCGTTACACCCAACCTGCCCCTCTCTTCTGAACCAAATCGCCTTAAAACGAACCGCTTGGGTAACGAAGCACATGAAAAAATATGGGTTTTTTTTTTCCAGCCGCGGGGGCCAGCTGGGTCCGCCTGTTGAGCTCCTCGCTGCTGCCGCAGGCTCTCAGGCACGCAGAGCGTTCCCGGGCAGGGGCAATGCCGGGGTTCATTCACCTCCCGGAGCCGAGCGCGCTGCGATGCTCGGGCGCTGCAGCCCGGCCCCTCTCCGGCCTCCTCCGCAGAGCTCCCCCTCCTTGCCCGGCAGACAATCCTCACTCGCCGCCCCTGGCCCACTCCTAGAGAGCAGAACCTCGGACCCACCGGGATCTGTGTCCCTTATTCCACTTCTGGCAGTTCCTCCTTCTTTAACCTCTTCTGTCTGAAAAATATGCATTTCTCTGCAGAGAGCTGTCCTGGTTTTAGGACGAGCAGTGACGAGCCACAGGACCACAAGTTTTGAGATTTGCATTTTGGAGAAAACTGAAAACTGGTTTCAGAAAACTGAAAGTAGCCAACATAACCTATGAAAATGGGACAGAGATAGGGTTACAGCAAGTCAAGTATAAACACAGTTGGTGTGCAATAATTTAGAACCACACTAACATCCCATTAAAAATATTCATCTATTAAAATGAGGTGTCCTGTGTAGCAAGTACTAACTGAAGCATTCAAGTTTTAGAACAGATGCTGTAAAAGAAGGCTATTTAAAAATAGAATCTCCACCACCTCTTTCTCCATTCAGAGCCTACAGAGGGAGATGCAAAGCAATTCTTACAAAGTGACTCAAAACTTCCCAGCCACTATCTGTGGCTTGCTTCAGTCATAAATTAAGTTTCCTTTTCTTTGAAAAAGTTTAAAGACTGCAAGCTTTCAATAAATCCCTCCCCCTGTAATGTCAAAGCTTGCAGTTTCCTTCTGAAACTCAGCCTCTTATAACTCATGCTTTCTGAAGTCTGCAGACACAGGTACTTGGTGACAGCAAGTGACAAACTGAAGCCCTGTTGTAATTGAGTTTAACCAATGAATTAATCACTGGAACAGTTTAGTGGGACAAAATCAAGTGGTACAATTCAGAATTTGTACAGAAAATAAAGTATTGCTGCAGAGAAGACAGGAGAAGAAAGGAAAAAAGGAATAGAGAAATAAGGAAACAGTAACACAACGATTTTAAGAAAGTTTATTTGCAATCTGAAAGCAATAAGAAAGGGAAGTAGTGAATAAATATGTAGCTAACAAAATGCACAGCTGCTATGTAAGAGTTCACTCTATGGATTTGCTGCTCTCAACTTGCATCCATTGTTCTTTTGCTGTAGTCTGACAGGACCATGAACAGTTGTGTTGAAGAGATGACTTTTGCCCAGACTGAGAGTGGAACTCTGCTGCCCTGTGCCCTGTGACACCTGCAATTATCACGAGCAGCCCTAGGAGCAGCCTGGCTGAAGAGCCCCACGGAGCCAGTTCCCTCCCAGAGAGCACCTGAGCAATGGACATCACCACAGGAGAAGGAGCTGAGTGAGGAGGAGCTCTGCAGCCTTCCACTGTGCCACTCTGAGCCAAATCACCCCAAATTCTCTGAAGCTGATTAAATTGCACCTTTGAACTGTTACAGATCCTGCAGACTCAAGCCCTGGTTCTTCCAATAGATATAACAGCACACAAACTGATGGCTAGGCAGTGCCTGACTGATATTCCTACAAATTTTAGTGGTTTAACGGTTTTCAAGATATGTATTTGCAAAATTGGTTCTTTTCCTTTTTATAATACTTGTTTTTAAGGTGCACTGGAGATTTTGCTACTAGAAATATTTATCTGGAGCAGTACACACTCACAGGCAAACAGCTGCTTTTAACTAGGAGTTTTCAAGCTCAAGGAAACCATTGTTTCCAACTTTTGTGGGTAGCAGGGGAAGTCAAAAATGGGGAAGAAATAGAACAATGGCCAATTTAATCTGGCTGTCAGAACTGCCAGAGAAGTGGCATTGCCATCTTGTCAGGATTCCTGCACTTGCAAGCTCATCTGGAATCCTCCAAAACCACTTCCATCAAATTGGAAGAGTCCTGCCAAAATCTGGCTGAAACCCATTCTACATCAGCCAGCATAATTCACCTTATTATGAGAGTTCACCATATCAGGGGAGGTGTAAATGGAGTGAAAGAGCAGAAGAGGAAGAAGGTAAAGCTGCTTTTGTGAAAAACAGAAATGCTACAGGCACCTGTGCCAAGGCCGTTGGTGGAGAACTGAGAGCAGAGAGAGATCTTTGCTGTTTTCCCAGCTTTTCTCTTGTTTTTCAGCAGATACCCAGGGACCAGTGTGCTTATCACCAGTGCCAGCAATGGCATTCCATGATCACACAAGACTTGGCATACACAGGGACAACAAGTCCCAGTGGGAGTGTGCCAACTGGGAGATGTTGTGTCTGGGCCACTGACAGCCTAAAGGTGAGCAGTTTAAAAGATTATTTTATCTGGGGTTGTGCTGCTAACAGCTGCTGTTAGCTGGCAACCTCCTTCTCTTCAATTACAAGGTCCAAAGTTAAATGAGTTTCCCATCAAAAATGGACTTTATATCCAAAGACATGCCAATAGCTGATGCTGCCAGTCCTGGTTCTCTTTCTAGTCTACAGTCTTCAGGCAGAGACAACATTTCTCAGGGGTTTATTCACCCAGGAACTCTAAATAATAACAGCAAGAGAACAAAATAGAGACTAGAAAGGGGAATTTGACAGCACCACGGTTTCCACAAAGTAAAGAACAGCTTCTGGATCCAAAATCTAGGAATTTCAGGGAAGATCTGAAGGGACTCAGAAGTTAAAATGTACAAAGTACATTAAAAAAGTAGAGGTTGTGCCAAGCAGTCACATACAATTCAGTAATTCTCTATGACTATGAGAGCACACACAACAGGACCTATGACTCCCTTTTTTGCTTTTAAGTCTGCCTCTTAGCACTTGAAATCTGCTTAACAAGAAAATGGCAAAACAGTCTGTTCCTGAGAGTTGTGTTCAGGTAGGAAATCTCCAAAACATCTGAAAAGTGGAAGAGACAGAATGATTGCCATGACTGAAACAGGTACAATTAGAATGTCCTATTCCTCTGCTGAAGCCAAGTTAAAATTATCAAAATAGAAAGATTTTGTACCACCAATTAAAAACCTCAAATGTCTAATGCAGAGAAACTAAGTAGTCACTACACTACTAATTTACCTCCATCACTAACCTGTTTCCTTTTTCTCCTTCAGGGAATATGTAAAACCGTAAGAGAGGTACTGTGCCTTTTTTAAATGTACTACTCTACTTCTAATAATCTCTTATGTGCATCATTTATGGTAAGACATTTTACAAACATTTTTAGGTGTGCAGGTAAAAAGATTTTTTAAAAAATCTCTCTTACTGTCTTGAATGTTTAAAAACAAAAAGCAGCTAATCCCATCTGTCCCACAAACCATTCTTGCACTTTCTGATTTTTCACTCATTGCAACCTATATTCAAATCTGAATTAGCCCTACACCAGGGGAAAAACCCCAGTGGAGATGTAGCTTTGGACCATTGTTGTATCTCCAGGAGCTTTTTACATCCATGTGGGTCGTTTCTGTTATGCCAGCAGACCTGCCAGGTGTTGGGAAGTCAGCCTCCTCCCCTTGTCTTGCCTAAGATGCCTATTCAGGAACCTCAGGAAATCCTACAGAACCAAGCAGTAACACGATGGAGAGTCTAAAAGTCTCTTGGAAAAGAAGTAAAAAGCAGCAGCCAATCAACCTAAAGGCTGATGATGGATTTAAACAAAAGATAGGGTAAAACACTGGGGGTTTTGACAACCACATAAGATACTTTTTACTTACAGGAAAAGTTCCACACAGTTACTTGTGTCCTGAAAGTGTGAATGGTTTGTCATTCCTTTGAGCAAAATGCTGCAGATAATTAAACAGGACAGTAATAACCCAAAGAAAATCTCTCATTGTTTCAGAACCTGAGATGGATTGGGTTTAAGGGGGTCACATTTCCAGCAGAGATAAATACACAGACTGTGTAGGACCAAGTGCTCACTTGTTGATACAGGCAGAATGAAAAATAGAATTAATTTATATAAGCTTGTATGTTTATTGGGATAATTAAAGTCTGCTTTGAATAGAACCCTCAGTTAGAAAGTCTGGTATCACCCTGTTCCTGATAGGGTGAGGTGTCAACCACTTAGTGCTAATGGTGATGGCCTGATGAGATTGTTAGATTTTCCTCTGGCCAAGTGAACTTCACCAGCAGAATGAAAAATAGAATCAAAGGTATGCCAAACTGATGGGACATTCTACAATACACATAACACAACAAGGGAAAAATGCTTGCTTCTCTGCCTCAGTCTGAGTGCAGTTTACTGCCTTCAACAAAAGAACTGAAAATGGCTCTTGATTTTTGTCTTGTTGTCATAGGTGTCTATCCTTTAGAAGGTTTTCTATCCATAGAGCACAGGATACTTTTGGGAAAATGGTGTTCAAATATATACTTTGCAAATAAAAAATAGGAGTACCTTATTATAAACAAGGGGCTGGAGTTTGATTTTATGCATCTGCAAAGACAAGGCAATTCCCTTTTTTTCAAGACAAAAATTAGGCATGCTGAATAAATACATTTTGTAAAGCTTTGAACAACTCTAAGTTAATAGCTGAACAGGACACAAGTTACCTGTCATTTCCAGTCTCTCAAAACCTTACTGCTTAAGAAAATCAGTTTGCATGCCATCCAGATATTAATGAAATTTCACCTGTGCTGTTTGAAAATTACACAGAAAATTTGTTTTCATTCATTGACAAACTCGGAGTGAACAGAATAGGTTTGTTAGGGGACATTTCTGCATCTTGGTCAGCCTAGGCTGTAGAGTCTGACAAATCTCAGCAGCTCTAGAGCTGGAGTTGCCAGATCCAGAAGCATTTTCGATCAAACCCTTACTGCCACCATCCTTCCCTGGGGAAGGCTCCCTGAGTGCACTGGGAAGAGCACAGAGAGGCACAGGGATTTCCCTGCTACGGCACAATCCTCACAGAACCCAGAGCAGCCAGTGGGACAAACGCGGGCAGTATCTGAGGGGTGAGGAGGGTCAGGAACCAGAGCAAAGCTTCGGAGGAGCGGCCTGCCCGGCTCAGCCGCTGTTTTTCAGCTCCCTGAGCCCGTCCTGCCCTTGTGCTGAGCAGACACCACGTGCCCGTCTCACACCCACAGCTCGGTATCGGTCAGCTGAGCTGGGCTTAATCACACCAGCAGGGATGAAGGATGTTTACAGCAGGATTTACTCTTATGAAAACCATTAGCCCTTTAGGGTAAAAGGCGTCCTGTTGTTATGCAGTGTGTCTGGCACAACAGGTCACCGGCCTGGAGCATCGAAAATAATCACCTCTTTTACTATCAGAAGAGGCACTAAACTACAGTCAAGCAAAGGTCACTATAGGGAAAAACCGGAGAAATACTTAAAAGGGAAAAGTTGACTGCGAGGTCTGGAAAGACTTTGGGCTTATTCCTTCCTGGGGAGAATTGGTGTAGGCCCGGAATTGAAATACAGTAGAAAAATCGTGACTGGAAATGTGGGAGTGGTTCTGTAAGAGGCAGTGATACACTGAGCTGATTTACCTTACAGGGCTCATCTTTTACAAGCTACTTCTTTCTAGTCTGCCAAAGCTTTCCCTTTGAGACAATTTTTGAAAGAGGGGTATAATCTGTAGGTAAAGTATAGAGATTTCCACTGCCAAACACCCAGTCCTCTCACATTCTTTGCTTCCTCCTCCTGAAATCCTTTTTGCCAATTTTCCTATCTATCTAACCCGATCTTGTCCTGTCTAAACTCCACTACAGGACCTTCCAATGCCAACATGCAGCATCAGCTACCAAAACAGCTCCTTCCACTGCTGGCTGAATGGAAGCAGGAGGGAAAAATCACCAAGGTCTGTTATGAAGGCAGGCCATGCAGCTAAGGCACACATCATCACCTCAGCTTTTCTTTAAACAATAAGTGACAAGTCTAAGTCACTCTATCTTATTTATGTCGAGGTAGCTAGCAAAACATGGAAGCACCACCTTTGACTTGGGAGTTTTGCAAGAGTAACTGATAAGGTAACAATCACAGAAATAGCTTTTAAAATACTACAGTTTTCCTGACTGAGCTGGTTGTGAATGAACACCTTGCAGCAAACCAACTTGTATGAAAGAGAAGGAATACTCACATTTGTACAGTGGTCAGGAAATGTCCTGGGAAATGAGAAGAAGTAAGAACTGAAGTTATTTCTTTGCTAAGTCAAAGCCACCGTTCCAGCCACCATTTCCAGAAACTATTAGCAATGAAATTTAAGAAAAATAAAAAACCTTGAACATTCATATCAAATGATACAACTTTAATTTCTAAAAGGTGATAAGTACTAAGAAACTGATCTAGTTGACAGGCAATTAATCCTCCTTGCATAGTACATTTATCTCCATGGGATATCAAGATTTACAACATTTCAGGAAAACTGGCACCTAAGTGAGCAAGCAACCTCAATCCTATACAAAAGTTACAGACAACCTAAATGTTTCCAAGTTTTACTTTGTAATTTATGCAGAGAATAGCCTTTGCTTTGTCCCCATCTATCCCACAGTACTGCATTCTCTCACTGCACTTTACAGCTGGCTTCTGTGTAGAAAACATAAAAGGCTGCAACCCACACTGATATAGTAATTCACAATAAATTGGCTCATTCTATTCAAACTTGGCCTTTCTGAGGTCAAATACCTCAAGGTACTTAGTTATGGGCTTCATCTTTTCATGTAGGATGTGCACCTCACAATACTTGGGATTCCTTAATAAAGATTTTGTCCAGAGGGTGTTCAGTCCTTCCCTTGAGAAAGCAAAAGGTGAGGCTTCAGTTTCACAAGTGCTCTTGACACTAATCTAAAAGAAGCACTGAATCTTACAGGAAGCCAAAAATTTTTAACTTGCTTAACCAGCTTGCTAACAAGATAAGAGTAAAAACACTTCATATAAAAAAAATGAAAATTACATTTTGCTGTATGTGTTAGACATATCTACAATGGATTTTTTTCCTTTACAGAATGATAGTTGGAGAGGAGCACTGTACTTACATCATCATTAATCCCTTTTTTTCCTAGTAACTTGTGTCCTGATTTTCAAAAGCACTGATTATCAAGCACATCCTAGGTACTGAATGGTAGCAGCAGGCACTCAGAACTGTTGAAAATAGACTACTAGTATTTGTACTTTTGCTGCAAATGCACCATTTGAAAATAGTTCACTTGGAAATGGGTAACTTCACCTTTTAGTGAAAATCACTCCTGTAGTGTTTTTAAATGTCTGAAATAACCATTACCAGTATTTGCTTAATACACTATAGTGGATTACGATCAAAATTAATGCCAAAAAATTAAGTTTATGATAAATAAACTTTGGAAAAATTTATACAAGGCCGTAAATAAATAATTTGAACTTCAGTCTCAGTAAAAAGTAAAACAGTATGTCACATGACAATATCATCCTATCTAAACAATACAATCTTGCTATATTTTATTGCATAATAATTTGAGAGTAACATCTTAAGTAAAATATGTAAAGAAACAAAATCATTAGATTTACTTTCTTTAATATTGAACAACCAGTTCTTTGTACATAATCCAATTTAAAGATAATATAATTAGCACTTCCAGCATTAACAGTCTGTATTTACAATGAATGAGATGGGGTAGATAATCTGAAGAGTATTCAAATCTGTATGAAACAAATCAAAATACGAAGATTTACAGTAGTAGGCTCAAAATCCAAGACTTTTCCATTAATGGAATGCAATTTAAAAAGGCTTTGTTGCCTTTATTACTTGTAAGGGTTCCTGAAATGGTTATTTAAACAGCTGAAATCTTCAGTAATGCCTTCATTATTTGTACATGACATTAAAAATTAATTCCAATACTTCTATTTTTTACTTGCTTGTAGACCAGTCTGAAATCTGATGAAAGGATAACAAGGAAGTTTACTATATAATCCTAATTCCATATTCCTGAATGCAACGGTTGGAAGTAGATGATGTCAGTCCATTCCAAGGGTTATGTACACAAAACTTAGAAAATGTTCTTCACTCTTGCATAAAATGTGTACACAGTATCAGTGAGTGGGGGACTTCAAAGTTTTTATGGGCTGTTGCTGGCATGGACCTTTGTTGGTTGAAAATAAAATACCTTTCACTCTATTGTTCTGGTAGCAGTTTTACAAGTTAATCATCAATCCCTGGTGTTTCCCCCTGTTGTATTCTGGAGGCTATTCTAATGGCTTCTTCCAGAGACTGTTGTTCTCCAAGCTGAAACAAACACATTTAAACAGAAAGACATCCAAAATGTTACACTTCGATAAAAAATGCATCAAAAAAGATCTGAAAGCAAAGATCTAGACACCAAACAATACTTCAGCCCAAATAAGTGTGATCAGTATTGTCACACCTCTCCTGGATGATAATATATACCAGCAGCTATCTAATCAGCATGACAATTAAGATAGCTGCTGATAGGAGATTACACTGGGTTTTTATGTAACCACCAAATACATGTGTTTCAAAGAACTGCTGCATGATAAACACACTTCATGACCCACAAAGTAGGTGATATTTTACTTGGCAGATATTACAAAGCTCAGACAAGGCACAGAAGTCAAAGTGGCTGTTGCATTACATTTTATCACTGGTAAAGCAAACAAACATCTTCATTTTTCTTAACTCTCTTAACAGAAAATCAACTCTTTGGAACACTACATGACATTAATTTATAGAAAAAGTGTACATTTATTGCAGAATCCCAACTGCATAAAAAAGCTGTTGTGATGACACTGTTTGATTCTACAGTTAGTTTAGAGAGGAAATTATCTGGTACTACCAGAAGTAAGATAATCAACCCTGAATAAATACAACTTGACACTTTTTGGGAAGGAATCCATGGAGTTTTACAATATGTTAATGGGAACACCAAAGACAGCCTCAATCTCACAAAAAAATGTAAAGCTGGCCATTACCTACTGGCTCAGAAGAAACATATATGAAAGTGTGGAAGGTAAAACCATACAATTTGACCTAATGGGACAATTCTAAGTATCACTTGTTATTTTTACAATCACTGCATATCACGTTCTGGATCCACTCAAATCAAGACCTCTGTTTTCACCTCGTTAGGATTTCAATAGGACTATCAGGCCACTGGCTTTACCAGTACTTAGAAACCAAATGGATTTATTTGTTAGTATCCTAGTACAAAAGAAAAGCCAATCAAACCCTCAGGAATAACCAATAATATTTTAATTTTGAAATCTCTCTATTTGTGTATTTTAAGTTTAATTAATGTAAAGAGACTTAAGTTAATGCTCCATTGCTGGTAACAGAAGAGGGGCTTGTGCAGAGAGTTTTCCTTTCATTCAGAGGACCCACTGCTGAGGGTGCAAGTTACTTTTTTCTTGCTCTCCTGCAAAAATTGCCTTCTGACAAGGTTTCTCTTACAGGCAGTTTTGATTAGTGCCAGCTTAGCTCAAAAGAGAGGAGTTCAGAATTCAGAGCTTCTCAACTTTCAACAGCATCAGGCTTGCTACTTTCCATTTAACAAAGGGTAAAATAACAATCTCTTGTTTCTGCTTGAGGATATTAATACTATTCCTTTCAATCAGAGCTCTTAAAAGCTCTTTCATACCTAGAAATTACCTTTTCCTGACAGTGTTTGAACAATGTGAGGAACTATTTACAGAGACTGTTTGTACTGTGCTGGTTTGGCACATAACAGAAGGTCACTATTTCCAGAGATTTCTGATTATTAATCTTTCTATATAACTGTTTGCACTATTTTGCTATTAGCATTTCAAGATTAAATAACAGATGTGCTAATTTTATAAGTTCATAGCAATTTATCCTTGACAGTTTGGCTTTATATGTGTCAACCCTATTGTAAAGCTGAAGGATGAACAAAAGCACTTTTGCACTGAAAAGTCCATGAACAACTCGGTTGACCTGAAGTTTGGACCTCCCCCAGCCTTCCCCTTTTTTCAGAGTTCTACAAGTAGATTTGGAAAATCAGATGCTGCTTATTCCTCTTCCTAACCCAATATATTATTTTAAATCTGTGATAATTTAATTGTGGGCTATTTTTTTTCAAGGAAATCAAGCTTATTCAAATAATTTTGTTACCTGACTAGGTAGCTTCTAGCTCTAGTAGTAAGAAACACTCCAAAAATCATTTATCCCCATCTTACCTGTACTGCAATTTGTGTCCCATTGGATGTAGCCAACAATGTGACAGGTCTGGTTTCTGTAGTCACTAGATGGTGTCCGTGCTGCTGGTGTCCCATTTCTGAGGAGGCACTGTGAAATGCTGCTAAGTCTTGGGCCACAATTGCAACCTTCAGGACAAAGGGACACAATCACCTGCCTGGCAGATCTGTTCCTGCTCCTCACCTCCTACCACCACTGCCTTCACAGTTACATTCAAAGCTGGGATCACTCATGAGCATAATTGTATTGTGCAAAAGAAAAGTTACCCATAATTGTGTTATCCAAATTATCTACTAGCTCTTAAAATATAAATATCCTCAGGACTGCAGCAATCCAATAGATGCACCTACAGATCTGTGATTATCTACATAGAGATTAATAACTATCTTCATTTTCATGTGGTGCAATTATAGAACAGTAGAATGAATTTTAACTTAGAGATAACATCCTATCTGTACTAAAAAGTTAGCTGTTTTATCTGTACATTAAAAACCAGCCCACAGATATAGACTTACACAAATGTTTCCCATCTGTCAAATAAATTACAGTCCCATCATATTAACCAATGAATTTACAGTTCATACTGGATTCTGTACTTAGTTCTGCCACACATTTACTGTGTGACTTTGGGGAAAATGCTTGGCATTCCTAGGTGTTATTTTACAGACACCTAAACGAATCATTGGACTGGTACCTCAGATTTTTTTCTTGGCGCCCACTTGTTTTTAAAACATTCCACCACCTGCTGATGTACAGCACTGAGTAGAACACATGAGGCACTGAGGAGGGGAATGTGTTGCAAACTGCTTAGCTGAGATAAATCTATCAGGACAGCAGTGTGCTGGCTCAGGGGCCCATCTGACAGCAGCTCCTAAAGGGCCATGAGCCAGGTGTGCAGGACAGTCTCACCTGCTGGCCCTCGGTGCCCTCTGCAGTGACCATGGCCACCGAGTGCGTTCCGGCCGAGGAGATGACGGCGTCGTGGGCAGGGACTGTGATGGTGGTGCCATCTTGTGTCACCATGGTGATGGTGTTGCCGATGGCCTGCATGTCTGCCTGGGATATGTTCACCTGCAACACACAGCAGCTCCTGAGGCAAGGAAGGGGCTGGCTGCTGCTCAAGCCAGAGCCCTGCTTCCATCTGCCTCACTGGCAGCCAACAGCTCCTGACCTTTCAGACACACTCACCTGTTTACAGAAAAGAATATGGCTCTCAGCTGTAGAAGAGGTTGCATGCCTAATCCCAGAGCCTACAACTCCCTGTTAATCAGAGTGTATCCCAAATAACAGCATAATAGATTATCTATGCATGTGTCTTCCACAGAGGTCAATGGGATTTAAGGTTTTACTGCCTGATAGACTTTAATCTTGATGGAAATACTGAAGAGGCCTATGAGGGCTTAGAATTTAAGCCACAAATAAACAATTCATAACAAATTAATGATATATATTACTGATGTCTGCAGTATAAATGCATTAGGGCTTCAGAGACATAATTTGATGTCTGATTTACAAGGTAATAAATCCCAGAACTGAAGTCAAGCTGAAAGATAATTTAAATGTAAGAATTCTGTGTCAAGGCTTCTACAGGCCTTCATTTTAGAGGGTAAAAATGGCAGTTACTTAGTATTGCTGCAATGTCCTGGCCATAAAACAGGCCCCTTGGATATATTATTTCAGTCTGAATTCAGAATATATCTTTCATGTGTTACTGGTATTTCAGCTGCCCTGCCAGCTGATAGAGAATTTTCTTTTCCCAAAAGTCTTCAATATACTGCCACAGTGGATCATGAAAGTTGTGTTGAAATCCCCTTCCAAAGAAATTTCATATGAAATCCTTAAAAATATGTATCCATGGAAAGCCTTAAAAAAAAAGACAGCCATAGGAATGTTCAAGTGGAAAATAGTATCAAAGGATTCTTTATCCTTTAGTTTATGTTAGAAACTGCACACTACCAACCAAACTGCTCGTAGAGGAAGCACGTGGAATGAAAAGACTTCCCACCCCTCAACCCCCCAAAGTGTGTGCAGACAAGACAGTGAAGATGCCCATCAGATATTAGCAGTATAATCTGGAATTGTGAGAAACCTCAGAAACAGGCTGTGTATATAGCAGTTGTTAAAACAACCCTTTGCAGAGTGACAAAGATAACAAGGAGAGACTGATCCCCTAACTTTGTATTAATACAGTTTCATGTGTCAGAATATGTGGTTTCATTAAGGTATTCCACAGGAGGCATAACCCTAAACATAACCTGACACAGCTCCAAAGAAGCTTCTTTCCAGAAACATTTATCAAGAATCCTATGTGATTTCAGAGAGCCCATGGAGAAGCCACAAACCTGTGCCTCAATTCTCAGCATGGTTTTGTCAGCACTTGGCACTGCAGTTACTTACATGCTGGGTTCCATCCTGGGATATTAGTGCTACTTGCTGGCCTAATCCTGACTGAGTAACTGTAGCAAGCTGTGCAGCAATGACATCATCTCCCTCCACACCTGTCACATAGGTGATCTGCGAGCCTTTGAGCACATCCTCACCCTGACCTGTTGGATACAAAGAAGGCAAAAGGATACTTTTCATACTCTAAATGCTCTCAGGAGAGCAAACGTCAAGGATTAAGTCCCAGTCTTGTCTAAAGGTTTTAAACACTCCAACAGAAAAATTTAGTGGAAAGATACCAGAAGCAAGCCAGAAAGTCTTATTTTGGGAACACAGGGTATAATCTTCTAGCAATGTTTAAAGACACACAAATACTACTTATACATTTAGTTTGTAAGCAAATATTAAAATGTGATAATAATTTCTAATTAATTAATTGAATATTAACCTCTCCATGCAAGGGACTCCATGCAAACACAACTGAATTTTTTTAAAGTTATTAATTAACAAACATACAGAAGAACATAATGACATGCCTTTGTGTGAAGATTTAAGTAAATTCGTTATCTTGATAAATGTTTAACCTCAGCAAACAAATGTTATCATTCCTTTAAAAGAAGGAATTAAGCTATAGTAAGTCTGCTTGAGGCGTTCAGTGCAGTTTCTCACGAACATGTAGCAAAACAACTTTTCTAACCAAAACAGTTTGTGTGGATAGTTCTGATCTTGAGGCACATTCCAAAAATCACAATTTGACAAGTGGTGTTTGTCCTTTCACAGACTTTCCTTCAGTCTATTCCTTTATAGTCATAGGATTCAATACTGATGATACCATGAACAGCATGCTCTGAGGAGTACTGCAGCACAGCAGCTCCTTTTCATCTCTGCCTCTAGGACAGTTTATAAAAACTGCTCTAAACCACAGCAAAACCAGCCTATCTCACTGTCTCACTGTACTGCAAACACAGAGTTTTCTTCTCAAGGCAGAGCCTCTACTCCCACACAAAAGATTGTCACAGCATGGTGTTATATACATATATACTCTCTTTGAAAAATCCCTATCAAAAGTCCAGTAAATTGTAATCAGCTTAGAGTCTCTCTGGTCCCTTCCCCACATTCATGTTTTTAGCAGGTTTGCTGAGACTGCAACTCAAATTTCTCTGTTAACCCCATGACTGCTATAAATGAGTTTATTATCTGGCCAATTACCATGCAATTTCTGTTTACAAGTTGTCTACCACCCTAAAAAGTCTTACAGAGAAATTAAGATATCTTTATGAAGTACTTTAACTTTTTAATCTATGTTTTAATTTCCTTGGCTATCAAAATCCCCCAGCAAGATACCATCCAGCCCCCTTTTTTCTTTTTTTTTTTTTACAACTAGAGGTTGAAAGGCTGCAATCCTAACCTGGAGGTGGCTCAAAGAAAGCCTCTTGTTCTTCCTCAATGGGCTCTGTGTCGTTGTGTGCTGTCCGTTTGTGCATAGCAAGGGTGGAGATCTGCTTGTAGGTCTTCCCACAGTGATTGCAGTTGTAGGGTTTGGAATGAGTATGTACAACATGATGTTTGTATAAACTGGAATACTCTGTGAAACGTTTGTCACAGCCAGGAACTGTACACACATAAGGCTTCTCCCCTGCATGGGAAAACAAAAGGTATGAAGAGAACTTTATTCAGGATGCACAGGAAACATTGCCAGCAAATGATATTTGGGGACAAACCTTCATTGCCAACCATACTTTAATTTCAAAGGAAACAGAGAAGCTCAACCTCACAAAGTTTATCAGTGCAACATCTTATTGTCTTTAAGAATTACAGCCAGTACAAATTTGGCCCATTTTTCTCCCTATCATTCCATCTAAAACATCCTTCTGATGAAGGCAGAATGATACATGCTGAAAGCTGTAATTGCAGTTTCTCATTGTACTGAGAATTTTGGTATTTTATTACTGAAGCCCTATAGTTTTCCTCCATGATCAATATCTGATTGACTAGTATCACTTTTGAGTATTGAAAGCTCTGAGGAAATCCATAGGAAGCATG
Organism: Peucedramus taeniatus; assembly: GCA_013400575.1. Taxonomy (NCBI): domain Eukaryota; kingdom Metazoa; phylum Chordata; class Aves; order Passeriformes; family Fringillidae; genus Peucedramus; species Peucedramus taeniatus. The sequence continues at coordinate 15,198 of WBNO01006046.1, forward strand.
TGTAAAAGCAATTATGGTTTCACATAAAAAGCCCTTCAATTTAAAAATCAATTAAACAAGTGTTCAAATTGCATTGTAAACTAAAAATATAAACTGAGATACAAAACATCCCTCTATGAAGCTTGTCTGTGTTTCTATAAAATACATAATGCTGCCAAGCTGATATGGCCATCACTGGCTTTTACATTTTAGAATCTTCAAATTTGTGCTTATTATTTCTGCTCACTAACTCTGAAAAAGCAAGTTAGATAAGTATTTTCACATCCAGTCTATAAAAAAGGAAGTACTGACCACAGTTCCAGCAGCAAGGAAAATACATCTGGGATGAAAGGGTGACTCATAACAGTGAGCCAAAGTTAAGCTCAGACTTGTCCTTTACTGGTATTTATTTAAGAAACAGCTCACAAGGGAGGTAAGCCCCAGGATCATATTAAAGATTCAGCCCAATGTCCAGTTTAAAAAACTTTGTATCCAAACCAAAATTATTCTGCCTTGAGAGCAAGGTGGGAAATAACTAAATGCTTAAATATCCTCAGCTTAGGAGAGAGGAGGCCCAAACAGAATTACCAAGCCAAGTCATATAAACATGACTATACCCAATTACAACACACCAAAACATTGCTCACAAGGAAAATGACACAGTCTCTCAAGCAGATTCCACTTCAAAATACAATAAATCACTCATATACCTGTGTGTATTCTCACATGATTCTTATAATTAGTTGCACTGGCAAAAGCTCTTCCACATCCTGGCTCTGTACAGTAATAAGGCCTTTCTCCCGTGTGTGTCCTGATGTGAACCTTTCTAATATTGGATGTTGTGAATGACCTGCCACATCCTTCAAAGGGACACTTAAAGGGCCTTTCACCTGAAAAAGAAGACAAGAAAAGATGCACATGCAAAGGTTACAAAAGAATGAAAATCCTAAATTACACTTAAGACTTGAATGTAGGAACCTAAAGCTACCAAATTTTATCTTTGAGATCCTCAGTCAGAAACACCATGAACACACCACTGTGGAGTGTTCTAGTTTAGCCAAAACTAACAAAACCCAGAACACCATAGTTCCTGAAGCTCAATTATGAAGCATTTAGATTAATACTTTAACATGTACAGAACAGACTCAGTTGCTTGGATTAGCTTGCACACTGTTAATCTAACAACTGTTTAACAACCTTCCCAATTCATACATATATTATCCAAATCAAGTGTAACATACCACTGACAACTGACAATTGTTAATTCTTCAAATGAAAAAAAAAAAACCTTAATGATTTAACATATAACCAGGATAAACATGGATTAGTAAAACTTGTTATAGAAAGCACTTAACCTTAAAAAAGAACAAACTTTCTAAAGAGAAGCAGCCATGAAACTCAAGTTTCATACCCCCAGACCAAAGCAAATCACAAATACAGGTTCTTTTAGAGTAAGTCTCTTTGTGTAATGTAAGTTTAAGCACAATAACTTACATCACTGCACCAAAGCATTTCACTGTGAATAGCAGACAAGGCCAACCAATAATATTCCAATAACCCTGACCTTTCAGATCTATCAAAGCACACGGAGAAGGAGAGCAAAAGGGGTTAAATTTGGAGATGTCTGAGCCATTGACAGGCTGTCCTGGGGTAATTTCCCACTTCTAGAGCCAAGTACATTCCACGAACTGAGCTGCTTACCAAAGAGTAGAATCTGAGAGCAAGAGCAGAACACCACTACAGATACAACAGTAGGTAATTAAAAATAAAAGAACAAGTCCTGATAGACAGTAATAGCACAAAACGCCAAAGCAGTTCGCTCCTTGGCAGAGGAAATTACTATTCATTCCTTCGGGCAGCTGTTTTGGGAAGGTTTTCCAGCTTCCTGCCAAGGCAGTGTGTATTCCCCGTATACCTCAGTGTTGTGTTACCATGGCTCCCCTAATCCTCGCTTCAGCCAGGACCCCAAACACGACCGAAAGCAGCAGGGCTGCAGAGCCAGCCCCACCCAGCAACAGACCCTGCACCAGAAACCGGGACACATCGCTCTCAAACAATGCCCGCAGGAATGTCACCAGACCGGTCCCTGAAGGGGCCTTTTCAAATTCTAATGTACTTCCAAGCAAAGCGACCTGTTTCCAGGTGACAGAGAATTCCAGCTCTAGAAATGCAAAGCCTGGATGCTCTACCCCCCTGCAGCACGAGGCACCATCCACAGCAGCTTTCCTGATCCAGATCCTGTGTCTGGGAGACATAGAGAAAACCGATGGCACTGAAAGCAAGACTTGACTCCACTCAAAAAGGGGGAAAACCAGGCAGAAAGTGAAGAAAGTGCTGACCCCGCTGTACCTCAAGGAAGGAAAGGTTTCTGAGCCATGAGCTGCCTCCTGCCTTGCTGCAGCTCGCACCAGGCATGAGCGCACACTGCTCCATCCACCTGCACAAAGCAGTTGCTGCACTTTTCTCATTCTCTATCTTCCTGGAAACACTCATAAATCTAAAATAAGACACCTTTGGCCCCTGGTCTGCTGGGAGATTATGATTCTATTACTAATATTGTTCAGGTGGGTAGGTTACATAGGGCTGGCTCAAATCTTTTATCTCAACTGCTGAACAGAGATTAAATTACCACACACCTTCTGTGGCCATAACAAAGGAAAGAAAACAGTCCACAGCTAATAAAGTTTTCCATGCTACAGAAACCTTTCAGTTCATAGTCTGTACTTGATGCAGTGCATATCAACAGTCCTCTTCTAGAGCATCATATCAATGAACACACTGATATGTGTTCACACTGATGTTTAAAAATCAAGATAGCACTAATCCCAACATAATCTTTTTCTGTATGGAAGTCCAAAAATGCAGAAATATCTTAATCTAATCCTGACTTTTTACAATTTATATTGCCTATATTTACATCCCACCCCCCATAAGTATTTTTAATTTGAAAAAATCCAAACCCCTTTTTTTTTTTCTTCTTGACTCTCAAAGATTCAGACAGTTCAGTGGAAAAGCTTGTTAGTGTTCTAGCAGAGACGTAAATATATTTCATGGAATAGGCTAGCAAGTGATAGATTGTTCTTCTGACATTTAGAGGTTGTTTTTATTGAAGATCACAGGCACAAAGCAGACATTGTGCAATCTTGTTTACACGTGTGTGCATCCACAGAGTTTTTCAGAGTGCAGTGTGTGCTAGAATTTGTGGTTTGGCTTTCAATTTAATGTTTTTAGACAAAATGTAAGATTTTATTTTTTTGTGCCTTCGCAAGTTTAAGTAGCTGTTGGTTTTCTATGACATTTTGGTTTTTCTGCTGGAAGAAGAGATGGGAAATGAGGATAACAAGCTCAAAATATCAACCTTTATGAAGCTGGCATGTGAGTTATATTAAAGCACCAAAACTGAGGAACCACTGAAGCCATTTCTAAAAGGCAAGATGGATTATTGAGGAAAAGTTCCTTGTTCTGTTACAGCTGCAGATGAAACTGTAAAGGCAATGAGTGACTCAGTGATAATGTAAGAGAGGCACTGCTAAAAGTTAGTGCATTTGCAATAACAGTGTGAATGCTTTAGCATTTTTTCCAAGAAAAGCATGCTAGATTTAATGCTTACCATGCTGAAATGCTGCTGAGCTCACTGGGCTTCAGAAAGAGAATATATACAGGCTGATTTTGTCAGTATAAAGTCACAGAATGAGGAAAGAGAAAAAACTAAAAATCCACCTAGGCAAATGAACAAAAATATGTGCTGGTAGTACCTGTGTGGGTCCGAATGTGCTTCTGCAGGTCCCCAGAAGTCTTGAAGGATTTGGTGCAGTTCTCCTCTGTGCACCGATAGGGCTTCTCCCCAGTGTGTGTGCGCACGTGGCTTTTTAACCCGTACCCTGGGGAGCACAAAGGATGTTATCAGGGCACGAGCACAACATCAGCATCTCCTCACACACAGCACCATTCATTGCCAACCAGGGGTCTATGTATAAATCACAAACAGGACAAAACTAAGCAATGTGTCTCGAGCTGTTTATTTTCTAGTATCAGCTTCATTACGTGGTTATGACAATGAGAAGATGCCAACAACACATCCCAAGCAGCAAACAAGAAACTTAATGCTACAACTTTAGAAGTTTTTTGACCAAGAACACAAACCAAAAATATATTAACAGTAGTTCTATCCAACCACTATAAACACATGTACCTTCTGTTAAAACAATGCTTACTTATTTCAAATACAATACTTAAATGTAAACCTTAAAACACAATACACAGAACTCCATTATTAAGCTTAAAACTTCCTAATCCCTTACTAGATATACTTTTCTACAGCTTAGGAGGTTATTCTATCCAAGTGTTAATACACAGACCATCATTCTATTGATCTTTACTTTTCTACTTCTTATATAGTTTTTCTACTAACAAATCATATAGCTACTACTTAACTCTAATCACAATTTACTGTCTCTAAAGCCTGTCTTTTACAACTTTCCCAAAATCCTCTGATTTTAAGGATTCCCACACTCATCAACCATCCCCAGCAAAAGCTGGGCTTGCTATTCCAGTCAGGAATGTTGATAAGTAAAATTTATTCTTTCATTCTTCACAAGCTCTTCATTCTACCCTACAGAGCAGCAGAACTCTAGATAACAGTTTATAAATTATTTTATTCTTTATTTTTTATTATTTTATTTATTTCCATATTTTTCTCCTTCCCTTCAGAAGGATAAACTGCAATTTTTATAATGTGGACAAATATTTATTTTGCCTTCTGAGGAAACCATATACTGTGTATTCCATCTAGTTTTTACCTCTTGCCACTACTGTCATCAAAATTATATTTAATTATTTGCTCACAGGAAAAGCAATAACCACAAACCAAGTCAGCACTAAAATCACATATACAGGTGCTAACTAAGAGCAGTCATAGACACTCATTCTCTTTAAGATTACTTTTAGGAACTCTCCATCATCAAAACTCTACCAGTCTGAAGGGAACTTTTGGATCCAGGCCCTCTATAAATTATTTTGCAATGAGCATTTAACCAAGATTTTCCTTTCAGCACTTCCTTGAAAAGATAATGACTAAAGAAGCCTGAAAGAGCCATTTTAGAAAATGAACCTGAATTTCACTTGCATCCACAAGTGAGACAAAAATTTGTACAAAATAAAGTCTGTAAGAAAATGGCATCTGCTTTAATTTCAGAGGGTTCTCCCCAAAAGAGCTGAAATTCCTGTCCTTGATGTTTTTAAAAACATGAAGCATGTTAACCAAACTGAGCATTAACTCACTTTTATATCTAAAACAAACTCAATTTCATGACCCAGCCCAGGAGAGTTCTTACCATTTAAACCAAAGAGTACTCAGTACTTAAAGTGAACTTTGTCCAAGGCAAAGATTGTTGAACTCCAATAGTACAGTGGCTCTGATCAAAAATACAGTATTTATAAACAAACAGCTGTTTATAGCCATACACCACTGTGTTGCAAAGGAAGAGAGTATTCCATTACATTGTTTTGAAATCCTTTTACAAACATTATGCAATTAAACTTAGGTGCAGCCCTTTAAAAGTGTGGTTGTTTCCCTTTTGACTTTTTGTATCATTATTTATTTTGCTTATTTCTATTCAAAGCAATTGTAGCAAAAGTATTAGATCAGATGAATTTATTTCAAAAATATGTTATTTAAAAAAACAGAGCCTAACTCCTCTAAGCATGATACTAATTTACATTCCAAGTAAAAGAATAAAATTTGAAACAAGTTTTGCTCTTCCCCTTTCTTCCATGTTTCATTCCTCATAATTGCATTTTGCATAATCAAATTCAATGTCAGGGAGAGCATTATTTATGAGCAGAGTAATCTGTACAAATGGAGAGTTCACTTCATGACAGATGTCACTCTAATACAAATTCAATAAACACTTAAACCAGCATCTTCTATCAAAGTTCCTTTCAAATTTAGGAAGATTCAAATTCCAGAAGATCAGGAATCTGCCCCTAGCCTACAGCTTCAGCTTTCTATTATCACCTCATTCAACTTTTACTATTAGTTTAATGGAAAGAAAGGCCTATTTTTTTAACATTTAGTTTGACTGTAGATGACAGGTGAAGAGTGAGGGAAGTGTTGAATGCTTCACCTCCATCCCCCTTCAGTAAGAGTTAAATCCTCTGTCCTTTCTATTGCTACACCAGCTGAAAAGATGACTTTCTTTTTTCCACTTGTCCCAACCAACTCAGCAGTCAAAATAGGCAATATTAAAAACTTACTTTATTCACAGACAAACACTAACAAGCAGGAGGAGCTAGTCAGCAAGAGATTACCTGTTGCAAAGGCTTTGCCACAACCAGGATGTTCACACTGGTATGGTCTGTCTCCTGTGTGAGACCTTTCATGCACCTGTTGACATCAAATACAGTGACTTAATGAAATGCTGTATCTGGTTACTTTAGCACAGAAAAAGTTCATTCTCAGAGCCAACATACTTTATTTGCCTTACTAAGATTCACATTGAAGTGTCTGTTTATACTAGTGATGAAAAAATAATGAAATATGGTAGCAACATTTTCCCTAAAACTAAAGATGTCTCTTTCCAAGGTCTAACCTGATCCTGCCAGTCAGGTTGGCACAAAAGCCTTCTGTAAATGCATGCAGAGTTGCCATCATGCACTGCTTTAAAGACAGGAGGTAAATATGCCTCAGAGCCCAATCTCTATCTGATTTTTGACTCCACTGAATGCTTCCAATGATGCTTTTATATTGCATGAAACCTCTACAGCAAGGACATCATTTTAGCAAGTGACTCATAAAGCCAGCCACTCACTGACTCCTGTGTCAGAGACAAAGCAGCACTGTGAGCAGGTTACCTCAGCAGCAAGGGATGGTGCCAGCCTCAGCTGGAATGTGAGCAGCCCTATACCATTTACCATTTCAGTAATTCCTTTACTTAATTTAAAAAAGGAAGAGAATTAAGAAGTTGCCATCTGTGAAGAAAAATGTGCCAGCTTTTCACTTTGAATATTAGCTTTGAAGAGTCTCGCTTGCACTATGATGGTGAAATATTTCAAAACCTGGAATTTTTTCATGATCCTGCATACATGTAAAGTTGATAAAGCAAATGCTGGATTCCAGAACTTCTGTGACACTGCTGGTGGAAACAACCTCACCATGCTGGCAATACAGCAGCTGAACATGATCCCAGAACACTGAGGAAACTCAGCTGAGCACCACCGACTACTGTAAAATCAATCCAATAAACATTTGACAAAACAGCCCCATTGCAACTGGCTCCCTCTCAATTTCTACTACTTTTAACCACATAATCCTTCCAAAAAAATTTTATCTACAAAGCAGTAATGCACATTTTACATCTCATCACCTTAAGATGGTGAGCTGTTGTGTACAGTTTTCCACAGCCATCATAATCACAGCGAAAAGCTTTCTCTCCAGTCTGTTGAGATTTTGCAGTCACTCTTGTTCCATGCCCTTGCAAGACAATCTTAAGTGAAAGAGAAAAAAAAGTTTAAAAACCTCCAACCACATACTAAAAAACCCAAAATGGATCAGAGAAGTTACACACTTTGTTTTGCTATCAAGCCAGGGCTGATTCTGACAGGTTTCTTTTGTTTTTCTTTGCTTTCCCTATGCCCTGTATTTTGGAGTCCTCAAAAAATAAACTAAAAATAAATAACTGAGAATCATGATGGAAAGTGTAAAACATGTTTACTTGTACCTAGCAAATTTAAAAGCTTGCATTAATTAGTCAAATAACAAAGACTAATTATTTATAATCACAGTGGTAAAACTACCAAATTAGTAGACAGTCAAGTCATAGATTAGATCTGAGGTGCTAGATCTGTTCCTAAGGGAAATTAGTTATAAATCAGACCACCTTCAAATGTAAGTTCATGGAAAGGCCAAACAATAATTAAATGTCCTTAGAACAAGCACTGTTTGAAAATGAAGGAAAGCATTTTGTACTTGGTCTGCCATGCATGTATTTTGATCAAGCTAATTGGAGCATTGTGAGCTAGGTTCTACTCTCCCTTGTGGCATGACAACAGGAAAATAAACAGCACAGCTCCAGGAGGCAACTGAAACCCCTTGTACAGGCTCCTTCATACACTGACATGCAAGAAACATGAAAAAAACCTGACATTTATACAGACAGAACACAGAGGCAGAAGCCCAAACATCAGCACTTCCATACAACTCTGTGCAAAGCAATCGAGACTGTTTTATACCATCTGTCCTTTCAAATCACCTCCCTTTTGTTACAGATCCAATTCTATTCCAAACTGTCAAAAGAACATTTCACAGGATGGATGAGGGGACAATACTCTCAGCATAAAATAGTGTCAGCTGCAGCAGGTTACTCACAGCCATATCCAAATGGGTTCTGACTCTCTCTAAGGATGGAGACTCCTGAAGTCTGGTCCCAATGTTCACATTCCCAACTAATTATTTTGGCAACTGAGGCTCTGCAGTGTGTCTCTCTTTGCCAACTGCTCAATAGCCTGCTCTAGATTGCCTCTTGCCATCCCTGAACTCCAAATGCTCCTCATGTGCCCTGTGGTGATGCCCTTCTGCAGATACCAAGGATGTTACAATGTGGGCCTGTGAACACGAGGCTTGTTCCACCTGTCTGAAGAAGGCTTCATCTTTTTCCTGATCATGACCTTCTGGCACAGTCACCACCTCAGCACCCACACTGGTCTGAGCCATCTCCCATCCCAAAGCCTGTGCAGTCCTGCTGTTCCCACTGGAAGGGCAGCTCCTGCTGCTCTCCTTCCCCTCCTGGCCCTTTTAAAGATCCATCACCACAGCACTTCAGCCATCTGAGCCCTCCCACCACAGCTCCCTCATACCAGGGAGGCTGCAGCCCTGCAACAGCACAGACCTTTATTTCCCCTTTCAGAGAAATCACAGATTTGACTGCTAACACCTTTCCTGCAGATTCTTCAGAGAGGATGGAATAACCCATTACCTTCAGACTGTTCCTAAGACTAAAGGAGCAAAGTATCAGCTGAAATGTTCAACTCCATCACTTCAGAAAATCTTCTCTGAAACCACAGAGAAAAATGACCTCCTGGATCAAGAAACCATTACTGATATTGTTGTTTAACCTATGACAGCCTGAATCACAGAAATCACTTCAATGCATTAAGGATCATGAAGAATGTGCTTGGTTGAGCACCTGCACTGAAGCATCATTTTTTTTTTCTATCAGTAAACCTATAACTATTTCTTTGTTGTTCCAGCATATAAAAATATGTGTATACTTGCTAAGTTCTGCCATAAAGCTCAAGTATGCCAAAGTTGAAAAGAAAATGAAAACAATTCTGTAATGTGCTGATATCTGCATGGAAATAAGCAGCCATAATCCTATCAATATTAAGATGGATACAAAAACTGGGGAGGAAGCACCTTTCTTATAATGTAGAACTTACTGAGAGGAACTGTGTACTTAAAATACTTTTAAATAGAATGAATAAATAAACAGAATTTAAACCCCCCTGTTTTTAAGAGACCACAAATGCATCCTGATCTCAGAGAGGTAACACAGGAGAAAGATCTTGGATCAGATTTTTCTACTGCACACATAAGAGCAGAATCATATAACCAGAGTGTGTATTATGAACAGATGGGTATGGCAGGTTTGAAAGCAAAAAGTGAGGTATCCATTTGGGCACAGAGTCTTTTGTTTTCCTATGTAGAAATCACAAAGAGGTTTTATGCTTTTTGTTTTGCTGAAACACCTAATTAACCACATGGAAGTCTGAGTGACTGCTTAGCAGGGTGACATCTGTTCTGTTCCCTGTGGACTTAAAAAGTTTATAAATATACACCTATTTTAATTCCACACCTAAATATGAGGCTATTTTATACATTATATATGAATACATATGAATACAGAATGAGGTACATGTAGGCATCTACTTAAATGAAGAGATAAGAATAATTTCTATTTTCATCCATAACTGATAGCTGTGGGCCCCCCTTCAACTGAAGGCCAACTGTAGTCACCTTAGAAGGGTCAGAATTTGACACTAAGCCTCACTACCTTTTTGAAATATCAGATCTTGTTTTGTTTGGAACATGCAGTGCTCCATAAGATTGGCACATTTCCATACTGCACATATGTTGCCATATATGTATAAGATAAAACCACATCCACATTCAGTTTGCTTTTGGGCTGAGGCCAAAATCAATATTTAGGTGGATACTGATTACAGGTAATTTTGCTTAATAGGCTCTTACTTCAGGTAAAACCAATAAAGATTTTATCTTACTCCTCCTTGAATTTTGCCTTTCATTTGAGTTGTATCCCTATTCCAACCTACAAGTGCAAGCCCTCTGAATTTCTTAATTTCATTTTCTAGAACATGGTCCAATACAGTAAATAATGCAAGTATTAGTTATTATCTCCTTCCACAGTAATGCCACACAGGCAAAAGTGAAGTGTCTGCAGCTTTAAATATTGTGGGATCTAACTTGTAAAAGATTAAAAATAGAAAATTTGAGCTAACTGTGAGAAGTGAGATAATTATTTCTTTCAGAGATTATTTATTTTGATCTTGGAAGAAGACATTTTTCCTCCTTGTCTTAAATTAAGGAAAAAGGAGAAAAGGTTTGCCCAGAGAAGCATCATTCTCAATGCAATGACTTTTCCATTTTTGATTTTGTTATCTGAACATGCGAGGATATAGAAATTTTAGTATTATTTTAGTTGTATATTTGAAGCCCAGAATACATTTTTCTTTGTCTTTTTCTTTAATAAAATACATTATAATGCCAAATTCAATTCTCCTTATATTATTTTAGGGATCCTAGGGAAAAAAACTTGAGACTTAGTAAGTTGCACCTGTATTTTTCATTACCCTTTGAACTTTTACATTAATATTTTAACATTTAAAGGTTTTTACTTTTTTGTGTAAATGTAAATGTATGGATCCAGAAGAAGAAATTGAAGTATTTTTCTGTTCTTTAAGCATTCTTTAGGAACAACACTCTTAACTACTGCTTCCTTATAAAACCTGCTGTAAAGGTCAGGGACCCTAACAGGGCAAGTGGAATTCAAATAAATCATTAAAGAGAGAACAGTTCCAGACCTATGCCTGGAATGGTCTCTCCTAGTAGAAATTTACCAACTGAGACAGCATTTTTTTTGCTTTAAATACTATCAAAAGTCAGCTCCTTTCTGGAAAGAACTCCTGAAATACTTACACTCTTACTGATGAAATATTCAGGTCAGCTTGAAAAATCTTAGAAAGCCAACATAATTTTTAATTACCTTTTAACAGGAAAACCCCCTAGAAAAAGTAAGTATTATAAGATCTTTTACAACTCTTCATGATCTTGTACAGAGTGAGATGATATAATCTATCTGTATAGTTTGAAATCTGCAACTTCTGAAGGGTAGAAGCAAACCATAATTCATGGCTACAGTGCTCCCTATCATGCACCTTGCTGGGCAGAAAAGACAAAAGAAATAAATATATTTAATAATTTTGTATTAAGCACATACCTGCATTTTTTTATCTTGTTCATTTTCACCTATAATTCCTGTGCTACTAACACTGTCATTTCCATCAATAGACACCTGAAAAACAAAGTTGAAATGGGAAAAACATTCACATCAGTTACTTTTATTAATCTGAATAAAAAAAAAACAGAGGGCTACAGTTAGTTTCTGGAGGTTCACTATTTCATAGCTCTCTAGCTCCCTCTTGGAACATGGCTGTCCCATAGTACATGAACTCACATAAAAATCACCACTTGCAGCATTAAAGAACAGGCCTAGTGAGCACAGCAAAGGTGTTTTATAAGAGGTTAGGAAAGACTGCAAGAACTAAGGATGTTAAATTAATAGACTGAAAAAAGTATTACAGTAAATCAATAAATTTAACAATACCGAGTTCTGACAAAAAAACCCCAAACATTTACTTCTTTTATAATAAAGATCTCTCTCAGTCCTTGTTAAGCAGAATGTACTTGCTTCAAACAGCACAACTGCTTTTTGAATCAGAATACCTAAGACAATGTGTTACATCTCAGTTTGAACTAGTCAAATTACAACTAAGCAAGGACTTGGGTATTGCTACATAGGTTTGTTTTTAAAGACAGTCTCCAGGAGGAGAAAGGTATTGCTGTTTCCAAGGAGCTCATAAAAATATTTGAAAGACTGTTAGATGTTAATGGGAAATTTTTATTTAAATAAAAGTGTAATTACCCAGCTTAAAAAAACACCCCAAACTCTCTCACATGCAGCAACTCAAAGAACAGCACGTTACTGGTCACTATATAAAAAAATTAAAGTATACTTTGCATAGTTTCCCATTCTTAAATTGTCTCTGTATTAACCACAGGCATTCACCACACTCTCTGCATCCATTATATTCAAGGCTGAGACTGATGCACCTAAGCCTAGTCTAAGTGATTTTATTCTTCTCTAAAAGTCTAAGTGATTTTATTCTTCTCTAAAACTGTTTGGCAGGAGCCCTCCCTCCCCTGGGCTGCTCCTGCCCTTTCACCCAAGAGCCCCAGCAAGCCCCTGAGATCACTGGGGGTTGTGTCAAGTACCTTGCCCAAAGCACCAGCCCCCAGCAGTTTGCTTGGAGACTGGCATGAACTCATCCCACAAGAGGTTTTCACACTCTCTCTCTAAATTAAACAATTTACTTTTGGGAACTTTGAGCTAAAACAGTAATAAGGAAAGTGCCCAAGCAGAGGCAAATTTACGTTACAAAAAGATTGAAAAGGGTGTCAGAAAGCAGGTAATTTGGGGTGTTTTTTTCAGAGGGAAACAACAGCTATTTTGGGATCTTCTCCCTCAGAATTTTTAAAGGAAGACAGGAGAACCTGCACAGAAGAGAGACGTGAATTACTTCATCCTGAACTTCCTGTTGTTGGTAGAGAAAAGAACTGCTGACATGAAATTAGAACTTGATCATCCATTGGAAACAAATGATCCAAACAGAACAGGGGTGCATGTGTTGAGGCATGCTCAAATCCCAGTTACTGTACTTTGCCAGCAGCTGGGATGGCACAGGAAAGCAGCTTATTATGGAAGGAAAGTTTGTGTTGTAACCTCTTCACCATTTCATCACCCATTCTCACTTCACTGAGAGCAATGACCTTTTCTCCTTGCTTGCTTTGGGAAGATGGTGGCATTGACTCAGCCCAAAATTAGAGGACTCAAGTTAAGTCTGCATGTGCTTTGCATGTTGTGGAAAGTGGTACTTTCCTGCCTGAAGGAGAAGTGAGGGACAATGAAAAATGTACATGTCCCACCACTTCCAGTGAGCTTCTGGGGAGTCTGCTTGGACCTCTCTGTATGAACTCTCTTACTGATCTTGGGCACCCCCCTGATCTTTCTGTTTCTGCCTGTTGCATAGGACAGGGAAACAATGAACCACCACTCTCCAAATTCACCTTTTTATTCTTTGCCCTTTAAGTTTTGAAAATAAAGCCTTAAAAGAACCAAACAAAAAGACACATCCAACTTTAAACTTCTCTTGCAGTACTGTAGGAATTCTGGAAGATTCCAGGGTAGATCTTTGAGCTCCTCCTAAAATAGTCTCCTTTATGCTAAAGAAAGGTTTAGTATTTCTTCAAATAAAAACACAAGAACAAAAGAACACCTACATGGAGTCAAACTAAAGGCCATACTACTGCACCATTTAATTCCCACCAGCAGCCAGTAGCAGATGCTGGAGAACACTAAACAAACAGGCCAAGCATGTAGTGATGCATTCCCCATAACATTCTGCCAATCTCCAAGCAATTTGTGGTTTATGAACTTCCTGAATCAGAAGTCATGTGCTCCTACCTAATAGCCATGGACACATTTTTCTTCTATGAATTTATCTAATTACTCCTTGAATCCAAGGACATATTAGTGCCCACAATATCCTACAAGCAGTGCTTAACTTTGAGCTGTTAGAAAAAGCATCTTCATTCTTCTTGAACCCATCAACATGTGAGTTTCACCTGATGTTTCCCAGTTCTGAAACTGGTACAACCAACTACAAGCCCCTACTCTTCTTTGGGCTACCTAAAATTTTATAAAATCCTATCATACACTAACCATGTGTATTTAATTTCTTCCTGTACCGTTTTTCAAGGTGTCTAAAACACCAGCTATGAAAAGTGTTCCTTGCCTCACTATGAAGCGTGCATGGACATGGAGAAAAATCACAAAACCACATTTCTTCTTTTAAGAGAGATCCAGGGTTCTGACCATTGAGCTAATATTTGGTTTTGTACCAAAAAAAACCCCATAAACCAGGTGTAGTGCTTGGAAACTCACTTCTGCTGACTGTCCCCTAAAGATTCCAGCAGTACCATTCAGAGTAAGATTCTGAGATGAAAATTTAAAGAAAATAATTTTTCCTAAACAAACACACAAGTGCACTACAGAAAACAAAATCACATTACAGAATTAAAAGACCCATACTGAGTTAAATAGGATGAAAAGGCAAATTTACTTGCATTTTTTCTGTTTTTCTTCACCTTCTCAAAACAGAAACTTATCAGAAATTATGATTAATATAGCTGCTGGCTAAGAAGGGCAAAGTTGTGATTGATTTAATCTAAATGAAATAGTACCTGTGGAATGTGTAAAAGCTTGTGATTACAGCTCAACTAACACTGAATTACCTTTTATTTCTTTAAATGTTAAAGCACAGCATCACAACACAATTTGACTGCCTGCCTTAGGATCTCTCAATTCTAACAGAAAGAAGCATAATGAAAAGAATAGTGAATAAGCTATTTAATTAGCCTAACTGGCCTCCCAAATTTTGACAACTCTTGGTAACATTAAGAGGACAGACTTTAAAATATATTCTGCTCTTTTTCCAGAGCAATACAAGCACTGATGGCAATTATCCAGCAACTGGGACACTGCTTAACTACAGAGTCATGGAAGCTGCATCACCCATTACCATACTTACACCATGCTTTACAGAAGCCCAGTGAAGTGAACATGAATTTTGTGCATCCTACTGCATTTTTACTATTGAAAATATGGATCAAAAAAGTTTTTTTCTGAACTCACTAACCATCTACTTGTCTTTTCTACACTTCACACCATGTGTTGCCCTTGCTCAGTACACCAGGCCACACTCTACCCATTCAGAAAAAAGAAAATAAATTCAGCATTAGTTCCTGAACAGTAATAATTCAACTTTGTCCTTCTTTGCAAACAGTGTCCTTTCAAGAAGACTCCTTTGCAATGCTATAGGATAGAGAAGATTATCATTTGGCTGTCTAAATGGCTTTCTAAATCCTACTGCAGTTCAGTGTTCAATCTTTTCTCCTTTTTATGCAACACTATGCACCAGAGCTGCTCATGACAGCAAAGCACTGTCATGGCAATTTGGTGTTCTCTTTTCTAGGAGTCTCAGACTCTCCCAGTAACAACTTCATTTCTTAAACAACAATTGGCTTGTGCTGCCAGGTATGTTGTGCTGTACATTAAAACATGATGGATAAGAGAAAATGCCTTGCACAGTACCTTGGCTGCATATTGCTCCAAAGCACTGATGGTGTCAGGGTCGATGGCAGCATCTCCTGTGTGCAGTCCTGCCACTGTGCCATCAGCCTGGATGGCCAAAATGGTGTCTGACTGTGGCATCTGCACCGTGTGGTGAATGTAGGCAGTGGTTCCATCCTCCAGCTGCACGGCCTGCAGTGCACTCTGGTCATAACTGTCTGAGGAATGATATTGCAAAGTGTTAGGATTCTGAAAGGAGCAGCAGTGTGTCACATGAGAAACTACTGCTTCCATACAGACACATATGAAATATATGGGAAATATAACCACTAGCATATGAGAAATATAAACACTTAAAATAATACTATGAACAACACAGGAACTTGTTTTCAAGACAACACCTCCTATAGTTTTATTTCTACACTTACAAAAGTACAAAAAATTTATATTGATCTAGCTTTATTTACAAAGGAAATCAGGAACACAATTATGATTTCCATTTCAAATCCACCTACAATAAAATGAAAATAGTATAAGAGATCTACTAATATCATTTCTTCAGATTTTAGAATTCATAAATCTCACATTTTAAGAAGAGAATCATGCAAATATGCAAAAGAACCACAAAATATAAAACAACTTCTAACAAAAAAATTCTATACTACGTTCTTTCCTTTTATTATTGGTTGTAAAATGTAATTGTCACACTGGCTTAAACAGACTTTACTTGATCACTTTTTCTAGAGAAGTGGTACTATTTCCAAGACTAGTGTAATCATCCTTCTGCAGAAACATAAGTTATCATCTGCAATAACTACATTTGCATTCTTGACAGCTGTCACATTTTCTGCCCAACTACCTAAAGGTATATACTCACTTTAATGTGATCCTGGGCCAAATAAACAGTGAAATACACTGGGTTTGATTCCATTTATAACTGTTATATGAGACCCAAGTCAAGAACTGAAAGAGTCATTTCAACAATTTTTGAATTGTAAGTAATTCAGACTGGGAATCCCATTAAGGTGACAGTTTTTAGAGAGTATCCAGTTACATACTGCTGAAGTTCTGCTGGACACTGATGTACCAAACCCCACTTGCCAGAACAGTTACCTTTTGAGGTGTGATGAATAAATGCTGTAGTTCCATCTTCCAGCTGAACTGCCTGGCCATCTTCCAGCCGCAGGCTCTCCCCTGCTCAGGAGGAACAATTACAGCACTTCAGCAAGAGTGCAAAGAACCATCAGATGGAAAGATTAAACACTAAATACCTAGGATTGCAAAATACCTAAGATCTCTACGTGACTATTTCCATTAAAATAAGAAATCAAGCTATTACCATGACTGTTAGTTACTTAATAGCAATATTTATCAGTAATACATTATTTTAGAACATATTTCTTGTATTATTGCACTCACTGCTTTTAGGCATAGGTACATGTTGAACATAAGCAGCAGAACCATCTTCTAATTGAATCACTTGGCCATCCATTAATTTACCATCTGAAATATACAGAATATTTTTAAGAATTCTAATTGTGTAACACATCACAGTTTTAATACACAGTTGATACTTACTAGATTAACATATAAATATAATATCAACAAGAAATAATGTTTGGTAAATAGAAGGCACAGTGTGACTGTACAGAGTTTTTAAAATTCTGGGACTAAAAAACCAGAAAAGGTCTGCTGTCCTATCTGTTAGGCAGAATGTTGATATCTGGTTTTGAACCATAAACATCCCTTTTGTTTGACTTATGTTTTGAATTTCATTTTTGCATCTTATTACTAGCAAAACCAAAACATTTATTTCATAATATTACCATAACTTCCCACTGGAATTAGAACTTCAAAAACATTGTACAGATTTTGCCTGACTACAATGCAAAGAGAGGGTTAGAAAGGGGAATGCCACTTCAGCAGCCACCAGTTTGCAGTCCTCTGCCTACCTTTAGAATTGTGCTGTATGTAAGCAGTGGAGCCATCAGCCAGGGTAACTGCTTGCAAACTTACACCTTCCATGTTTTCCAAGTTGTCACCATCTAGCAGGGAAAAAAGTTCACCTTTATTATAACCAGCATGGAACCCTAGAAATCCCAGCTAACCTCCATAAATTATTACATCCCCTCAAAGCATATTGCTTTGATAAATAAGAGAAGCAAGTAGTTCTTACTTGCTTTCTGGTTTCTGAGCTTGGGACATGTACTAGGGTCATATATTCAACATTTTGCTCTGTAAACATGATAGCTGAATGTTATTTTCCTTAACTAAAAAAATTACAACGTCAATGAATAAGTAACTACAAAGCTGAGGTTTTAGGAGAACTATGAATGAAATCCTCAGAGCCAACAGTGAAATAATGACACACTTACTTGTACTGATAATTTTGTTTTGTACGACATTATTTGTCATTAATACACACAGAACTGTTTAGATTAAAATGCAGATTTAGGAGAGAGCTTGTAATCATGTAAAATCATAACAAAGCTGTCAGGAAACATCAAGTTTAAGCCAATTTCAAGTCATTAATCTACTTTAAAACTCAACTTGCTTAACACATACTTAGATATCAACTGAATTTACATAGTATAAAACAGTAAGACTATACAGAGAATAAAGTCAGATTTTATATTTCATATATTTTGGCCCATTTACACTTCTATTATCTTAATTAATTAAAATTAGAATTAAATTAGTGAATTTAATCAATCTCAGTTAACTGTTTTCTGTTGGACTTATAATTCAGAATACACAACATGAATTTGTTTTATCTGAGTTTCAAAGAGAAAAGACAAAATAATGTAGAGGTATTTTAACCTGAAGGGTCACCTTGCACAGCTACAGCTTCTGTTAGACACAGAGTCACGTGCTGGGCCTCCATTCCTCCTCCAGAAAATTCTGTCATTCCCTGAGAGTCTCGATTTATCTGAGCTAATAACATTGTCTACCTAGAAAGAAAGTATTCAAAAAACAGAAAATTGAAATACAGAACCAGTACTATGTAATCCCAGTTTAATGTGATTTTTATACAGCTGCTACAAATACTTTATGCTATGTTTTGCATAAAATAGATGTTAAAAATGATTGATTTATCTGGAAAATATTTGAAGGAATAAGAATTATCTGAAATAGATAAGCATTACAACTTCAATTAACTTAAATGTTAAGGACTTTGGGAAGCAGTTATTTATATAAAAGTGCATCAACCACATTTAAATTTCAGTTACATATAAATGATTTAACCAATATACAAAGACTAATGGTGGTAGTGACAGTACAGATAATGATACCTACTTGTCCCCAAAACTGAAATAAAGCTGACAATTCACCCATAGTCACTCATGACAACAGCAGGGCTTTATCTGTATAAATCAAACATCTCTCCAGGGCCAGTAAGAGGTTTAAAAACAATTACACACTGCTAAAGTCTAACTGAACAATTCAGCCATTTCCCTAGATTTTCCAGAAAGGTTTCTGTTTAAACAAAAAAAACCAACCAACCAAAACAAAACCACCTGTCCTTTAAAATAATGAAGTATCCCATGATAAAATTTGTTAATTAGACAAAAGGACAGTGTTCAGGGAGTGACTGCTGTATCCCACAGAACCAGACAGAGCCATCCCTTTGCACACTCACATTTTTTTTTACCCAGGCATGTTTTAATATGGGACATCACATCACAGCTTTTAATCCTAGTGTGCTTCTATGATCTGCTGGTTTATAATTCAAGGCTGAGAAGAATAATCTAGAGGGTTTAATTTATTTATGATTACCTTAATAAATATATTTAACTATTTTTACCTCTACAGTCCAGAAATCTGCTCTTGAATAAGCAAATCACCAACAGTCTCAAAGACCACTGAGAAAATTGTACTTTTCTCAAAACTAAGGTATAAGGAACACAAAATTAGACCATGCAGGTACTCCAGCGTGCCTACAGGATTTTAAAAAGTTACCACACCAATTTAGTAGTTGAAAATTATACCTAAGCAGTATTTTCCAATTACATCCAAGTGTTACACAATACTTTGTATAGACTTGGATGTATACACACAATACTTTTTCCCAGAGCTGCAGGCTCAGTTTCTTCTTTCAGCTAATGGAACAGATACAGCTTAACAAAGGAAGTGGAAAGCACAGGTACCTCTGGGAAAGTTTTAAGCCTCTTGCTTTTTTCATACATTACATTGAAAATCATACAAAAAAACCTAAAGCACTACTAATGATCAGTGCATAATTCTGTAAGAAATATGCCTTCTAAGATTAATGTCCTCATAATTTCTCTCTGGAACATTAAGGAAATTAAAACACTGGCTTGCAACAAGGAATTTGATCCTTGAACAACTGGCATCAAAAACCAAAATATAATTCAAAATGGGGGTGAGGGGATTTTTTTAGGATCCAAGAGAAGATGGGTAATTCTTGCCAACATCCTTTTCAGGAAAAGAAGCTTTTACAGAAAATGAGGCCTCTAAAAGAGATGTAATACACACGAAAAGGAGAAGCCATCCAGACTAAACTGCATTTATATAGATGTCTCTGAAGAAAATGAAAATGGAAAGTTTGTTTGGATACTATAATCTAAGAGACAAGGAATTGTACGAGGATATAGGAGATCCTGAGTTCCACCTCTTCCTTTGCCATGCCCATGACTGTGAGCTTGCAAAAGTAACTTCTTTTCCTACTCCTCATTTATCATCCTATCTCAAAATAGGCAGAAAACTTTTACTTAGGAAGCAGTTTAGCTCTTAACTAAACTCTTAGTTAGCTCTTAGCTCACAAACCAAAAATCAATCATGATGTAGCTACAGAGTCAGCCTAAGCAGGCACAGAAGCAAAGCAGTCCAGCATCCATGTACCATGCAACCAATAAGATCAGAAAACTGTTGCAGTAAAAAAACCCCAACAAACAAAAAGCAACATCAAAAAGCCCCAACCCAACAACAACAACAAAGATCTAGCAGCAAAAGGATTTTTATCCATCCCAGTTTGCAAGGGCTGATTTTCTGGAGGTACTACCAGCTTGTAGCAAGTTGAATTAACAAATTCTGGTACAATATTCTAGTGGAACCCAGAGGCTGGCTGTCCTCTGACTGCTAACAGAGGTCTGTATTGGCAGCATTCTCCATGCACTCAGTTTTCAGGACACCTCATGGAAGCAGGCTGCAAACAGCTACACCATTGCACACAGCAGAGGAGAAAGGCTTCACAGCCACAGGTGTTGACTTGAGCTAAACAATTCCAGCAGACTGCTCCTCAGAGGCCTTTCAGCTGGGGTCTACTCGAGGAGTATTCCCTCTCTTAGACAAAGTATCTTTTGAGATCCCCAGCACCTTTAGTATCATCTCCCTTCCCGCAGAACTCTCTTCTCCCACCTTTGGGCAGCAGCAAGGGAGCCAGTCCATGCAGACAGATGGAGAGTTCTGAGAGTCTGAGCAGAAATAATTGCTGAAGGGGTGAGTAGCTACTTTGGAAGGAAAATAAATCTAATGCCAGATACATTCAAGGGCTGCTGGAGCAATAGGATTTGTTTAAATTGTTTCAGTGTTTGTTACTGTAGCATGGCTGTCAATTCTCACACACTGAAAAGGAGCTGAAGGGAACTGCTGCACACAGAACAATGGCTACAACTTTCCTCTGTTCCAGAGCATCTGGACAATCATACAATCTCACACAAGAATTCAGCAGTAATGTAGCCTGTTTCTCCCAATTCCTGTTCCTTCCAATGGTCACTCCCAACATACCCTTTTTTCAATCCTCTGTCCTTCCATTAAGTTCCTTATCCCCATCTCCCTTCTCCTTGTACTAATTTTCTTCTTCGGTCCTATCACAATACCAAATTTCCAGACATGTCTCTTCCCACCTATAATCCCATCCTTCTCTTATATATATATATATAAATAATAAAAAATACTTCCATGCCCACACCAACTCCTTCTGCAACCAGTCTCCAGTCTTTTGCTGCTGCTCTATGACCCCTCACACCACTGTCTATCCCCCTCCTTTCTCTCTGAGTCAAGAGTTCATGTTCAGACCCACCTTGGAACTACATCCCCCACAAGAGCTGGAGCACTGGGGTCCCCCCAAACATCAGGCCCCAGCTTTCACTCCCTCTGCAGAGACACAGCAGCTTTGCTCTGTCACTCTGCTGGGCAGGGAAGAGAGCCCTCAGCCAAAAGTTGATGTGCTGCTCCATTCCAGGCTCTCCTCTTTCTCCCCACTGGAGAACACTGACTAACTAGCCAGACAGGCTGGAAAGATATGTACAGGAAAGAAAGATGCAGGAAGGAAAGATGTTGAGCTGGCCTGTGTTGCAGAGAAAAGGGTCAATCTATCAGAGATGATGCCACAGTGTTACCTGGAAAGAGTAGTCAAATACAGGAACAAATTGCCAAGACAGGTATGGACTCTCCATGCTTGTAGAGATTCAAAGCAACTTGACACAGCCCTGGGCAAATGAGACTTGCCTTGACCAAGCCTGAACCAGATAACTTCTGAAAGTTCTTCCAACTTCACCTGCTCTCTGAAAATCATTTCAATAACACATAAATCTACAACGGCATCACCTTGCTGCTCATGTACCATCCACCCTGGAAATCTACTCTCCTAACATTTTAAAATTTGGTTTTTCAAAACCAGTTGGTTTTCATCAAACTCAAATCTCTTCCTTGTCTCCACTTCATTCTCTTCAGTTTTCTCCTCAGGTTCCATCAAATTGGTCTCCATCATTTTTTCAATCTGAATCCCACCAGCTTCTTTCCCTAATCCACATCATGGCTTTTATTCCTCTGCATTTGCATCAGTAAACTTTTTTATTTAAATCTCCTGTCTGACAGTTCTGTCAACAAAAATCTAGGAGATATTTCCTTTATCCACTTCAAATATTGCAGCTCATTAGTTAAAAGCAGCTAAAAGTAACCATTTTTTAGGAAAAGCCAGGAACCCTGGGGTGGAGCCTACATAGCAGCTTGGCAAGATTGACACAAGTGGATTCTGCTTCATCTCAAGAGCTGTCTTACAGAAAAGACAAGTCCAGGCTCAGTCACAAAGTACTCACTGAAGTGAAAACTTGAGAGTTGACTTTGTGAACTCTTGCAAATCTTCACAGATCATACCCAAGCAGCAACTGTCAGTTTTCCAAGGCACATCAATGACGATATCTGGGCAGACTTTCACAAGGACAGAAACGGATGCTGCATTCCTGAAATGATTAGTCACCAAAACATGTCTATGGTATCCATGCAGACAAAACCTTACCATTCCTTTAGATGGTTAAAACACTTCTCACAAAAAATCAGCCTGAGGTAAAAAAAATTCGACAGAAAATCTCTGAACTGGAAAGTGTGTGACCAGAGGCAGCCCCCTCTAACACTGATCCATCCCTTAACCATCCAGTGGGGCACAGAGGTGCAAGTTCCTAATAAAAAAAAAAACCAAACAAACCACCACCCCCTGCAAATCATCTGAACAGAAAAAAATACTCTCAGGTACACATTAAATTCTCAACACTTGGAAACCAAAGGCATGTGAGGGGGGAAAGGATGGTTAAAAACAAAAGATTTTTCATGAAGAGTTCATCAAGTTACCTCTCTAGAGAGCACCTCCTGTAATTTTCCCTCCTCTTACACTCAAATAAATAGAGATTTCTCAGTGCTATTATTTGCTTTGGAGAAAAGATGCAAAGTTAGAAGCAAGGTTTTTATGTAAACTCAATCTAGCAACTGCAAACAGGAATCTCCACTAAAAACTGGGAATCAAGAAAATAAAAAACAGCAGGTGGGATTCAGGCAACTGAAAAGCAAGAGAAGAGCTGGCAGAGGGCATGGCTGCTCTGGAGCAGAAAGGGGGTTTGGGGCACTTGGGAACTCCAGGAGCTGAGAGGACAGCATGAGGAGAGCCCAGTGTAGCTGGAAAATAGCAGGAATTTATATTTTAAAGAATAACTGTACCACTGTGTTGCTGGACAAAGGAAAAAATCCTGCAGTGACAGTAGCAGAAACTCCTTAGAGAGACAAAGATGATGCTTAGAGGATGATTAATAGGAAATGGAATAAAGTTTGTAATAGCAGTCATGGAAGAAAATTTACTGTTACAAAATACAAACTTAAAATGTGCAAACTTACTGGAAAACAATGGCAGGAAAAAAGCTACTCTAGATATTCAGCAACCTTGTGATTGCTCACTCCCCTCATGCAGACAGCACTGAGAAGTTTGAAATAATATACATTTATTTCATTTGAAAGAAAACATCACTTTTATTTTTAATACACTTCTAAATAATGTACAAAACCATTGTAATTTTATAAAACTTATAAAAACAGCAAATGAAAACCAATCAAGAAGGGTAATATGGCAAATAACACATAGCCTCACAATACTGAAACTTTTATTAAGGAATTTTAGAAAACTGTATTCCCATGTTTGACAAAGCTGGATCCCAAAATCAATTCAAGTATATCTGCAGTGTAACATAATTAAGTTTTTTCTGAGTTAAATACTGCCTACCTCAGGGACCTTAACAACTGATATGATTTCAAGTATCAGTAACTTAACAAAGCTAGTCTGAGCAACAAATGTGTGAAAACTCAAAATTAGTACCTACAATTAACAATCTGGTTAAATACACTTCAATTGATAATTCACGTGTTGCAGCCTTCTGAGTCTCAGTGCAAAAAAAAAGTCTGACAGACTGGAAAACTGACTATTCCACACAGTTTTTTCAGGCAACCCAAGAAGACTTTCAGCATTTCTCCCCCCACTAATTACATAAAGTCATTTGTCATCATTAAGCTCAGAAATAGACACAGGAGAACTAAGACTCTTTTTACAATCTTACTTCTGCTTCCCTACATAGCTGCATGATAATCTTTCCCAGTATTAAGCAGAAATCTGTAACAGGGTCAGAAATTAAATCTAGATCCTGTGGGTGCTTTGATCAAACACTTCAGTAGATGTGGATTTCCTTCTTCATCAACCCTTACCTTTTCCAGGACTTAACTGCACTGAAAAATTGAGGTTTGTGCTGTTGTCAGTCAGACTGACTTTTAGTGAATAAGTTTAACAACTACTTAATGTTGGGCATGTCTTAATTGCTATGTGCTTTCTCACATAATCTCAATTTCTTTTACTGCATTTTCTCCAGTCTCTTGTAAAGGCAAAACATAATTAAACAGCAATTTTCACCACATTAATCATCCACAGAATAAAATGGAAACAAGGCTGAAATACAGAGTAAAAACCTCTCCTACAGAATCTGGTAACATCAGATGGATTCAGATAATTTAACAGCAAATCACACAATCACTTTCTGATTTCCTACATGGTAAAGAAGTGTTGTGAATGATAAACCACAGGTCCTAAGTCTGGTCCTGCAGAAAAACCTGACCAAGAGTAAGAGCACTGTCAGCTGCACAAGCACAGCATACACACTCTGCAGCAATCAAACTCAAGGCTCCTTTTTATTCTTTTTACAGTCTTTCAAACTTTCTGTTCCACAAGAGATACATCCTAATAATAATGCAGTTCAATTCACTGTCACAGGGTTTGGTATTTCTTCAGAAATGAAAAATAAATGCAAGACCAAATTTATCACTGCCTTAAACACACATCAGTCTGACTTAAGTGTGAGCAGTGGGAATCACATTTAGCCTGACAAAATTACTTCATGTTCCAGCAGTCTTTTTCCTCCCCAAAAGTCACTTCCATACAATTTATAGTGCAAATGCTACCTACAAACTGTGATCGTTAAAAGTATTGTCTGGTATTAATAGTTGCATTTTATAGATATATAAAAAAAATGATTAACCAGAGCAAATAAAGAATATTTACAAATCCTTACTTTAACTAATGAGATTACGTGTATGTGTGGATTTTCACTATGGGAATGCAAAGGCTGCTATTATTTTCAAAGGTATGGCATTTAAACACAGGAAGATTCAGAAAGTCACCCACCAACAAGTCCTACACATGTGAGAACACTCAGGCTGATCCCAAATATGACTTCTAGCTTCACACATTTCTTGAATATATTAGAGGAGAAATTATTGGTTAATGAAAGGAGGCCAGAATAGTTCCATCAGCACATGAGCTGTCAGCAGTGCTGACAGAAGCTAACACCCAGTTCCATGACCACATCTGCCCTGGGTGCACCATTCCAGCAGCACGGCCTCCTGACACAGAGGTTTCAAACATTTGGGAATCTTCTGACAGAGCCAATTCCAAAAATCCTGCATGGAAGCTGACAAGCAATTGAGACCCATGCAGCACTGCTTACAGAGGTACAGACATCAGGATTCCAAAATGTTTATATTAATTAAGTACAACAAAACATATTAATGCAGCTGGTCAATGAGCAACATGCTAATGACTCAGTTATTATTATTGTTATTAACTGTAGTAGTACCAAGCAGCAGCAGTTTGGCTTGAGGAAGAGCCATCCATCCAATCTGTCCAAAAAAACCAAATTCAAGCATGCTGGAAACACCCCTGTATCATTAGGAATGCTGGGCTGTGTGCATGGAATGCCTTGCAGACCTACTGCAAATGCAACTGCAGAACTCACCTACCCAAACAGCCCATCAAGTTTCTCTCAACACAGGTGGTATTTCTTGTTCAATTCTTCTCTCCTGGCCAAACTTGTATTATCAGTGCTCAGGCATAGTTTCCTTTCTAAAGAACCTCAAACCCATTTCATTATTGCAGACTGACTGGTAACCAATTACTTGTGTTCTAATAACCAAAAAAAGTTTGGGTAATTAATCATAATGTGCACATTCAGAAAAAAAGCTGAATGGCAGGTCAGCTGATATTCTAAAAAAACTTACAACATGATTAACAAAGATGACAAAAACCCAAACTTAAAGTAATTTTACAGCACATGTTAGCGAGACAAAGCATTTCATTCCAAATTGATTTTCACCCTGGAAGTATACAGGGAGACAGATTTAACACACCTAACAGAGGAATCAGTGTGTTTTTAAAACTACAGGCTTTTGTTTGGTTTGTTTTTACCATCAAGTGTGTATATAGCTAAAATATGCATGCAGAAGGCATCCAACCGATGCATGTCACAACTGCATTTAAGTCACTCCTAGAAATGAGCAGTGATGCCTATTTACACTAAAAATATATACAGTTAACATCTGAAGCACTTCATGGGGCTACTTGTCCCTTAAAACATAAAATCTCCAGTTATATAGGTGTTTTAAATAAAACTGGGAACATATGGTGATTACACGAACAGTTAAGGGCTAAAAATCTGAAAGAAAGGGAGACCTACTATTTCTGTTGTTGTTTTACTTGCATGCCAAACAGACTCCTAATTTTTTACCTGTCAAGCAATCACAGAAGTCTCTTATTTACATCACCAAAACAAATGAATCCTGGCCATGCCCTTTCAAATCCACTGAGACTGCCAACAAAGAGAGGAATTTTGAGTGGGTTGTTGTGTGTGGTTATGAGTTAATTAGCAATCTGGTAAGTGCATTACAGATGTATCAGCATTAGCCATGACAGATAATGGTAGTGCTTTAGCACAGCTTGTATTTCAGGAGCTAAAGGGGCAGCCTCCTGGATTGCCAAATTCAGATTACAAACAGAACTTGAAACACTGTACATAAAAATACATCCTACAAAACTCTGCAGCACCACGTTAGCTATCTATGAATATACTTAAAACATGAGCAAACCAACTAACTTGCAAATACAGACCCATCTTCCAATTCTAATCTGTCATCAGAAATGAAGTCCAAGAGTATTAAGCAGGTAACACAATTTTCTGCTCAAGTGTATAGAGGGAAACATTCTGCAGACAGTTAAATACAGACCTAGGTAAGCGTAATGTAGTTTTAAGTGTCTCTGATGTCAACCTTGAAAATTGCAAAACCTGCTGGAACTGTAAATTCCCTTTGAAACTGAAAATTTCATTTATTCAACAACTGTTATCTTGATGGAGCAAAGTACAATCCCACTATACAATTAAAAACCAGCCAAGTAGCCCAGAACATTTTAACAGACTAAGTCACTGGAAGCATCTAATTCAGTCCAATTTGATTTGGAGTAACCGATCAATGATCCCTGGTGCACAGAGGGGAGAAGTAAAATTATATTCCCTTAAGTAAATACAACTAAGGGCAGATCAAGTTACACTCGGGTACAGGCAAAACCCCATAAACCCCACTATGCCAAGATGGGTCACCAGGCTTCCTTCCCCTCCTGCCTAGAAATGGTGTCCATGGAGACACACCTCGCTCAGACCCCTCTCTCCAGGCTCAGAACAAGAGCTTTGCACACCTCAAGTTACAGGAATTTGCACTTCAGAGCTGAACTCCTGGGTTTAAGAAGAGGATCCATCGCTTTGGATCACAGTACATTTAAGGGATCCATAAGCTAAGCAGAAACCTTCCTCCCATCTTTTGGGATCTTTTGTGAAACAAACCACAGGAACTACCCAATTCACTCAGTCTTTACCAGATGCGCTGATTTCCTTGCACAGATGAGATAAAAAACCAAGCTGCCCCAAATTAATGCTGAGCAAAAAGCACTGCTGGTGAGTTGCAAGAGATGAAGCAGCAACACAGGAAAAAAAAGTGAGTGGCAAGAAAAGGCTGGCCTGGGGTGCTGTGCCAGGTACATACATGTGAGAGGCTGCAGGAGTTTCAGGAGAGATCACGGGAGACACAAATCACGGGGATGGCCAAGGCACCAGGTACAAGCCAAAATGCAGACAGGAAAAAAGTAACTACAAGAGCACCAAGATGGGTCCCACCCTCCTCATGAATATTTGCATTCTGGCCATTGTAAGGCCTGAAACTGGAAGAATTGCCCTGATTATCTGGGGGTGTAGAAACCCATCCAAATCAATGCAAGTCCTTTGGAAAACAATTAGCTTCACAGGCGCCTGCTAACACCTCCTCAAAATGTGATAGTGCTTCTCAAAGACTCCACCTATGCTGAGCATGTGTTAACTCAAAACTCTTGAGGTGAAAACTCACATGCAATAGCAAGGGAACACCAACATCCCGTAGGGTAAATGAAGCCATCCTGACCAAACTAAAGCCGAGGAACCCTCATCGTTATCCCTGTGCCCATCCCACAGAGCTGCAGGTGAGCAGTCACAGAGGCAGCAGCCAGCGCTTGGACCTGGCCTCTGCTCAAACTCCTGGCAATTCCCTTCTCCTGGGCAGTACAGGCCAGCAAAATGTCCACTGAGCTGAAGCAGCACACAACTGGAGTTATTCTAAAGAGAAAACACCTAATTTACAGCCTATTTTGGCACCCATTACCAGGGACTGTTCATCACTTGACTATCTGTGCCTGTCTCCTGAGAAAAGCATTAAAAGCTATACAAGAATGAAAACAGAGTGAAGTCAGTGTGACTTTCTACCTAAAGTTTCTTTCATACTATTTCAAGTATTTGCTTTGTTTTCGCCTTTAATATAAAGCAAAATTACTATTCCTCAAATAGGGTAGTAGAAATGAAATATTAATTACGAGAACAGTTTAAGTAAATTATTAAATCAATTTGAAATACACTTCTCATAAACTCTTTCAAAATGTTTATTTTGACATCTCGTTTAAGCTGCAATCTATTACCAAAGCAATCATCTATTATTTGACCACATATTCCTGAGTTTCCTCTTCTGCAGTGATACAGACACAGCTTGAAAGCTCGAGGCATTAATGCAAAATACAAAGAAACAAGCCATGAAAACACGGCTACATCGTACTCTGCCATTCTGAAGCTGTATGGCAAAAGCATAAAGCAAACAACCTACCACGTGTGTGTCAACTGCTAGTTAAACACAATCTAATTTCATTTCTCAGGTACCTAGAAGCTACAAGAGAAATATGTGGTATTTAGTCTGCAAAGACAGCTGACAGACAACATCTGATGCAGAATCTCGATAAAAGAAGAAATGTTTGCTCTGAAAGACTGGAAGGTTGCAGTTCCTGTGTCACTGGACTAAAAATAACATTCCTAATAAATACTGGTATCACTCTGCATATAATGGAAAAAACAATTTTCTGATAGTTCAAGAAAAACCTTAAAAATATAAAACTTAAACAGAGCTGCTCAACCGCAGCCTTGTTTTAACAGAAAAATTAAACTTGCACGGGAGTCACATTTTTTTCTGGATGAAAAAAGCACCACAAATAAGGCGTTATCAGAAAACAAAATAAAAAAAATCTTTGCATTATTGCAGGCCATTATTCTAGAGGAGCAGCTTCTCGTTATCCCGTTCTTTTAGAATTTCCAGAGAAAAAAAAAAGATGAAGGGAACAAGAGTAAAAAAAAAGAAAAAAAAATTAAAAAAAGGTTAAAACGCTTTTGCATTTTGGCGAGGTAAAAGCAGCAGGATTTCAGGAGGCCGGGCAGCGCCGGGCCCCTCTCCCGGGAGAGCGCGGCCAGGCCGCGCCGCAGCCGCGCGGCTCGGGCAGAGCAGCG
>WBNO01006048.1:196-19133 GCA_013400575.1 Peucedramus taeniatus
CCCTTCAGATACAGTTTGGATAGTAAGAGTAATTCAATTTTACTTTTAAATTATTGCAATTTCTGTCAGTAATTATGTTCATCTGGCAAACTGAACAGCTAGAAACAGGGAGAACAATAAACAGAAATGACTAGCAGCATCTTTCTGAAAGAGAAGTTCTGAGAAACTGAGAAAAGAACGTATGTGATTTCCTGACTGTATTTCTTTTCTGTGAGCTTGTTCTCTCTGAAATAGTCTGCTGATCAGCAAGCCATTCAGGTAGTTCAGATATTTTACTTTGAAAATGAATGATGATTTTATGCTACCTCTACAGTGCAAAATCCACCAAATGTGTCCATTAGATCAGCTGTTCTGTGTCACTTCTTGTCCCTTTGTCTGACAGGGTGGTCCCTTATACATTATTTCAGTTCAAACTATTCTTATCTAGCAACAGAATTTTGAGGGATAAAAAAATAAAAGGAAGGAATTTTTGTGACTTTGTGCAAGAAAGGACAAGTAGTTCTGTCTTCAGACATTTAAAGTTTGATAGAAAGATTGGTCCCCTATCCATCAGGTTTGTACCCAGCTCCCAGACAGTCTTGAACTCAGACCAGCTCATTTTTCAAGATTAGAAAAGCTTCCATATTGAGGTGTCAGGGAATATGCCTGAAGCCCAAGAGCCATTTGGAGAAGTCTTAAATGTTGCAGGACTCTGAGAGCATGGCTTAAAGAGATATTGGACTTGGCAGTGAAGTTTGACAAACATTCATGTTTCATTCACATTCATGTTTCTGCATTACATCCTGCCCCAATCTTCTTGTGTTCCAGTGATTAAAGTTTCCTCTTCCACATTTGTACAGTTCCTTCTGGAGCTGTGCCACAACCTGCATCACTAGAATGATACAGGCTACAATCAACTTATTTTGGGGAGATAAATCTTTACAGTAGCTTTTGTCCAATTACACTTTTCTTTTTCCCTTTAGAAGTAGGCAAGAGATTAGGAAAGACACGACTGTGTCTCTGGGGTTAATTTGAAATTTATGCTGTCTGAAGTCTGTGTATATTTGAGTGATGTTATATTCTACACAGGCCTGAAAATTCCTTTTGTGTAATGTCATCATGTGAAATATAAAGGAAATGAGAACTGAAGTTGCAATTTACCACTGTGAAGAGTCCTGCTCATTGTGTTGTTGTGATAAAGTATGTACCATGAGAGAAGATCAAGACATATCTTTGCTTCTATCTGTTAAGACACATTGCAGGGATTTCTTAGCTAGACTCTAACAGATTCTGTATTCAATTTCCAATACAAATTTTCCCCAAAGTGAACATTTCTCCTTTCCTTTCTCATTGAAAGTCCAGGATGTTCTGAAAAAGTTCTGCACAAGTTAACAGATAAATAAAGGGATTTGTACATCTATGGTGAGTATGAAATCTTTCTCCACAACATGTCTTTGATGCCACACCAGGAGACTAGTGGGATTTGGTCAGGAAAATATAGTGTGTTTTCTCAGGCCAGAGAAAATTTTGTTAATTAACCTATGAATGTTGTTACATGTATTTTTGGTATTGTCTAGCTTCTTAAGATAAAAAAGTTGTTCCTTTTAATATTCTCTTACTCTCTCCAGCAAAATTACTCTGACAACCCAGGTAATTTTACCATATTTGCTAATGGAGTTGCAAGAACCAATATGGTACAAGATTCTGCTCACATTTATGGCTTTGGGAATAGAGGGGTAGCAGCAAGCAGATGAAGGAGAAAGAATTTATGACATCTTTGTCATAAGTAAATGGTTATAACTTTGCAATACTCAGACTGTATCCATCTTTTGTAGTACAAATTACCCATATTAAGAGGATAGCCAAAGAAAGGCAGAGAAGCATAGTTTTATTCAATTTATCAGCTGAGGTACTCAATTACTGCTTACGTGAAAAAAGAAAGGTACAGATCCGTCAGCTCTCGTTACTGCCTTTTTGTCTGAGTGGGCAGAGCAACCTGAACTCTAACTTTTGTATTTCACTTTTTACATTTTAACACTGTCATCCAATTGGGGAAAAGTGTGACTGGACTATAAACTGGGAGCTGGCAGATTTGAAAAGAGACACCTGTCTTGACCTGTATAAAACCAAGGGAAGGTAGAAGCTCTGGAGGAATAAGCATGTACTGTTTTAGAAATCAAAATGATCAGGTGCAGTTTGCATGTGGCACATAGTCACAGACCTGAACTGCAATGCAGAGAAAAATTGTATTTTAAAACCCATTAGTTAAGTTTGAGTGACCTCAGTTTACAGAACTGTACGGACAGATCTGGTCTTTACATGGAACATTGGTGTGGATCATTGTGGTTATAACACCAAAATGATAAAAACTGTCACAACTTCACCCTAGACAACAACTGAGAATCACACAACTGTCCACTCACTTTCCCCATCCCAGTGGAATGGGGAGAAGAATCAAAAGTAAAAATTTTGAGTGGGATAAGAACAGTGAAATAATTGAAACAAAAGTAAAACTAATAATAATAGTAAATAATAGTAATGATAATGAAAAGAAAATCAAAATCAAGGGGAAAAAAAGTGATGCACAACACAATTGCTCCACACCTGCTTACTGATGCCAGACCCTGTCCTTGCATCCCCATCAGCCTCTCTTCTGTGCTACTCCCCCACTTTTATCCTGGGCATGATGTTCTGTGCTGTAGAATATCTCTTTAGCCAGTTTGGGTCACCTGTCCTGGCTTTGCTCCCTGATGGCTTTTTTTTTTCAATCTCCTCACTGGCAGAGCATGAGACAGAAAAAAAGTCCTTGACTTAGGATAAACATTACTTAGCAGCAACCAAAACATCAGTGTGTTATCAGCATTATGCTCATACTGAATCCAAAACACAGCACTGTACAAGCTACTGAAAAGAAATTAACTCTCTCCCAGCCAAACCCAGGACAGAACTACAGTGGTTACAACACCAAAGGATAAAACCCCCCCCTGCTTTAAGAGGAAGTACATTCAAAGTTAATCCATTTGTTTATTAAATAACTAATCACACATACTTTTCCTTTGGTATTTTGTTCTTCCAAAGGCAGTGAAGGGCAAGGTCTTTTCTTTATGTGCTAAAACAAGGCTAAGTCTAGAAATGTCAAAAGTAATATTTGTCAGCGAAGGCTGCTAACTGATGCTGATTATGATAATGCATGGGATTCATAAAAAGATGAAGCCTTTTGTTTTAAATAAAAGCATCATCTGCCACTATTCTTTCTGAAGGTCAGCATTTTAGTGCTTTTAAACACAGCTATTTCTTCAGTGGGTTTCTTGGCACTTACTGTAGTGCTTATTTCTTGACCTTCTGCAAAGTAAATTTTTTTCCCGTGTTTTTTTATACTTTGTACAAAGTATAATAAAACTTTTGTGTTCCATTCTAATTAAAGACATGGAGCAGTACTACTTCCAGCACAATTTTGTCTCAGCTTTCACTTATGGTCAATTTCATAAGGAGGTTCTGTCTTTTTTGAAAATAAAATGAGTTTCATCAATCACTAATTACAATTGATCATACAAAAAAGATATGAAGGACAGCATGAATCCTTTTACAATACATTCTTTTTGCAGGTCCAGCCTAAAATTGTGCATGTTACTTCCCACAGAAAGCAAAGAGGATCACGAATGGACTTGCAACTTTCTGCTCTAAGTAGGGGAAAAAAAACTCAACCCCAAAAACCCTTTTGACATTCTGAACTTGCCTTCAGTAACACTGACACATATATATGAATATATTATTATATATATTGCAGATGCATATGCATATATGACGCAAAACGATTAAAAATAGTGTTGACTCTTCTACAGAAATACCAAGTCTTAGAATGTATTCAACACAAAATAAACTATTGGAAGATGCTAACCATATAATGTATCTGGCATAGGAATTTTCATATAAAGTTTAAATCAATAAAAGATACTCGGTTACACTTTATGCCTTAATTTTAATGAAATTTTATTACAAGGGAAAATTGTTCAATATAATTTTGACTGTATCTGAAAATTAAAATAGGTTAAAACTTTTCTCATCATTTTTATTCAGTCTGTTTATACAGAAACTGCTAGCATGAGTCTTACTGCCTGAGTCTAGACGGTAGTATGGAATGCTTTATAAAAATATAGCTGTCTTTCCCACATTATCACTAGTTATATTAACACCATATTAAGGAGGAAAAAGAAGGTATGTTTTTTATACTTTCTCTTTAAAGAAAAAATCTTAAAAAAGAGAAATCTAACATTATATTCTCTTTGAAAGCAGTGCTCTTCCTTTTTAGTTACCTGCCCTACTCTAATAAAGATAAATATAAACAAACCATCTTAGTTCATAGGTATGAATATTATTTTTAAGTGTATCACAGTGAAAATTTCTTTCCCTATGAAAGTGTTTATTTTTTTCAGTTATAAACAAAGTGTATCATAACTGATTTTTTTTTTTTTTATATCTGAGTACCTCATACTCCTATTTAGTCCATTAAAGGATATTTAGAGACAGAACTTGCCTCCCTTGGTGCACAAAGGAAGATCTATATTAGTATCTGAATAACTGTGAGTTATTCCAGGGTCTGACACATATCTGGAGAGCCTTAAAACAGATGGATCAGAGATGCTGTGGAACATCAGTTCTTGGAGAATGTGGAAAGTTGACAGGATAAGACCCTGAACAACCTGATGTAGCTTTGAAGTTGGCCCTGCTTGGAGATAGCAACTGAATCTGACAGCCTCAAGGTTCCTTCCAACCCTCTGTTCACACAGTAATCATCCTTCCTTCAAAAGATTAGCTACTTTTTGGTTTTGTTCTCACGCATCCTGTATTTATGATGTGGGATTTCTAGGTGAATACACACTCTGAAAAGCAGGGGTTAAAGGAGTTGGCTACAGCTGTATCTGAGTTCTCACCCGTCTAATGATTTTGAAAAAGTGTACTAAGGTTCAGAAACAGCAAGGTAAGACATTTTCTGCCTTGATTATACATTCTGCTCAGAAAACAATTCTATTAAGCACTATTTTTGGTCCTCAGACATATGGACAAAGACCTAAGAAATTTCTACCTCAGAAAATCACTGTATTGAAAAAAATAAGCATATCACTGTACAAGTACTTCTCTGCAGCCCAGTAGGAGTTTTGATCATGACAATACTGCATACCAGCCAGACAAACAGTGCTCTGATTCCACATTTGCAATCCATACCTGAGAAGCATGCACAAAAAGGTACTGTGAGAAGATATCACTTAGGCTGTAATACAGCTTTGTACTGTCAGACCAATGATGGATACATTCATTTCTAAGAGAACTAGGATAGCCTTTCAGATTAAATGTATTAAGTCTTCTTATGGCATCTATAGCATTAATTTATAATTAGGGTGTTCTGAAGCAGCACTTAGATAACTAATACTGTAAGGAATTGCTTTCATATCACTGCTGCACTGCTTTGGAAGGATAAAAAAGTAATGAAAAAAAGAGGAAAATAGTTATTTGCAGTTGTTCCTGCTAAAAGCTCTGTGTGCCACAGAATTCATGTCTAAACCAAAAACTTAACCAGGGCTCAAACTCTGTAATACAGCTGTCCCTGCTTTTACATCTCTAGCACAGATGTAGTTTGGGTCATCCAGAAGACCTCTTCAGTCCAGAGTCCAGAGCAAGGCTGGAGAGCCACCCTGGGATAAGGTTCATTTCCAACAGGCAGTTTAGATGTGACTGCTCCATTTTGGGTGGTAAAACCAACTGTAGAGATTTAAGCTGTGCTTTACCAGTCAGTCAGAGTGGTCTCTCACCCATCTCATTTACTGGCAGACACATAGTCAAGGAAATGAAAGTACTTAAACAACCACTATTCTTAGACCATTTATTTTCCTCAATAAAATTAGCAACTAATGAAGAGGACAAGGACAAATATTTTCTGTTGTCCACTTAAAATAAATATTTGATTAGTTATTTTCTCCAAGTAGATCTTAAAATTTACTGGAATTTCTTGCCAGATCAGAAAATGTGGTCTTTTTAGTTTGTTATATTTTGTTTGGTTCTGTAATTACTGAGAAAATCTCAACAGATAAAGCATTGTTGTTATTTTAAGGTAAAAATCAAAATTCCCCCAAAATAGTATTTTTTCCTGAGTTAGAGGTAAGATGCTGCAATTTCTTTGAGGAGCCTGAGGGTACTGCTACGATGTCAGTTGCAGGAGCACCATGAGAGAAAAGCCAAGGAAGCAGAAAAAACTCACAATTTGCTGGCAGATCAGGCTATCAGTTTCAAAATTTAGAAAATTACTTAATGAATCAAGCATTTGCAACAAAGAATACATAAGAGGTTTGGAGAAATAGCTACATCCTTGGAGAGCAGGAATTCTAGTACAGATTAACAATGGCATTTATAGATCAAAAACATATTAAATGAAATTTCTCAGAATTTGTCATTGAGTTTGCTGAGTGGGCCTTCAATAAATCTGACCAGGTTTATCATATATAATACACAATTTACTCCATCTGGTTTCAGCCTTTACCCTTCTCTCCCTCCCCAGTCCCATCACTTTTTAAATCCCATAATCAGATAATTCATACTTTGGCACCTAAGAAATGGCAAAACTGAGAACAAACTGCTGAGAAACCTGAATGTTAAGAATTACCTTAGACCAGATAAGAGGTCCTTATAAATGGATAGTTTGCAGCTGACAGTAGCCATTATCAGATAAGCTTTTAGAGTAGTGTCTCCAACTTTTGTGAAGAAAAATACTTGCACTTACAGACTGCAGGCAACATCATACTTCCCTTTTCCTGTCAACCTCTGTTTTAACTTTCACATCTCCAGCAGCCACAAGGAAATGCCTGTGATTATATACTCTTCTCTAAAGCACCAACCCTTCTCTTAACACTGCAGAAAATAACTTAAAACTCTATTAGCCCTTTTCTTGACCCCATGTCCCTTGGCTTCACTTTTACCAGTATGACTTGAATCTTGGTTTAAAAAAAGGCATTTTGGAAGAAGTCGTTTCATTAAAAAAAGATTGAGCACAAGTGCTGCAGAGAACCTTAACAATGCAGACTGCTGTCTGCAAAGCCTGGGTTTCAGCAGTAACAGTGGAAGGCAAGAGGCAATGGGAATAGAGGAAGAGGAGCCACAGAGGACCTAGTTGAAAGTGTGGAAACATTTACTGAAAATAAAGAGTAATTCAAAAAATATATGAAAGTGATAAAACATACAGAATAAAGGGACTGAAAAGGAGGAAAACAGCAAAGGACTTCTGCCAGAGGTTTAAAGATTTTTTTTTTTTTTCAAATTGGGGTAATTATCAGAGAGCAAAAATACATTTTTTTATTAATTGAAAAACTGGCTTATATATATTCCAAATATTTTGTTTACACTTTATTCTTCCATGTAACTACAGGGTGGTATGTCAGTCACATTTCGCTTGGATCTGATCCTACTCTCCATAAATTAAAGCTGTTTAATTTCAGCTACC
Organism: Peucedramus taeniatus; assembly: GCA_013400575.1. NCBI lineage: Eukaryota > Metazoa > Chordata > Aves > Passeriformes > Fringillidae > Peucedramus > Peucedramus taeniatus. The sequence goes on from WBNO01006048.1 coordinate 7,665, forward strand.
ACATTGTAATCTGGCTACTGTAAGATGGTGAAAAAAATTGTCAAACTTCACAGCTGCTGCAATAATAAAATGGTTTCTATATTTTTCCAGGCAATTTATTGACTGAAACTTGAAGAATGATACTTAGAATTTAATTACAGCTTTATTTCAAAGTTCTTGAAATAATGCTTTTTTTTTCTTTCATTAAAATTACTAGGATATTAAAAAAGTGTAGGTTTCTTTTCCTGTACCAGTGTATCAGCATAGGCCCCATAGGAAACAACTGGACAAGAGAATTGAGTTCAGCACTTCAGTTATGCAACTGTGCAATAGCATTTTAAACTGGAATTAGGCCACAGAGCATCTATCCTGCAATTTGCTACTCATTGCAGGTCTCAAATCTCCTCCAAACATTTTTCAAACTATTTTTAGATTTGCAGGGTAAAATAATTCCAAACAACACAACAGCTACCTTAGAGAAGGTAAGCAAAAGAAATAAACTTTGGCAAGGACAAAAGATGAAAGCAGTCCAGAAAAACAAAAGGGCATATCATACAGCACACCAGCCAGAAAAAATTAATTAGTGGCCAAACAGACCCCATGCCAGCACCACTAAGAGCAGTGCAAAATACAGTTATCTTTGAAACAACATTCAGCTTGCTAACCTAAGTACCAAAAGAGGTCTTCCAATGCAACACATCATCTGTTCTAAATCATGCTCTGACCAGAAGTGAGATCACTTGCAGAACCAGAACTGCTCAAAATTACCTCAGATAGTGCAATCCCTGGAGCTGGTACCACCACCAGTAGGGTTCTGACACAGCAACTATATACAAACATTAATAAAACATATACAAAGATAAAAAATAAAGACTATGTGAAGGACAGACATGTGGATGGTTGTTCTCAACTCAAAAGATGTTACCTGAAGAATCAGCCTTCCATTTAACCATTACTCTGCTAAAATTTAGCTTTAATCCAGATGACAGAAATCACATATGATTTAAGTTGGAAAGGACCCCAGGAGGTCAGGCTGGTCCAACCTCCCAGATCTAACTGTTGCCCAGGACCATCTCCAGATGGCCCACAAAGAGGGAGAATCCACAGCCTCTTTGCACAGTCTGTGCCAGTGCCACCCTCCCAGGGAAAAAGTGTTACCTGATTTTCACAGGGAACCTCCTGTGTTTCAGTTTCTACCCATTGCCTCTGGTCCTGCCACCAGTCACCACTGAAAAATCCTGGCTCTGTCTCCTTTGCACCCTCCCTTTAGGCATATTTATAAATTGTAAAGTGCTCCCTGAGCCTTCTCACCTTCAGACTGAACAGCTCCAGATGTCTCAGCCTTCCCTCATAGATGAGGTACTTCAGGTCCTAAATTATCTTTGTGGCATCTCCCTGGACTAATCTAATCTCTAATCTAGGCCAAATGTGTTTGGGCTTCTTCTGTACCTCCTGTGCTCCCACCTTCTACCTTCATTCACAGAGAGAACCTTCATCTACGTGTATGTATTCTCACACAGAGCTGTGTGTGGAATGCACACAAATTTATATCTGTGCACACTTATCTCTGTCACACTCCTAACCTCACTAATAGATCATGCTGTGCAATGTCACGCAAGCAGTGACTTTGCTAATGGAGGAATAAATGAGGATTCGATCATGGAAAGCAATTCTTCTTTTTAGGTGTTATATCTAGCATCTAAAAACTTTAGCTTTGGAGAACATAAAAATGTACTACATTAGCTGATTCATGCTGTTGTAGCTTATGTAGTCAGCAAACTGTTTTAGTAAACTGCACCAAGCTGTACTCTGAGAATTCCTTGCTGCAGGCTGCTACGGATAGTTCATATCCAACCCACTTCAGAATGTCTGACATCCGTGAATGGCAAATGCTGCCACCTTTCTTTTTAGGTATACTTTGAAATCTGTGGTGCAAGTTATGCTAAAAGTTGCCAAAAGTAAACAACTTTGCTACCTGCTACTACAGTTCTGTTTGAGACAGTTTGTGTGATTTTCTAACTGGGGTGTGATCAGCTTGGAAATGAAAGTACCCTTGAGAAGAAGGGAAATATGGTTGTACACTAGAAACAGTTTCTTAAAAGTACCAAGAATTAAGTTCTCCATAAGGAGAGCTGATGCCAGCAGGCTAGAAACCTGTTCAAAAGCTCATGAAAAGACATGACACAACAATCACACTTTATCTGGCCTACTCCACTTTTTCTGGGCTTCCTTCTTCTTGCTGAGCTATTTGCATTAAAACTAGATTTAATGGCTACCTCTACTACAGAGGCAAGGGAGCCAAGCAGCCTGGGACTATGGAGATAGTAGGTTTAAATCTCTGGGGCTTTCAGAAAAAATAATGGACAAAGTGTTTCTAAGCAGCCAAAATTAGCTTGAGGCAGCTGTATCTCAGTGCAAAGCTGTGGAACCTGGAAACAACTCCTCTCTTTCCTATCAAAGAAAGCAGAGACGAAGAAAACATCTGATCCGCGCACCTCTTGAACACAGAAGTGTGAACAAAAGTCTGCTGCCAAATAGCAAAGAAACATAGAGAGAATTCATGCTTAGATATCAGAAGAGTGTTTCACATTTATATACAAACGTTGTTTATTTGAGAGGGAAATCTTTCATGTGAGGATTTCACCTAACTCTGTACTTGAAGAACAACTTATTCCAGTGAGGACCTGTGAAGATTAGGCTTTTGTGCACTATAGTAATACAGATAAGTAATTTTTATGGGAAAGACTGCATTGAAATGACTTCAGTTAATGAACAGGTGTTAAAGCACATTTTACAAAATGAAGTGTATGTAAAATCATCATGGGGCAAAGACCTTGGAACATTCTACAGCTATTTTCCCTATACAGTTGCAACTAAGCAACCCTAAAGTGAGAATTTATTGGTGGTCCTGGAAGACAACAAGGACATCTGTGCACATCCCTTGAAATTCATGGGGCCTGAGAAAAACTATACAAGCTAATAAGGGACTTAAAAAACAAAGCGGTGTCTTGAAGTGCCTCTTAAATGTCTATCCTCTTCTGTGTGCTGTGATCCCTCCAGCTGCAGCTAAGGAAGTGAGACAACACCCATTAAGCACTTCCCTAATCCACAGGAATGGAGATCCTTCTCACTCCTTTCTTAAATGTTCTTTCTTCAACCCTTATGGAAAACTTGGCAAACAGGTAGGGCTTTGCAGCATATCCTGAAGGTCAGCAATGAAGAGGGAAAAAAAAGTAAAACTTGGCATTAAAACAGCTAAATAAAGGACTGACATCTTGCCACTATTATCTATTTCCATGAGAGGTAAATGAGGTCATGCCTAACTGCATTTATATCAAGCTAAGTAGCCCAAAAGAACAGCTCAAAAAACCCTTTAGGCTTGCCAAGGTCCTAAACGGTCATTATCTTACATAGGACAAATTAAGGGACATTTATTGAGGGACTAGGAGAATCTTTAATTAAGGTGAAGAATAAATCCTGACTTGCAATCCTTATACTTGTTTGGTTCCAAATTGGAGCATAAGTAAAATGGGTATGTTAAAAGAAGAAAATAATTTCTTACCTAGGAACCTGCATGCCTGTGAAGCTCAAAAAGACATAAAACCAGTGAAACCTTCCAAAATAACTACATTGGTTTCTTAAACCAAACAAATAGAAAAGAAAAGTGTATTCTATTTAATGTTGTCCTAATTAATTCTGCAAGTATTATTCTTGTGCTCCTGTGGAGTTAATTACAAATCAGTTTAGTATAATTAGATATTAATATCCTCAGCAATATTTTCTAATGACTCTGAACAGTATCATTGCTTGATAGAGATGTTTTGTAAGTGTAGGCCAGGTCCTACAATCCTGCAATGACCCCCTGATTGCTTGCTGAAGACATATTAGACAGAATTGAAAAATCCAGCCTTAACATTTAAACTTTTAATATTACAACAGGATTTAATACATTGTTGTTTGGAAGCTGTCTGAAGAATCAAGGTGCACAATATTAATGTAGAATAATACCAGTCTTTTTTTTTTCCCAAATTCAGAGCACAGTATGAATTTTTCAATTCAGCATTTACAAATATATTGGAAAAGAATAAACTGTAGACTGATGTTATTTAAAGCAAGATTACTGACCAGTTAATAATGTTCATTGGGATGTGTCATTGACAGGTAGATTTTTCCCAGCCCTTATGGCCCTCTCTGGAGGCATACAGACACTTGAAGCAAAGTATGGCCACTACCACTTCAGTTTCCTCTCAAATGCAGGATGTAAGAGAGAGATTCTAACCAGAACTCTACAAGAATGGGAGGAAGATTATGAGAAGGTAATCAACACATGAACAAAGTATCTTGCAGTATAGCAGGTGAATACCATGCCTTTTCTGTCTTGGCCACGACCATCCCACAGCTCTTTGTAATTCCCAGCAGTACTTCCCATATGTTCAGTAACTATGAAGTTTCTTACTCCGTAATTACTTCTTTCTTCTAATTCTTTATGTAAGTCACAACTACAGGATCAATTTATCAAGTGTTGCATCAGCTCTGTATACCATAGACAGACACAACTGAAGGTTGAGAGAGCTCTGAGTATCTACTAGACAAATACCAGTCCTCAAAACATGTTTAGGAAAGCCATAGCCATAGTTGGAAATGCAAAGAGATAACTAAATTATTATCTTACTCTAGACATTTCATTAAAGACTTCAGTCCATACTTGGTCTATAAATGTTATATAGTCATCAAAAATCACTTTACTTTGAGAATGTGAACAACCATCTTAGCTGAAGGAGTTTAATGAAAAAAAAAAAAACAAAAACAGGTATGTTGACATCTTGCTTAATGTAGAATTCCAAAATCCCCCTCATGAAAAATTTTGGATGATTTTTAAAGAATTTTCTGTCTTTAGAGAACTGTTTTCAGCAAGGTTCAGGCACAGGATTGGTATTTCTGTCATCTTTTTGGCAGCAGTAACTACAAGCAGAAAGGACACCATCAGCAGGAAGACTAAAGGGACCAAGTACCAGTGACCCAAAAAGCGAGATGCTGGGAGCTCTGGAGGCAGATGCTGCCTGAAAACAGTTGCTATTGGGACAACAAGTAAACCAGAACCTTTTTACACTTCAGGATAGAACTTACAACTACAAGCTTATGATATATGGAACCTGGTAAAGGGAAGAAAATCTACATTACTTTAGTGGAGAATGCCAATAACTTAAGGTTGGTGGGAAAGCAGTGTGTGGGAAGATAAGGCAAGAACATAGCTTATTTAGCCCAGCAAATGTATGAATCTTGCTGAGGCTAATAGGCACCTTTCTGCAAAAGATTGATATTCTCCCTTAGTAAGATCCATCTATATATCTACATCTGTCCTGTGCCATAGAACAAGATTAATTTGGATAATGAAGTAGCCTGCATTAGAAGGTGTGGGAAATCGAGCCAAGTCCCTTCACTCCTGATTGATTGTCAATGGCTCAGATAGAAAAATTCTTTCAGCTACAGAGGACTGTCTGTGCCATTTGCTGACAGTCGGTGACCAGGGCCTTCCGACCCAGAGGTGTCAAAGGGAAATTAGAATTGTTTGCTTCATCACAAAGCCAGGATCACATCTGACAGGGGCTCTCAGCACTATTTCGTGTTTGAATGGCCACTAGGGTCTGAGAAAATCGCAGGTTATTTTCAAGTGCTATTTTTTAGGGCTCTACAGCTTTATCTTATGATTCCCTTAGTTGAAGACAGGGCACACTGCAAAGGAGAAATCTGGACAAAAAAAAAAAAGGCTGTAGTGGTGGATAATAAAAAGAAAGAAGAAACAAAAGAAAAACAGGAGGAAAGAAGAATAGCAAAGGACTGTGTGACAAGATTTTTTAATATGAAAAAGCAATTCTACCATGAAATATTTTTGGGTCCCCACAAGGACTGATCATGCAGAACTCTGCTTCAACCAAGTGGTTGATAGGATCTGCACTTTATGTGCTTGGCTTAAATTGTTCAGGCTGCAAGCTTGAGGAAGTAAGGAATCTTCGACATCTGTCAGAGTTAAAATATAAAATTTTGTATTTGCATGACAAGGCAAATGAGCAGCCACTCTGTGAATGTGTATGTGAAATTCCATGACAGAAAAATAGCAGAATTTGTCACAGCTCTAAACTGAAAAAAATATCTGGGATGAAATATGGTAAAATATTATTATGTCAAATTTTCATTCTAAATCATACAGAAAGTTGCCAGAATCCTTCAGGGAGTGCAAAGAGCATTATCCATGACCCAGTACAATCATAAAAACATTTATCTAATTCACAAGGCATGAAAGATTTGAGTCATACTCCAAAGCAAGCACAAGTTTTAGTTATGCCAGGAAGACAGAGATATTATTGATCTGAAACACAAGAAAAGGACAAAGAATGTATGTACACAGAAAGTGGAGGTACACCAGTTAGATGACTTACTGCCACAAGAATGCAAACATTCACAAGAATGTAAGCAATGAATATAATCATAATGGAAAAACACTGCACATAAATCATGCAACATATAAAACAATAAAATACTTGAATGTTCATAAGTAAGTGTAATTCCAAGAAAAGACTCAATTAAAAGCTCGAGGGTGGCACCAACCCTGCCACCCTCGAGCTTTTTACCTTTATCTTAATATCAGACGAAACAACTTGGAATAACAGAATTGGAATGGAAATCTTCAAGAGTAATTTAGACTTAAACTTTTGCACAACACATTTCTAGTTCATAAATTTTGCATCAGTGGGAAATACTCTACTACATAAGTAAATACTATCAAGCTCAGCATCTTGGTGGATAGTTTTAGAAATAAATCGTGTTATTGGTAAAGACTCCAAGTGATGAATTTACTACTTTATTCAATAAACCATTACAATGATTAATTACTTTCACTCTAAGAAGGTGTGATTTATTACTAATTTCTCTTCAACTAAACTCTATCACCAGACATTAGGACTCATGCTTCATTCATTTAGCTCCATCTACCATGACCAAATTTCTGGTCCTTCTCTGTAATTTTTCACAATGGTTTTCCATTTGCTGTACATGATTTTTAATGTGTTCAAAGATCCTGTAGCAGCTTTCCAAAGTTAAAATAGCCATCATCAGCTCCTTTCTCACAATAAAATTTAAATATTTTACACTTCACATTGCATAGCATTGCTGCGTATTCTTGAAAAATATTTCGCTTCACATGAGCTTATCCTTAAAGTGAAGTGGTCCTTTTGCATGTAGGCAGCATATAAAGTATTCAGAGGAACATGAAAGTAAGCTAAAATTTGAAATACTATTTTATTTTACATACTGTATTTAGAAAACAAAGTAAGAGTAAAATTTCTGCAAAATCTAACAGAAATATTTATCATATAACTTTAAAAATTTGTTCTGATTTTTCTTCACTCCTTTTAAACAGAATTGTCTACTGCTCTCCTGATTTACATCACACAGAGAGCTACAATACACTTCAGCATTTTATCTTTTTACAGGTTTGTACATAATTTACTCTTTTACATTTAATATCATTAAGCATGGACTCAAAGTACTGTCTGAGATCCTACCTTGAAGGTATTTTACTACATCAATGTTTAAGCAGGAAATTTGCTCAGGGCATTTTTTTTCTGCCACTAAGTTCAATATAAATATTAATATCCTACTAGCTTTATTTTTAGATTTTAATTTTTAGCTTGCAGATATACACTCTTAAACTTACTACTATAGCCAAGTAAAATCCACTGTGCTATTTATCTTACTGTATTTTATGATGTTTTTATCACAATTGCAGAAACTTGAATTTCAGAGATCTAAGTACAGCATTATTTTTACTTCAATCTTTTTATGACTTAGCCACAGATATATTGGCAGAGTCTTATATATGTTTACGAAATTACATTTAATCTGCTCCTACTTTAAAAAACATACTCTGACATCCGAAAGGGAATTCAATTAAAAATAAAGACATTATCTTTGTAACTTTGAATTTTTAATAAAAATTCAAAAATTTAAGCATCATTTTTCAGTGAATGGTAGAGATTCTTCACAGTCAACTATGTTTTCACATTATTATTTTTCAGCCTAGCTTTTAATTATCTCTTTGTCCAGGAAGGAACAGAAATTTTGTTCAGCTTGTCAAATATTTTGGGTTATACAATGGGAGAGACACCTCAACTATATAATGTGTATTTAGGGAGTTTTATATTACAATTCTGCAGTAGCATATAGAAATGTGATTGTTTTTATTTCAGTGTGTTGTTCCTGCTAGCAAAAATGCCAGTACTTTCAGAGATAGTTCCTATGACTTTCCAAAACATAGTAGGGAGACTGCTGAAGCCAAACTCATTTTGGTGCCGGGGGAAAATGCAAAAAAATTGATGCGTAGGAGTCTCAGGTTGGACATCAGGAGGTAACACACAGCCCCATAAACACACATTTACACAGAAACAGAACAGACAGCCCAGAAAGGCTGTGGAAAGGCTTGGTGGTTTCCAATCCTTAGGTAGATAAAACAGTAACTCATCTGACCTAGTGTAGGGATGCTCCTGCTCAGAGCAGATACATGAGGTGATCTTGGGGGGTCCCTTCCAAACAGCTTTTATATGACAGTGATTCTACAGTTCCATATTGCCCTTATAATATGCTCTGTTGTCCCCTCAGTCTTTAAAGTAAAAGGTACATGAGCTAGGAAATGGAGCCAGAAACACGAAAGAGAGGGACATAATCAGAGACTTTGTCAAGAAGACAGCAGTGATTAATCTGATGCTTTAGATGCTGGCATGCAAATGAAGAATAATTAAGGTAATGATTTAATGAAATAACAGATGCTCATAAAAAAAAAAGAAAAAAACTGTATATAGAATGTGAATAAATGAAAGTTTAATAGGAAAGAGACAAAAAATAAGGTAGCTGTATGGATAGATGTAAAGCTGAAAAGATAACTATATTCACTAAGTATCCGTGGTCTGTTATGGATGTGGAAGAATATATCATAGGCTTGCTGACATGCTTTGGTGTCAATTTAGGTCTACTTTTTAAAATATTATCATTAACAACATTTATGATGGGAAATTGAAAGTTCTTATTGAGACAGCAGATGGAAACCAGGTGCACAGATATTTCAGATACACTGGAAGACAGGATTAGACCTCAAGAGTATATTGCAAGTTTGAGGAATTTTTTTAAAGAGAGGAATGCATCCAAAAGAGAGAAATGCAAGATGATCTACATGGAAAAATCAACTATGTCACCACAAGACACAGTAAAAGAAATTGCTAAGTAGGTCTTCTGATAGTTAAAAAATTCCACACTTCTGTGAAGAATGCATACACCATTTTGGTTTGGTTACACAGAAATGCATCTTGCACACCACATGAATTCATCTTGTTGATAGTCTGCAGATGGGTAAGACCTGAAATGCCAGTTTTAGGACAGTTTTAGGCACTGCAATTCAAGAAAAAGATAGGTACCAGCTAAAGGATGATCAGACCAAATGTCTTACCTGCTTATCAAGTATGAAACAACTGAATTTGCTAAGCTGCAGAAAGAGGAAGATAGGATAGCAATGCTCAAGGGTGTAAAAAATTATTGCCAAAAGTAAGGAAGTATTTTTTCTATGTCCATAGGTGATAGAAGAAGGAACAGCTAAAAGAATAAGAAATTGAGTGGCAGTAAGGATTTAAACAAAAACTAGCAAAACAAACTAGAGTTGTGTAACATTGAAATATATTACACATGAACACTTAAGAAGGGAATGTGGTGGTGATGGTGTTGTCATAAAGGACAGGTTGAGGAAACACCTGTCAAGAATAAGTGTCCTATCAGACTCTAGCCTGGAGCACAGAAGTAGACTAGATGACTTTGTATGGTCTGCTCCAGCCCTCATATTATGCATATATGATGTTAATTTGTTAATTTTTTTTGGTTTGGGAGGATTTTTCTTTTTCCTTATGTAAAAAACTTTAAAGACACTAAGGATTTTATTTCCCCCAAAGCTTTATTTTTAAAGTTTGCTGGTAGGCTAAAATTGTCAATTGAATTCTTCAGCTGTAACTAAAATAACTTGCCAGATACAAATAAACATGCAGTTGAGATTTTCAAAAGTTACTTTTGTAAGTTTTCTCTACTTATGTAGAGAAAATAAAAATGTAATTTTTAATTTCTTATTTTTTTAAGAAAGAAAGAAGTTGGAATATGGCTAAGACTGTTTCCTGTTGGAAACAATAGAAAGGACAAACATTTTCTCTACAATCCTTCAGTGATCCGTTGCTTCATTTGTCTCCTCCTCTTCTTCTAGAAAGACTTACAGCGCTTTATATAACATATATAACAGACTTTAAAATTTCTAAACAATTTAAAAATACTTTAAAATGTAATTGCCAATACACTTGGTTGATATAAGTTGCAAGAAAATACATGAATATTGACAGAGAGAATAATGGAAGAAAAGTTGTGTTACTAAAAAAATCCATGTTGAATGGCAAAAGTCGTGAAAATAATGTCTGGAAGGAAGTGAAATCTCTTATGGCATGTGTTAATGATGACCAGACAAAATGCCCATATTCGAATGCTTCAGGCACACTACTATAAAAGAACTGAACTTTTCACTAAATAATTTATGCTAAAATATGTATTTTCTGACATTAGTTTTCACTGCTTGGAAAAAATTGACCTGATTTACATAATATTCTTATGCTGAGGATCTGACTTTTTAAAAGTCCTAGCTCAATAAAATGTTTTTTACACAATTTGCCATTGCACATAACAAGTTAAGTTTCATCCTAGAGTATTCTTCATCAACTGGTAACTATGGGCATAAGTATTAAATGATGTAAACCCAGATAAATGTCAAAAATATGACAGTCATTTGAGATAATTAATACTAATATAATAAAAAAAATCTTTTTTTTCCAAATGAATTTGTCAACATTTCAAACAAGGGAATCAGAAGAACACCTTGGATTTTACTGCCAGATTTTCAGCAACTCAGCAGCAATTAGTGTTTGACTGAGATAGGAAAGACTAAGGAAAAAACTCACTTAAGTGACCAAAAACATTTCTACCTTTCAGAAGTCTACATTGCAGCACTTTACTTAATATTCTTAGAAAGTGCTTGCCCCAATCTCATTTTCATGAGGTGAAATCACACTTAATATCTAGCACTTCTATGGCAGATCCACTCCACAGACACTAAATTACTGTAGCAAATGTTTTCCAAAATTATTCTCATTTTTTAAAGATGGGAAGCTGAAATATTCAGTAGTTCAGTTCTATATCTAAAGTACCCCTGTGAATAAGAGATGAAGGCAGAAATAGAAATAGAGCTTCCTGGATATCAATCCAGTACCTATGACGACATATACTAAACACTGTTTGGAAGCCAAACAATCCACATACTATTAAAATGTATTCTTAAAGTATACAGAAAAGGTTATGTAGTATCATAAAACCAAGGGCTTTATCTGACTCATTAATATAGGGTATGTCGGCACTGGC
>WBNO01006053.1:271-18281 GCA_013400575.1 Peucedramus taeniatus
GGCGTTACCTTCAGGCTAAGTAGACTGCAGAAAAACAGCAGTTCACAACTCTCCAGAAATACATTCTAGAGCATTTAGGAAAGAAGAGATGAGTGAATATGTAGTTTTTAAACCTAAGTTTCAAAGATGCCTCCTTAAAACAGAAAATTACAATTGTATTTTTATGGTAATAGAATTTGCTGCTTCTGGAGAGGACTGATGCCTTGAAATTACAGAAGGATAACATTATAAATGAAGAAGAAATGAATTTCTAATACAAGAAATGCATTAGATTTGAGAGAAGGAAAAGAAACACAAAATGAAATTGACCCGAAGTGATGATTGAAGTCTTGTCTACCTTTGCTTTAGAAAGGGCAACATAGGAAAGTATAATGTCAGTTCTTGCTTTTTTTCTTCACAAGAGTGAGCTAATTGGTATTACTGAAACATACAGAGTCTGCCTTGTGTATAGGTAACAGAAACAACTACTTCAAAATGCTACCCTGGGATTCAGTAAATTGAATATGGCAACACCACATGTTCACTGTTGATTACATTTGTTCAACAAGAGATCAATCTCACACAACTGTGTAGGACTGTGTGTTTTGACTCCAATCAGACTCTATGACCACAAGGAATATGAAAATTCGGGTTTGCTACAGACAAGTAAAAAGACTTCAGGCAATTGGCTTTCATGCATCTACTGTGGTGTAAAAAGGTAAGTCAGTGCATTCCCATATCAGTCTAGCTTTGTACACAAACACTTCTCACCTCCTCCCCCATACACTCTTTTGCTTCCTATTTTCCTTCCCCTTTTGTCTGGACTGAAATTCTGCAATAAAATCCAGATAGAAACTAAAACCTCATCCTCAAAAGCCTCCTGTGCTACTCATCCTCCACCATAATATCCACAAACCCCCAACTGATGCCACGTGTAAGCAGATGTCAGCCAGTAGCCCCTTCTGTCCTCCAATTTCTCCCACTGTCTTTCCTTACTCCCACTTACCAAAACAGTTACCAAGAAGAGCAGAACTACATTAATTTCTAAACACAACCTTGTGATTTTGTTGTATTAGCATGCTGCATCAATGACCCAACCCCACTTTTCTGATTGCCTATAGCCTGGAAATACACTGGCAAAGACTGTATCCCTTCCATGCTAACACAGGATCCAGCTTGAAGTGGCATAAAATACAGTTACATATGGTGGTATTGATACTCTCACTGTCAGTAATCCTCAGGACTATCAAGAGAGAATAAATTACTTTTCTATTTAAAAACAAATTTGCTGAGTGCTTCAAGATGAGCAGGAATATTAAGCATAATTTTAAAAATCATTATCAGGAGAACATCTTCCAAATGGGCAACACCATCAAGTGGTAGCAAAAAAAGAACAGCCATTTACAATTTTTACATGCTTATTATGTTAAAAATAAGCATAATCTACCACCAGGTTGGATTTACTTACACACACATACAAAAAGTAACATTTTTTCCTCTCCAGTTTTAATTGCCAAATGCCTTTAAATATGAATACAATAACTAAATGAATAAAAACCTATTTATAAAGAGTAGATACGTAAATGGAAAAAAAACCTAATCCTGCAGTTCATGAAAGAATACTTCAGGGATCAAATTAGCGCAGTGTCTACATCATATTTTAAAAAGTTAATGTTGGAACAATAAGCTCATGGTGTTACTCTGGATGAAGCTACTTCTGGGACAACTGGCAATCTTGCATTCCATGGCAATGCAAACCAAACTGCTTTATGCAGGTAAGGAATGGCTTTAGGAGCTCTTTAGGAGAAAAAATTAATCTAGTTGAGGGGAAAAAAAACATGATTTTGAAAAAATCTGCACAGCAGACTACTCAAAATTATTTTTAAGAATGAAGACACTACATTTTAGAGATTGGTGAATACATACAGAATATGTCTAAGTTGCATTAAAAATGGAGACCCACTTGCTATGTTGGGAAATGCAGTAATAATTTTGTTTGTGAAACTATCAGTTGCAATAGTTAGCTAACAGCTTGATATCTCATCCGACAGGCTAGTAGCCAGGAGAATAAAAAGAGCATATACACTCTCTCATGTATACCCAAAACCTGCAAAGATGTAATATTAAGTAATGGACCCAGGGAAATAAAGGACAAATGTAACAATTCATTAAACTACTTCTTAACTGAATAGTTTTTAGTATTGAAGATGCACTGATTCTATAAAGTATTTTGAGATTATTGCTACACATGCACACTCATGTTTCAGGCCTTTGTTTGGGTGGGTTTTCTATTGTTTTAATTTCTGGGGGGTATAGGTATCCCATACTTGTTCTTGAAATATTCCCAATTCATGATACCACTTGAAGATGAGTTTTACTACTTTGTGTCTTATCTGTTTTGAACTCAAAAACTAAAACCTAGACTAAGTTGAACTGGTCTTACATATTTAATATTTTCAAGTATAGAAACAGTGAAAGAAATAACTTGCTCTTCTGTTGTTCCTGTAATTGGAAACTTCTGGCTTGTCCATGTTCCTTTTCATGACTGTTAGATTAAGTTAATTTCATGCAGCTTTTTCATGCTATTTTTCAATACAGATGAGCAGGAATTACATGCAAAGAACTTCAAGTCAATAACCTAAAACACAGCAAGCTAAGCTTTATAAAAATGCTGGTCTGTAAATGAGTGCAAAAACATGTGACAAAACAGTGAATGTTAACTGCCTCAAGACATTGCTCACTCAGACTCTCTCTCTTCAGACAGTGTTAGTAGTCTTTTTCTGACCACACCTGTCCCACAGGAGTCTCCAGCGGAGTAGTGATGTTATGTTTTAGTCTCAATTCATGAAAAGAAAAAAGCACCCTTTCATCTGCTTGGGGGGCATATAAAAGACATTTCCAGCACACATAGTGAGTTTTCATTAAAATGCATCCTTTTCCTCTAACTTCATTTCCTTAAGACACCTACAAACTCCTCTCACCTCTATTCTGTGCTATGTGTTTATGTATTTCGTAAGAAGTTCTAAGACCTGGACAGTGTTTTGTCTGTCTCCAGTTTCAGTCTTAACAAGCCTCTCCTCTTACCACACAACCCAGAACCTAGTCTTTCGAATTCAATGAGTCAGCATCTTTTACCGTCCGCTGAAATGTTTGCAGAGCATGCTATGTCTCCACCAAAAGGTGAACTGTATGCACTGCATGTAGAAACTATCAACATTTACAAAAAAAGGAAAACAGAGCCATTACCTATTTCCATTTAAGCTCACGAAATATTCAAAGCAATTTCGTGAATCTTGTTCTAAGTTTTAGAAATCACACTACTACAGCTGTACTGTTGCAATTTTTTAACTTGCTGCCAGTGTATATGCCAGTGATAGAGCATGCACAGAAACTGCCAACTTTAAGCAGAGTCAATGGCTAGCACCCAAGGAGAGAAACAGATACTCACCAACTATGTAACTTCTCATTACGTGATGTCAAGGATTTGCACTGAACCATTCAGGATTAATCCACAATAATTTTTAATAACAACAGAAGAAGTAATTGTTAAAGTATTTTATGTAAAGGAAAATATTAGGATCAACAATTAAATGAAGAAATTATTGCTTGACTTCAGGGAGAAGGGTGAGGAAAAACATTACAAAGATGGCTATATCAAACAACTTCTATCCACACACATACAGGGATTAAAAAATACTAAACCGAGCCATAACACATTAAGATCCCAACTTTTTAATGACATGGTATTTCAGATGACCCTGTTACACATTTCCAAGATAATGATTACATATTAATGTAAAAAGTCAGTACACTATGAAGAATAGTGGATCAACACTGAATGAGACAATGAAATCAGAATGCTTCAACATTATAGAGGAAAATACAGAGGGCTAAGACACATGAACTCACTTACTGAAGCAGTACTCATAAAAATAGAAAAAGATATCAGAATTGCACAAAAGATCCCTGTTTAGAAGCATCCATACAAGCTAGATTTTAGGAAAGGCCACTGCCATTTGAAAGAACAGGACACAAAACTAGCAAAAACAGAAACATATTGCTGAAACAATTCTGTCTGACCAAGACAATTGCTAGTATCTTAAAGCTCAGTTACTTAGTAATTCAGTAGGAAAAACACACATACACAGATACAGACACAGACATAGACACACAAAAAAAGGTATTTTGCTGCTGGAAAACATATTTGTATGTGGAGTAATTAAGAGACACGATGGAAGTACCACTACTCAGAACATTTTGTTCTCAACACCATTTTAGAGAATATGAAAGAGTATAATTCCCCTCTGATGAGATGACAGACTAGATGACTTAATATACCCCTTCTGCATTTAGATTACATGAATTTGCTGCATCGTCCTCATTTCTATTAGGAATGATCCCCTATTCCAAGTATTAAGTGATATGAAACTAATTGGTATAATTGGCTAGCTGATATAATTGACATTACTGAAACCTATAGGATCAACACACACAGAGTGTTGAAAACTCTAGGAGGAAACCAGTGACTAGAATTCTAGTTATAAAAGATAGTGTAGAGTAAAAACAAGTCAAGAAAGTGAAAATATCTAAAAATACTTTTGAAGCTGAAGAGGTTTCCAGGCCTGTAGACCAGCGTGATAACTAAAAAACTTGAACATCCTGAAAACAGAATATTTAGAGATGTTGTCTACAAAATAAAATTCCAAACAAAAAAAGTACAATACTCTAAAGTTATCTGTCAACAAGGCACTGAGAGAAAAAACAGATATTGTAGTGAAAGTTCTGATGAAAACAGCTTAAGGAGTATTATATGACCTTTTAATCACTGATATTGCATCCAACAAAAGTATTTTGAACTTCATTATGAGATGAAGGTTAGTTGGTTTTTGAACTGAGAGTGACTGCCTAGAGACCACTGATCACAAACGAAAATAAAAGAGAAAGTAAGAGCAAACTGACTCACAAGCATATGAAAACACTGTGACATTTGAGCTGGTTCTCCAACACTGACAAAAATTATAGGATTGTAGAATTATTAAAAAATTGAGAATACTAGAATGCAAAGAAATTGTGATTGCATTTGAAAATCCTTAAAGACGTAAATTAGTTGGCCTCAAATCACAATTCTGCAACACATAAAAATAACAACACTGGTAGGAACCCCAGACTGGTTCACTGGGAAACTGAATGCAGCAACTCAAACTGAAAAACACTACGTACAACGAGGGATATGAAAACACAAATAAAAAAATACCTCTGTGTGTTTAGCAGAAACCAGAATCATGCTACACAAAAATGGTGCACAATTTTTCAGTCCATCAGTTGTAAAGGAAGTTGTTAGAATTCATCTAATGGAATAATAAATACATTTTAATCAGTAAACTTCTATTTAAATTTCCAAAAGGATTAGTTGAGTGACTCTCTGTCTCCTTATCTTTTGATTTATCATATGAAAATTAGAAGACTGAGAATACGCCAATCTTTGCAAAGTGATTTAGGATTACGCAGCAGTTCTACTGGCCAATTGCCTTGGTATTAACAAACTATTAAATATAAGAAAAAAAAAGAGAAGGGGAATAAAAAGGGTATTTTGCAAAAGGTAAGTAATAAATTTTCAGTTATTAAAGATTTGTATGGAAAACAGTTAACAAGTGCAACTTCATAGGCAGCACAGAAGACAGCCAAAAAATTGCTCAGCTACTGAAGAAAATACTTTGTATAAAGAATCATAGAATGCTAAGGGGTTGAAATGAACCTTGATCATCTAGTCCCAACCACTCCTGCCATGGAAAGGGACAACTCCCACTAGACCAGGTTGCTCAAGGCCTCGGCAACTGAACACTGCCAGGGTGGAGCAACCACAACCTCCCTGGGCAACCTGTTCCACTGTCTCACCAAACTCACACCCTCCTAATACGTAACCTAATTTTCCCTCTTGCAGTTTGTACCCATTAGTCCTTGTTCTAGCACTGCAGCTCCTGATGAAGAGCCCCTCAGGCTTCCCTGCAGCCTCTTTCACATCCTGGAAGGTTGCTGTGAGGTCCCCACACAACATTCTTTTCTCCAAGCTTAACAACCACAACTTTCTCAGCCTGTCTCCACAGGGAGGGAGTTTCTGTCCTATTATCAGCTTCACAGCCTCCTTTGGACTTGCTCCAGCAGCTCCTTGTCCTTATTTTGGGGGCACCAAAGCTGAACACAGCACTCCAGCTGGGGTCTCATCAGAGCAGAGGGGCAGAATCACCTCCCTTTCCTGCTGGCCACACTCCCTTTGATGCAGCCCAGGATTTCCTTGGCTTTCTAAACTGGTTGAGTTTTTCATCACCCCCAATCTTTCACCGCAGGGCTGCTCTCAATCACTTCTCTGCCCAAGCTGTTGGTGTGTCTGGGATTGCCATGACCCAGCTGTAGGACCTTGCACTTTGCTTTGTTGACCCCCATGAGGTTTGCACTGGCCCAGCTCTCAAGCCTGTCCAGGCCCCTCTGGGTGCCATCCCTTCCCTCCAGCGTGTCGACTGCCCCACACGGCCTGGTGCTGTCAGGGAACTCGCTGAGGGTGCCCTTGATCCCACTGTCCATGTCCCTGACAAAGATGTTGAGCAGTACTGGCCCCAGCACTGACCCCTGAGGGACACCACTCCTCACTGGTCTCCACATGGACCATGAGCCCTTGACCAGAACTCTTTGTGACTGGCCATCCAGACAGTTCTTTATCCACCCAGGGGTCCATCCCTCTGATCCATGTCTCTCCAATTTAGAGACACGGATGTTGTGTGGGACAGTGTCAAACACTTTGCTCATGTCCAGTAGGGGATGTCAGCAGCTCTGCCCCATCCACTGATGCTGTCACCCCAGACAGAAGGTCACCAGACTTGTCAGGCACAATTTGCCATTAGTAAAGCCATGGTGGCTCTTAATAATCACCCCTTTGTTTCCATGTGCCTTAGCAGAGTTTCCAAGAGAATATGCTCCAAGATCTTGCCTGGCATAAGGGTGAAACTGACTGTACTCCCTTGGGTCTTCCACTTCCTCTTTTTAAATAAATCTTTTTCCAGTTATCTGGAACTTCAAAGAGTACAACACTGTTCTATTCTGTCTTTCCAAAAAAAAAAAAAACAATTAAGAAGACAGACAGTATAAATGTACAAATGAAGTAAGAGGAAATAATACTAAGACATGAGGACTAACCTTAACAGAGAAAAGCAAAAAGATATAGCTGCAGATTGGGCCCAAATGTTTCACAGAAGGTATACCCACTCTCTACAAGAAATTGCCAAAAGAAGAAGTGCATTCTTCATATTTTCTTGTCTCCATATCAAGATACCCACTTCTTCAAAACATATTCTTGAATTGAGCACAAGCACAATTTGTGCCTTCAAAAAACATGGATTACTGGGCTTATGAAAAGGGTAAGTGGGACAAACCACGGTATAATGAAGGTCAGACTAGATGATCTAATAGGTCCAAAATCCATGCTTTTTTCCATTACTAGTTTACATGATGGGAAAAAGGAAATATTCACGTTTCCATATCTTTAGCCAAAATAAACATACCTCTTTGCCAAGCATTCAAAAATCTATAGTGCCCAAAGTTAACTAAGATTTATAAAACAGAACACAGACTTTTATATAAAAAGAAATTAGCAAATCATAGATATCTGATCAAAATTTCCATCACACACTATCTCTTCGGACAATCGTTAGTATGAAGGTGACAGAATCAAGCAAGATTGACTAACTCACATAGAGAGAGTATGGTTTGCTCTAACACTGTAATTTTGGATGTTTATCTACAAAAAATTCAAAAGTAAAATACAGTGAAAATTCTTTGAATATGCTGTACTTTCCAAAGCATGAATATTATTAGACTATTTAAGCTCAAGTATCCAGACAAATTTAATAAACACCATGGTTACTTGAGTTAATGTCAGAAACATGCAGACCTACAAGGAAATACTCTCCTCCAGTCTCTTCCAGGCTCTGCATAATCTATGAAGGATCAAATGGTTACACCTTATTCTTGACCTACACATTTTATAAATGCGTAGTAAGCTTTTCTTAGAAAACTTATACAATCTTTTCAATAAACAGATAAAAGTCTTTCTGTACTCTTCTGCATAAATCTGACGTACTTGATGGAAGAAATATTCCTGTGTGTAATCATACCTCTGAGACAAAGAGTACTGTTGGACGTCTCTGGAAGTACATGATGCCTCTATACACTGGGTCTATTAAGTAGGAGCTTGCCTGACCTATGGTCCCTGTACTCTCCTGTATAACACAGCTGCAAAAATCAGTTTGCCTAGACTAATAAGACAAAAACCCTAAAACTGACTCTTTCATTAAGAGAAAGTATGCATGGGCTGAAATACTTCTTGATTAAGCATAACTGGTTTTGCACCTCTTTTCAATCATAAGTTTAGATCAACTGAGACAGATCATGAAGTACCACAGGTTATCATAAACAAACAGCATTTAACACAAGCACTTCATATATGAATGTCAAATACTTCTCTTGATACAAGACCAATCTGTAGTACAAAACTTAGTTGCCTCTTATTTTTTGCTTCCTTTCGAAAGCCAATCTGTCATCCAAATATCTGCAAGGTATCAAATTATGAAGCACTGTAACATGTATACAAACAGGTGGAAAATACAGAGGCATTTAAGGTAAAAATAGATTGAATTCCTAAACTACTATTTAATCCAATGCAGTTTTAATTTATGTCCTTGAAGTTATTTGCAAACCCTAGTCTCAGCCAAATTCAGGAATCACTAAATGCACAAACTGAATGATTTTGCTATTCTAATTTACCGCATTTTCAAAGCAAAACGTAAAACAGCATTTATTGAAATTGATTCAATCATCTACAATCAACAACCATATGTGGAGTACTTCCTCAGGAATTTTTTAAAAGCCAAATTATGCGCTTATTTTTAAGTGCATAAGATGAAGTTAAAGACTACAGCAATGCAGTGCAAATTGTCATAAGCCATGTTTTTTTACACCAAGATGCTCAAATACTCTACTCCACCAAAAAAGGCAAAAAAACCCTCAAAAAGGAGAGCAGAGACTGCTCTGAGAACCACAGCATGATCTCAAACAGCAATCCCTGTATAACTATAGTTATTGACCTTTCTAAGGAACAGTATTAGAAAACCCCCACCCTCCTGAGGAAGTGGATGATAACTACCTCTGGAAGAAGCAGAAGTTCTCACTGAGAGTTTGCATGCCTAATCCTGTGTGTCACTGCAGAACTGCTGCTGAGCTCCTGTTCTCCACTTGCTTCCCATGGAGCTCAAAGCTTAACTTGGCAGCTTGGAAAGTTCTCACTGTAAATGGTTCAAACTATTTACCATCACATCCTCCCACACACATACAAAAAACCACAATGTCAAAAGTCATAGATATTTTTTAAAAAACACGAAAATCGTGGACTCCATCACTCTTATGACAGCAATGACAAAAATGCAGTTTTAGTGATGGGTTGGCAAAAGGTTTATGTAACCCTAGACTCTTCCATGGAGAGTGAGTTAGAGGGCATTGTATGGTTTATTTCACACTACGGATTTTTTTTTCTGGTTTTATAAAGTTCGAATCACATAAAGCCTGAAAAGAGCATCGGGTGCACATGAATTCCATTTTGGCATATTCATTTGCAAGAAATCAGTATGAAACAAATGAGGTTTTAAAATTCCTGCTTTAAAAGAAAATAAAGTTTGTAAATCAAAACACTGGAAATACTTAGAATTTGTGGTATCATACATTTAAAATCTCAAATCAGGCCAAGCAATGGATAGGAATTTATCACCAACTGGAGAAGACACAAGAAAGAACAAAAAACCAACCTAATTTGGGACAATGTTGAACATGACATCCAAGTAGATCAGGCAGAAAAATTAAATAAGAAAGAGAAAAAACAGAAGAGAAATAAACCATGCAGATTTGAAAAATAAGATCTCACAGTGGCAAATTACTACAGCAGTACATATGCCACAGAAAAGAAAGCCCAGCTTTAAAGTAATCAGTAATTTCTCTAGCTTTCCTTCAAAAGTTTTCAGGGAGAGTGGCAAATCAACTTATGAAAAGTTGTTCTTTTTCAATTTATGTTGATTCTACCTGAAACTAACAATGTAAGCAGAAATAATACCATCTAAGCCCTTGCAAACACATTTGAAGAAAAGAAAGAATCTGATCATGTATTTGAATTCATCATGTAAGTTCCCAGGGAAATAGTAGAAAGAAATTTGCTGCTCTGCATTAGGCTATTCTCCTCATTATTGAGAGAATCATACTAGTGGAAGAAGTGGTCAAACATCGACTGTACAAGCATGAGTGACGCACTCTTTCATTCATATTGGGGTAGTTAACTGTTATTGGCAACATGCTGGAAAAGAATGTAAGGAGCCAGTTTCTTACAAGCATGCACCTCAACTTCTAAAGCAATAAGGACATAATTTTTTAAATAATTGAGATATATTATTTACACACACACTCTCCTTCCATTGAGACACTGAGGTCTCTTGCCTTTCCCAGGAAACACTATTGTATCCTACTAACAAGACTGATAGACATATAGGAAGAGAAAACTGTACATATGATTTTAAGTTTGGGGGTCCTGTACACTTGGATTTTCTTTTCCAGGTTGAGTGCTGCAATAGTACCAATTCTACATAAATCACATGATTTCATATTTTTTCAAAGAATATTTTCTACCATAACATCACAACAGTCCACATTTCGCATTCACAATTAAGTAACAATTCTACCTGTAACTAAAAAATGAAATAATTTAAGGGAAACAAAAAAGATCAAAATACAGGAAAATACTGAATGTATAATACATTTGGACCTGAAAACTAACACTGATATTCTACAGGAACTATCTGAGATTTAGCAGCATGCATAGACAAAGTTCTCATTAACAGCCCAGCTGTTTTAATAGTCGGCTGACACTGAAAACAAAATGTATTTTACTACTGTCCCCTCCTAAATTGCTCTTTCTTCATCTACCATGACATCTAGTTTAGGCAGCCATACTTCTAATGGCTTTTGCTCAGTTAACTTTCTTACAGGAAAGTGAAACAAGTCAGTGCTAGTCTGATGAGAGTTGAACAAGTGTGCATGGTAGGTAGCAAAAATGCAAAAGTAGGAGCTAGGGTAATAGGGGGAAGAGAGTGATTGAAAAGAGATTTGAAAATTAATCCTGCAGACCTGCTGCTGATTATTTGGAACTACAAAATAAATAAATTTTTACTAAATAATTTGGTCACCTCTCTGTTTTTCAGGTTTTTAGGTCATGCTTTAAATACTCATAATCACTAAGCTAGTTTATGGCATTTGCTGGGTTTGTTATCTGTTCTGCTTCTGTCTATCCACATTGAGAGAACATACCATTTAGTATACAGCCACAAGACTCAGAGGAATAAAAACCCATGTGATTATTTATGTAATGACTTTGTGCTACTAGGAAGTCCCTGTAATTGGATATCTTTTACATCTTCATTTTAATGGTGAAAAAGGTTTCTTTAAAAAAAACTCCTCTAATTTCTTTTACATTAAATATAGATGACCATTCCTGTCAATAGTACCACAGAATCAAAGAATATCCTGAGCTGGAAGCAATCCACAAGGATTATCTAAGTCCCAACTCCTGGCCTTGCATGGGACAACCCTAAAAATAGTATGTGCCCAAGACTGTTGTCCAAGCACTTCTTGAACAACAGAATACCTATTTCCTTTAACTGCAGATTGCCGGGAATGCAATAATAAGATGTTTTCACTCTATACATCAATGCTACCACAAAATATATATTTATTGGCTAATCTATGGGAAAAACGACAGACCATAGAAAAAGACCTTAAGAGATGAAATAAATTGTTGTACTGTGAAATATGAACTGCAGAAGCTAGAAATTTTACTAAGAAGAGTTCCTTAACATATACTTGGAACGCCAGTCCTTCATCATTCCATTTAAGTACCCATTTTAAATACAAGTGTTTTTCTTTCCCTGGCAAATAAAAGGCTTCAAACAGTAAACTAATATCACCATGACTGAAATTAAGCGTAAAAAGAAAGCGCAAAGGAGCATATATAGAAAACGGAGAAAAGGACTTGGAAACAATAGGACCGAATCTCTGGTCTAGTACATAATGGTATGACACCAGATCTTTTGTCCTAGAGAGGAATGGAGACTGTCTATAACAAAAGTTTTGATTGGTGTGGACAGCATGTATTATTTAGCAAAGCTTAAAATGACAGACCCTGCCCTCGCAGATGATATGAAGAATCTCAGCTGATACGCAAACGATTTCTTAACTCCGTGTCTTGTCGTCTGTCAATGTATGAACCTACAGATTTGTGGAAAACAGGCTAGAGCACACATAATTACAATTTTTGAGAGATTCTCTGAGCAGATAATAAAATTCTAGAACTTTTTAGTTTGCAGGAGACCTTTAAGATCATTGAGTTCAACTGTTAACCCAGCAAATGCCAAGCTCAGCACTAAATCATCTTCCCAAGCACCATATCACATATATCTTAAAAATATCTTCAGGAACAATGACTCCACCACTTCCGTGGGTAGCCTGATCCAGTGCTTGACAACTGTATTGGAGAATAAATTTTTTTTAATAAACAGTCTAAACCACTCCTGGTGCAAACTGAGGCCATTTGCTCTTGTTCTTTTCTGTTATGTGGGATAAAAGACTGCTACCCACCTCACTACAACCTCCTTACAGATGGTTGTAGTGAGCAATAAAATATCCCTTGAGCCTCCTTTCCTCCAGGCTAAAAAACCCAGTTCCCTCAGCTGCTCCTCATAGGACTTGTGCTCCTTCACACTGGGGGTAGATGCATGTCCCACACTTAGGGACATGGCTCAGTGGTGGATGTGGCAGTGTTAAGTTTACAGCTTGATCCAAGGATCTTAATCCCAACCAAAACAACTCCATGATTCTATCCAGTGCACCCTCAGTAAGCCTGCAGACAAGACCAAGCTGGGTGGGAGTGCTGATCTGCTGGAGGGCAGGAAGGCTCTGCAGAGGGATCTGGATCATGGGCTGAGGCCAATGGTGTGAGGTTCAGCAAGGCCCAGTGCCGGGTCCTGCCCTTGGGTCACAACAACCCCAGGCAGCTCCACAGGCTGGGACAGAGTGGCTGGAAAGGACCTGGGGGTGCTGGTGACAGCAGCTGAACACGAGCCAGGGTGTGCCCAGGTGGCCAAGAAGGCCAATGGCATCCTGGCCTGGATCAGCAATGGTGTGGCCAGCAGGAGCAGGGCAGGGATTGTCCCCCTGTACTGGGCACTGGTGAGGCCACACCTCGAGTGCCATGCTCAGCTTTGGCGCACAGGACAGTCCTTCACTCTTTGAGCAAAGAAGGAATGGGGGATGTCATTTTGGTATCATAAATGAGAAAATAGTATTTCATTCTGTACTGCATTCAGATAAGTCTTCAAAGTCAAAGCAAGAGAGCATCAAGAGCTTCCTTCTGCACAGCTAAAGGGAATTAAAAGATTATGTATGGAACAGAGACTTCGTCTACAATTGACCACTATTACAACAAAGCATATTCCACAAGAGGATGCACTAAATTTTCAGAAAATGAAATAATTAAAAAAAAATTAATAAGGCTCAAATAAGTTTCAAGGAGCTTAACTTAAGCCAGAAAGAAATATTTCACTAGAGTAAGAGTAACCACAAAAAATTACTTGAACCTGCAGGTACAAGTCTGAACAATTCTTATTATTTAATAAAAAAATGTATGCAACCCCACTTTAAGACAGGGTTGTGATATTCTGATAATACTGTAAGTTATTCAGAATATTTGGAACCATGGAAGCTCTAAAACACATTCATCTTCAAGTGCTCTAAAACAGATAACTACATTCCACTTAGATAACAATTTGCATTGTTTGGATCTGAGAGTAAGGAATAGCTTCACACACTTGATAAACATAAAAATCATCATTGGAAACAGAAAAAAAAATTTAATGACATTTCCCATAATATCTTCTTCAAATACATATAAATCATAGAAATATCTCTTTAGAAACCGCATTAAAATCTTACTCCCTAAGAATTTCACTATTCACACCGTGCATTTGCACATCACTATTTATGGACAAGACATGTAGAAGTGACACTTAGGGACGTGGTTTAGTGGTGGACTTGGGGAGTATCAGGCTTATGTCTGGACTTACTAATCTTAATGGTCTTTCCAACCTCAGTAATTCTGTAATTCTAAATTAACAGTTTCAACATTTGTTATAAAATTTCTAAAAGTACACATTGCTGTAAAGATGAAATACTGTAAAGATGAATTCTCTTTGAGAATCCAAACTTTTGTACACATTAACATATTTCAAGAAAACAGAACATTTTAAATCTAAGGTATTCTGGAGCATGTGTTTGTATAGCATTATATGAATCACAAATAATACCTCTCACAAATGCATTTAAATAAAGCTGAGTATCTTTTGCAGTAGGCTAGCAGAGCCTGACCAAACAATTATGGCACAAATGCTTATCTACAGTTAGCCTGAATGCAAGAAATGCTCAAAGAGATGAAGGTATGAAATACGAACACACGATTTAGCCCTTTAGGATACAATTTTCAGTAAGAGCGCTGGAAATACATTTATTTAATAGACATTATATAACTCCTTGTAAGGATCAGATAATGCCTCGGATGTTCTAGTATCAAAAAAGTAACATGAAAGTAGGGAGAGACAGAAATAGAACCTCATGATTTGTAATTGTTTCAAGAAGTATCAAAACAGTACAAACAAGTAAGGTTTATTCCTACTTCCCAACAGATACTAGAGGACAAATTGGCTAGCAAGTGAGAATTCTGCTGAGCAGTACATGAAGTTTAATACAGCTTTTCCCACCCCGAGTCCTTAGGGCTTTTTGTACTGTCATAGTTTATCAGCAAGTTATTTCCATGAACAGGAGATGACATTGTCACTTAATCTTAGCAGGCATTCTTGCTGATCCTCTAGCCAGAGGGTCTAATATTAACAGAACAATAGCCACCATTCAAAACCATCCTTTTCTGCCAACAGCCTGCAACTATCATTTCATCAGTCAATGAAAAAAAAACAACAATGAGCCTAAAGGTTACTGGGCAGTAAATTTGTGGAGGAAATGCTTGAATTAAAACAGACACACATGAATGCATTTTTCCCTCACTAATATTCTAGCACCTTACTGATGACACAGTTTTGAAAAGATCTGCCTAATCCTTTAACTTACCATCAGAAAATGGCTACAACTCCAACTCTAAAGCCTTGCTATAACCTTACAATAATATATCTGCCATGGACAGACAGCAGACAAAATTTTGCACATGCAAAATAGAAGTATTTTTATGCCTTTGAACAAGTTAAGCTATTTATTTTTGTCTGTCCGAAGTTTCACAGGAGAAAGTTTTAACCATACAAACTACAGACAGGATTTGAGGGACAGCCCCTAAAACTGACCTGGAGAGGAATATAGACGACGTGATTAAAAAATTTTCTCGGATTAAGGATGGTTATATTATTTAGATAATTTTTGTTAAAGATTTGCCAAACAAAAATCAGTTTAGAACAGACAATAACTCTTTAAAAGTATCACTGAATTTTGATTAATACAAAAAGCAATATAAATACTGCTCTCTTGGTAGGCATAAGTATTTTTTTTTCAAAGAGGCTTACATTCAGTTACACAGGAAGGATATATGACAGTGCCTTAATGAAGCCCTAAAATCCGTTAACACTCCACCAGCTACAGCTCTTTTTTCTGGGCAGAGGTGTTATTAAAAAAATTCAACAGCTTCAATTAAAAGGATTGATTTCGCTGGATCATGCACTTGTTTTTAAAAATAAAAATTAGTTTTTAATTCAATTTTTATGCTATTAAACAAATTGAACATTATTGTCAAATTTAATTCAATTACTTTTTCCACTAAAAAAAATTATTGTGAGGATACTATCCTCACTATGAAATAGAAGGGATACCATGATATAAGAAATACAGCTATTTTAAGTAGATGAAGGTTTATTTTTCATTTAAGCACTTATTTTTTTAGATGAGAAAAACACACTTTGTTGATGAAAGGTAATTTTAACTCCAAACATATAATGCTGATAAACAATTTCACATTTTAAATGGCTGAAGTAATCTGTTTTCCTTTGGACATTTTAAGAAGATGGCTAGTTTCAGCTATCTTATTTTGTAATCAAAATAGTTAGCAACATGAACATACCTAAGAAATAGTTTGGTAACTTTTTGTCTTGGGCTACTCTGAATGAACACTAAATTGCTCAGTGTTGAATTTTAAGAAAAAAATGAGCACATAAAGTATCTATGAAATAATCTGAAACCTCCATAATATTTTCATTATAAAAATAGCATATTTCATCAGAATACTCCAAAGTACATCGTAATTAATATCCCAAGTAAGTCTTGAAGAAGCTGTGAGTTTGAGTGTTTCACAAATAAGCATTAAAAATGAAAATTTAAAAACTAAAAATATGAAACTGCAATTCAGAATAAGGTGAACACATTAAGTCCATCCTCTTTTTCTGGTGGTGATTATGCAACTGCTGAACGCAATTCACATTAAGTTATTTTTTTCCATTTTGCATTGTAGTCACTGAAACAGCCACACAACCTACTTGTTTGAGAATGGTATCTTATGGGAGAAAATATATACATAAAATTAGCTTGGACCCTATCTTCTAGCACAGCAGAAGTGGCATAAATACTTCATCTGCAGTGAATTACTGTACGCGTGTACTTAAAATGAGAGTGCTACCATAATGCTATTTCTGTGACAATTGCATGCTATACATAGTCATTACTACTTCCTGAGGAATTATTTGGGAAATAATGAAACATGAACACTGTACTAGGTTAGTACTTAATCCACAAGCATTCAGAAATACTCTCCATCCCATATACAACCAACAATTTCCAAAGTAGATGTTGCGATCTCACAATCAGTATTCAAATGTTAATTCAATCATGAAAATCCTACCAGCTTATTCCTCCTCATGAAAAAAATGTGATTCCTGTGCTGCAAGATGTCATGAGAACAGCCCCAGTAAGAACAACTTGGAGACCTCCTGGATAAAATGATGGGCTTGACCCAGCAACATGCAATTGCAGCCCAAACAATCAACCATATTCTGGGCTGCATCCAGAGCAGCGTGGACAGCAGGGCCCAAGAGGGGATTCTGCCCCTCTGCTCTGCTCTGCTGAGACCTCACCTGCAGGGCTGCATCAGCTCTGGGGCCCCAGCACAGGAAGGACAGGGACCTGCTGGAGCAGGTCCAGAAGGGACCCATGAAAACGATCAGAGGGTTGGAACATCTATCCAATGAAAAAATGCTTAAAGAGTTGAGGTTATTGAGCCTAGAGAAGAGAAGGCTCTGGGGTAGCTTTACTGCAGCCTTTAAGTACCTAAAGGGTTCTATAAAGAAGATGGAGATAGTCTTTTTACAGGAGGACCTGTTGGGTTAGGGGTAATGGATTTAAGCTAAAAGTGTGCAGCTTCAGACTAGATGTAAGGAACACATTTTTTACAACAGGTGCAGAGAAACACTGAAACAGACTGCCCAGAAAAGTGGTATAAATATCCCATCCCCAGGGTTCATTCAAGGTCAAGCTGCTCAAGGCTCTGAGCAAAATAATATGGTGAAAAATATCCCCGTTCACGGCAGGAGTGTTAGATTAGGTGACCTTTGTAAGTCCTTTCCAACCTACCCTATAATTTTATGATTCTCTGGTATCATAACTTTTAACAAGATTATTTCTATTTAATAAAGAATGTTACAAGAGATGTTTCAGTTAAGTAAACTTATTCAAATTATTTAAACAATTTTAGCAACTTGTTTATACAATGTACAAAAAAGACAAAGGCAAATTCTACTGCACAAGACACTCAGATGTACTTTCAAAATTCAGATACAGTATCAACATCTGTAGAAAGTACTTTCCTGATTTAATGCAAGACTCAAACTACTTAACTAGCTGAAAAGTA
>WBNO01006057.1:0-20403 GCA_013400575.1 Peucedramus taeniatus
GTTCTCTTCAAAAATGCAAATTTACAATGTGCTCTAAACAAGGTGAAAAGAAGCTCAGAGATAGAATATTAAAAAAATATTTCAAACACACAGTGATATACAGCAAAAGTCTGGCTTTCTCCTTGAAGAAGTGTTTTAAAAGGAAAATGTAATTCTGTTGAGAAACACTATAGAATAACCATGTTCCTGTTACTAGTTATCTTGCAATATGGAAATGGGTTGTTCTCTACCTTACAGAAATAATTGAAAGGAAGAAATTTGGGCAGACAATTTCTGGTTCAGTGCCTTGATTTCACTAAAACCCTATCTCGAAACAAGAGTTTAGGGTAATAGCCTAAAATGAAATTTTGGTATGTTTCACAGATAAAGGTTTAATCTCCACTAGGATTCTTTAAAAATCTCCCCACTGAACATTTAGAGTTCTACAACAAACACAAGATTATCATAATGAAGAAAAAAGCCCACCAGTACCAACAAAAGCAAAACAAAACCCAAGGTGTAAGAGCTTTTCTTCCAAGTTCTTCCCTGTAAAAGAGAAAACATACATGAAAAGTAAAGCCTATGCTCTAAAAATTGTTTGTTTGTTTATAATTTGAGAAGATAATTTTATGGAGGGCCAGCCTCCTCTCTTTCAGTTTTCCCTCTCTGCAGAAGCGACATTTCACGTGATGTGGCAGAAATGAGTGGGTCTAGAGTGCTACCCTGTGCAGTGATATAAATAGTGGAGGAGTTCAGGGGGGTATCAGCTAACAGAGAATTTACGGTAGGGATCAAGGCTGAAGCATTAAGGCACGTGTTTTCCAGGGACAACAGGGGCCTATGCCATACAGCTGTGGAAAAATTAATTAAAAAGCAGCCTACAATGAAGGACTGGATATGAATAAACCTATCTATAGAAACAGGGAAAACAGCAGCATCTATATGGGAGACCTGTTTCTGTTGAATAGATCTTGCCTCTAATATCTTTGAGACTCAGGCTTGTTGATGAGAGTGATCTGACCCATGTATATTTATTGTGCCTAGCAATATTGCCTTATAAGTGAGCTTAGCAAGGCTTCGACTGAAGGCAGCAATGTTTCCTTTCTACTTGCTTTCTCCATGTAACATGGCACTGTCTAAAATCCCTAGTTCTGATGGGAAGGCCTGAATTATTCATCAGCCAGTTGATGGCAGGTGATGAGATCTTTTCACACTACAGCCCTGTCACTAGGTGTTTATTGCTCTGTTTCACCAGCAGCCCTGCTATTACTGTGAAGCCAGAAGAACCCCACACAGAGGCATGACATGTATCAGTAAGGATGGCTCTTTAAAGACTCTGTTTTGCCTGGGAGGTCATCTGAAGGTTATTACGAACAAATTATTTCTTCATTTCCGCTGACTGAGTAGATAGCCTTAATGATCTGTCACCTAGCAATAGGCTGCCTGTTCAAACATAAAGAATGGCATACTGATGGGTTATAACTAGAATCAGTTCATTTTAGCTACTCTCTTGTCAAGCATGTTTCCAAGATACATATATTATTTACATATTCATGAGCCTTTACAGACATTGACACCATGAGGGGGCCTGTCTGATAATGTGATACAAGTTTATGCTGTGTCCTGAGGCACTTAAAGTCTATTAAGTGAATCAAATCTGTTCACTTCTGTTCTTCCTAGGTGGTGTTCTTGGCCTAAAGGAGTGGAGCTGCAATCAACATTTGTGTACAGTACCTTTTTTTTCCTGTCCACCTACCTCTTTTCCATGCTGAAGTTAATTTCATTTTATAGAGAGGCATTAGGCTGAGGGAAATTGCCTTTTAGAAAGTCAGAACATCATTTTCTCATGTTACTGCTGTTCAGAAATGTAGTCATGACTGTTTATCTGCAGTCAGAGAAGATGACAGACCCAAGAAAAAGTGCCTTTTTAACTTACTTAATTTATTTAAATTCTACTGAGACATTGGTCTTTGACCCTATTTCTCTTGTAGAAAGGTGGGGAAAAATAACAATAGAAGTGGGGTGTAGGATGTGGGGTCAGGAGATAGAGAAGAGGAGAATCTTCCAGAATAAAAGAGCCAAGGGCTATGGATTTCTCTTGTTAATCTGAACCTCCACTATCTTGACCATGTCTCTACTAATATGTAATT
Organism: Peucedramus taeniatus; assembly: GCA_013400575.1. Taxonomy (NCBI): domain Eukaryota; kingdom Metazoa; phylum Chordata; class Aves; order Passeriformes; family Fringillidae; genus Peucedramus; species Peucedramus taeniatus. Next base: position 2,130 of record WBNO01006057.1, read on the forward strand.
AATTTTAACAGCGATAAAGTTAAAACAGACCTGCTAATAGAAATGAAAGCGTGAGCAACAATAAAAATTGGAATGTGTCTTGAGCTCCTTCCTGAGTTTAAAAGAACAGTATTTAAGACCCCAAATAATCTACTGGAGGAGAGCTTTTCTTTTCTTATAGAAGTTTGTACCTTTTTTTCAGATATTCCAGAATTTAGGAAAGTAAAGAAAGGATAAAAGAGGTAAACTGCTATTTCCCTCCATTATTCAAAGAATGGAAGTCCTAAGAGGTAACAAGTATTCCCACTTCTCTCTATGAATTACTGGTGCATTGCACTAGGTTTGCAAGAGATCAGAGGAAGAGATGGAAAGCTAAATAGAAACTGATATTGTAGCACGTTATTTTCATAAATTTGAGTGTTAATTCTTGTTAAAATTGGCTAGTCACACAAGGCAATAATTCTGTAAGGGTTAAACTGCAGCCTTATATTTCGTGTTAACAGCAAGATGAATAGCAAGCTGTTTACTGGAGCCTCTTTATGAGAGCTCTTCTCTTTCAAAGAGAGAAGGAGCTGTATCGGAGAAGCCATCTAGGAGGCACCTGGGTAGATGAAAACAGTGCTAATGCTGCATGTCCCCCAAACATAGACGAGCCGGATTCACTAAGGAAATTCCACTTTTGCACATGAATGAGGATTTTACATGGGCAGATTGATGGGTATGCCCTCTGTGGAATTACAAGTTCTAATTCTAAAGTGAAAGCTGTCATTTCTGGACTTTCATGTTGCAACCAGTCAAAATTTGGCAAAGTCCAAGAGAAAAAAGGTTATTGAAATATTTGTGTTGTTTGGTGTGGGGTTTTTTTTTTTTTTCCTTTTTTTTTTTNCTTTAACTATTGTTAACGTGCATCATATGTTTCCTTTCAGAGCACCAATTCTTTAAAATTCTTAAAAAAAGTTATATGCTTTCATTATGTGCTTTCACTCCTGATCACTTGTGAACAAAAAAATTCTTCTACTTGTAAAGAAATTTGTATTAATTTTCCTATGAAGTGCGTCTCATTTACTGAAAAGTGGTGACAGAGAAAGGGAGCCCAGTTAGTGAGTAGCAGGGGGCTGAATGTAGTTTCTTGAAGTTTTAGAGGATCTGTATTGTTGGATGCAAAGGAGACGGAAATTTCTTCTTAGTGTCACCTTTTTTTCTCTGAACATGGTACAGGCAAGAATTCATTATGAACCTTATTCCATACACTTCAAATTAAGTTGAAGATTGATGTACTCTCACCCCCTGCTGAAGTGAAGATTTGTGCAAAGCCTTCCACGGATGTATTGAGCTCAAACAGCTTTAGCAGAATGTGGTCTTAGTCACATCCTCTATAGCCAGGGGATGATGATGTCGAAAAGACTGCTATAACAGTGCATATTGACAACTTGGTGTTGTAAAAGAACTTGTATTTATTTCTAATCTGACATATAGAGGCCAAAGAAACAGTGACTGCCTCCAATGATATGAATTGTTTAGCACTGAAGGTGGCTGGAAAAATATCTCTGGTGTCTCCTGAAAATATATTTCTTTTTTTATTTTAAAATTCTCTATATTTAATCTTATAAAATACTATGTGTCTTTTATCTTACTGGATTAAACAGAGATTAAATACAGATTTTATGTAGCTGTCCTGAATAAATCAGGCCTTTTCAATGAGGCTTTGATCTATTTTGAAGCCTTTGAAACCTAACTTGGATGAAATGTCAATGTATTCATGGTGTAATGCAGTGAGGAGCACGGAAGCTTCTATTACTATCTTTGAGAGTTTATTAGCGAAATGATGCCTGACAAGAGCTACACATTATAGAAGAATTGTTAATTTTGAAATTAGCTCTGGTAGATCTGCTTAAGAAAGTTTATAGGGTGAAAAAGTGCTCTCAAAATCATCTGAAATGAAGCCTGCAGTGAAGATACAGCAGAAGGGCTGACAGGGGAATATGTTAGTTCTACCTGCTTTAATCCATTTGTTACCAGGAGGGACAAAAACTGTGCACAGATTAATGAAGCATTTTAGTCAGATATATAGTGATGAACTTGTGCCTGCTTCTCTAACCTTTGTTGCTATGCAACCAGAGAGATGTGAAATTACCAAAGAACCTACACCTAGCAAGGAGTTCCTCTGATACCCAATTAGAAAACAAAACAGAACATTTAGGAAATGAGGTCCCAGCTTTCTGATCACATGTAATGCATGAAAGGCTGCTTTTTCTGGCGTGTACTTTGCTAATGTGCATGGTCTTGGTACATTAAGTAAACTGTTGAGTATGACAGAACATATGAAGTGAAAGTCATTCCCCCCCATGAAGCCTGACTAATCAGATGTTAAGTGGGGAAGTTTTCAGGCATTTGTCTCCTCAGATCATAAAACAGGTATTGTGTGTGCCCCAAAGCTATTTCACAATAAGTGTATGGGTCCTGTTTGTGTGGCCAGTTTTTGGTAGCTGGGGGGCTACAGAGATGACTTCTGTGAGTAGCTGCTGGAACCTTCTTCCATGTCCAGAGGAGCCAATACCAGCTGGCTTCAGGATGGACACACAATTAAGCTTAAGGCTGAGCCAATCAGGAATGATAGCAACATTCTATCTATGATTTAATTATTTAAGAAGGAAAAAAATATTTAGCAGATGTAATTGCAGCCAGGAAACACTGAAGTGAGAACATGTGGGCGGAACAGCCCTGCAGTCACCAAGGTCGGTGCAGAAAGAGAGGGAGGAGCTGTTTCATGCACCAGAGCTGAGATTCCCCTGCAGCTCATGTTGTGGCCCATGGTGAGGCAGCTGTGCCCCTGCAGCCCATGGAGGTCCATGGGGATGCAGAGATCCACCTGCAGCTGGTGGAGGAGCCCCAGGCTGGAGCAGGTGTATGCCTGAGAGGAGGCTGTGAATGCATGAGACACCTGTTCTGGAGCAGGGTCCTGGCAGGGGCCTGCAGACAAGTGGAGAGAGGAGCCCATACTGGAGCAGGTTTCCTGACTGGACTTGAAATCTCTGCATGGAACTCACGCTGGAGCAGCCTGTCCTTCAATGACTGCACCCTGTGGAAGAGTGACATGCACTGGAGCAGTTCATGGAGAGCTATTGCCCATGGGATGGACTTATGTTGGGGAAGTTCATGGAGAACTGTCTTCTCTGGGAGGGACCACCTGCTGGAGAAGGGGGAGGACTCTTCTCCCTGAGCAGCAGCAGCAGGAACAACTTGTGATAAACTGACCATAACCTCCATTCTCTGTCTCCCTGTGCAACTGCAGGAAGGAGATAGAGATGGGAAGGAGGCAGGGGTGGAGGGAAGGTGTTTTTTAACATTCACTTCTCATTATCCTGCCCTAATTTTGTTAGTAGTAAAATCAAGTAATTTCCCTAAGCTGAGCCTGTTTTGCCCATGGATGGTGAGTGATCTCTCCTGGTCCTCATCTCAGCTTATGAACCCTTCATGATATTTTCCCCCCCCCAGTCCACTTGTACACAGGAATGACAGAGAGGCTTCGTTGGGTGCCTGGCATCAACCCAACACAGGTCCTATGATCCAGAACCTAACTGAAAATTTAGATTCAGTGTCCTTAATAAAAACACTTCTGTAATATCCTATCTATAACCATTTTTCTGTTCCTTGACAGCATGTACAAGATAGAGAACACCCTTACAGCTGTACCACCCATGAGAAGGACAGTTTGAAGCTGTTTTACCACAGCTCTCAGTGCTTATGGGACAATTAAATAACAGAGCATCAATAAACTAGTAATAATGTTTGGAAATAAATGGGAGAATTTGCCAAATGTGGCTCAAATTCAATATAAGGTAAGAAAATGATGTATGTTTTGCTACGTATATATTTTCTAAAGCATATGTAAGGAATGCCTTAATGTCCAAAATCAAAGGTATGGTCATATAGAGAAATAATAGCTCTCTTAGTTATTGATTCTGTAAGATGCAATGCATTCTCATTTTCCTGATCATCAGTGAGAAAATGTAATGGGTGCTGAGAGTTAGGATATTTCCCAGTCTTTCTGACTGAGTGATTCAATGAGTCTACTCTTGTCTGCTTTTCCTATACTATGATCTTACACATTGCTGCCTCATTTCTAGAAATCTGAGAAAGGTTTAAAATGCAAGCTTTATGTTTGGAACTTGTAAGAAGGTTTTTCTACCTTCTTTTGCATTCTATGATTGCAGTTTATTGTGTTTTATCATGACTGGTGTTTCATTGTTGTAGGAATGTTAAATAGTCTCTGGTTTTTTTTTTTTACCGTTCAATTTGTTAAATGCTATTTGACACCTTTTTAAGACTTTCTGTTTTAGCAGAAAAAACCCAATAAAATACAAAATATTGAAGAAAAAAGTTTAGGAAGTGTTTTCTTTCTAGGGCTGACTATAAACTAGAGATAACAGCTTGTAAATGGTACTTTGGAAGGCAGTTTCTGCTATAATGAGATTTTCAAGCAGCAGATGGAATTCTTAGAAAAACCTTGTGTGTCTCTTGGGAGAATTTTTGTTTTGAAAATCACAGGTCTTTTTCAGTTCAGCTGTGTCCACAAGACCCTACACTAGGATCTAGTCTATGTACGGAGAGCAGAAAAACCTGTATGCCATTGCCATTCTTCAATTAAAAGATTGCATCTCTAAAACATAAAATGAGATTTTGGAGGCAGAGGAAAGCTTGAATTTTATTTTTTTTTTCTGCATGTCCTTTATGAATTCTGTGAGCTAGGTAGGCAGCAGAGTTGAATTTCACACCACAGATGCACCAAAACCGAGGGACACTAAGGCAGACAAAAGAGCTTGATGGAAAAGAATTCTCAGGAGATCTCACATCTGTGTTGAACACTTTCCTGAGGTGCAGGCTTTTGTGTTAGGAATGTGAAAAATTGTTGAAAAGAGACAAAGCTGGGTTTTATACTGCTTCCCAAAGTGCAGGGAAAACAGATGGTAAAAAAATCCAGTTTCATGAAAATACATTTTTTATGGTTCTTGGTCAGTCTGCCTCCTCTGTCTGTCTTCTTTCTCCTGGTGGAAGACACAAACTAGAAGGTGAGACAAAACCCATGTTAGGCATATAGGAGCAGGGTGTTTGGATAGTGAGACTGGCTTTTCTTAGCAGTAGGTAAAAATTCTAAATGTCATTTGCTAGGTCACAAGAATGTACGTTATTGCAAATTCTCAGCTCTGCCAAACTTGAAGTTAAACATTACAAGTGATACTCATTGGACTTGTGAATTTGTCAATGGCAGATTGGTGTTAATGAGACTGAGAAACAAATGCTTTCTATAGGTATAGTGCGTGTCAGGGCAACAGAAAAAAATCTCAGCAAAGCCAGCCTGGGCTCTCAACCCAAGAATGCAGGCGTGAGAAAAATGATTAGTCTTTAACACGGCTTCATTTAATGCATTTTGTATTAATTGAAAAGCCCTTTCCTGTCTCATGTTCCTGAACAGTCTACCGATAGTCTACTGCAACCCATATCCCTGCACATATCCTTCTTATTTTGAATCTCTTCATGCTGGACCTACTCACACCACCTTTTATTCTATATTATGTTTGCTGGAACATATTTGATTGTGTTTGATGATCAGATTGTCTTCTATGAAGACAAGCTCAGTGAGTTGGGGTTGTTCAGCCTGGAGAGGGATCTGTGGATGCTTTATAGGGGGACGGCAAGACAGCTGGGAAGGTTGATGGAGTGATAGGAAAGGGAGTTATGGCTTTAGACTGAAAGAGGGTAGGTCTGAATAAATATTAGGAAGAATTTTTTAATATGAGGATGAGACACTGGGACAGGTTGCCCAGATAAACTGTGGGTGCCTCATCCCTGGAAGTGTTCAGGGCTGGATTGGAAGTGGCTTTGAACAACCTGGTCCAGGTGCAATGTGTTCCTTCCCAAGGACAGAGGGTTTTAACTAGATAATCATTAAGGTCCTTTCCAAACCAAACTATCCCAACTAAACTATATAATTCAAGGATTCTGTAATTAATTTATTGTATTTTGGTACCCTACTGGCTAAGAACTGGCTCTAGATTTGATTTGAGGCAGCCTCCAAGGCAGTTTAAAGCCATTAATTTCATATGAGATACCATTCTTGCATTGCTAGAAATGAGTGGAAGAATAATAAAGGCTTGATCTTCTAAATAGGACTGGAGCTTGCTCAGCTGGACTGAAAAGTTGTCACTTTTTCTTTTCCAGTTTCGCCTCTCTTATTCTGTGAAAAATTCTTCAGTATGTAAACTGTACACGTTTCTGCTGTTATTGACTTAGTTTTCACTGAGCAGTCCTCTTCTGAGATGCCCATGACTATATTATTCCAAGACAGAGTTTAAAACATTTTGGTTTTCAGTCAAGTGGATGTGTGGAAACATTTGAGTAGTGTGGAAATGACAATTGTCCTCTACAGCAGAAGCAAGAGTACATCTCCTTTAGAAGTATAAATAGTCAAGGAGATTTTCCCTCCTTGGTGATAAATAAAAAGCTGTCATCAGAAAAAAATGTCAAAAATGTTGATTTTAGTTTTACTCTCCCCCCTAACCCCACTTCCCCAACTCCCTAAATTTGTTAGTGCACCTAAAAAGCTTCCATCTACAAGCAGTGCCATAAGGGGAAGAGTCAAATTATTAGGATTTATATACCCTGACTAAATTTGTATTGGTGTGCTTAAGATCCCATGCCCGTCCTTTCAATTATAATATATCTGAGTCATGGACTGGGAAGAAAACATCTTTCATTCTTTCAGTATGCCAGCTTCATGTGCACCAATTTGTTTATTGGTTCTAACAGATCATTCGGTCTTGCAGAATTTGTTTAAAAATGAAGATAGATAATAATCACAAAGTTTTATAAATAATTATAGTATTCACTTTATTTAAAAAAAGTTATGTAAGTATGGATATTCTTTGATTTTACTAATGAAGTGTACAGCTCATTTTCAGTGCCTCACTGAAATAAATTATAATGCTTGCGAGAACGATAATTGAAAGAATATTTGTTATCTTAAAAATGGGGTTAAGATACCTAGGAAAATTTGGTGAACCATGCATTCTCAAAATACTTTTTTTTAATCTTTCTAAAGTGCAAGAGTTTTTTCTTGTTTGATTGATATCACAAAAGAGGCAAAAGTGATAAAACACTGATTAAACTTCAGAGAAAGACATGGTGTATTAATAAGCATGATCAATAATTTAAGTAGGTGGGTATTCCATACACTTAAAAATAGTGCTTCACAACCATCTGGAAAATTTTACTGAATTAAAATAACATGTATCCTAAATATTAATATTCTTGCTTTCTGAAAACAAATCTATAATGAGAAGCCTGAGATAAAATGGCAAAAGGATACAAGAGGTGAATGTGCACTGCTCAGAATGCGTATTTTGACATAGGCTTTTAAAATGGTCAACTGCTTTTTCAAAGACATCTGTTGCATCTAAACTTCATTAGGACTTGATGCTTGATGATGGGTTGGGGTGCAGATGTGGAACTTTTTTGAGTTTTACAGACCAATTCTTTAATCATTTATATTCCTAACACTGAAATGTTTTCTTTAACTTTTGAAATTATATACCTTAAGATGGTATTCCACTAGAAGGTGGACACAATCTGGATCAACATTGCTCTCCTGTCTTTTAAACATAGCTGAGACTAACTTTGTGGAAGAATCCCTGGAGTACTAATGAGTTGAATTTTCTTTTTCTCTATTCAGGTTTCTCTGTGCCAGGTGAATGTCAAGGCTCTGGCTATACTTTTCTAAGCTGCTAATTCTACACAACTTCCTGTTTATAAGCATGGTGTTAAAATTAGTTTTTTTGGATTACAATTGTAGAAGAATGCAGAATTGCAGGATTGTAGGGTTGGAAATCATTGCTTCTTATCAACAGTGCATAGGCCATGTGGAAGAGCACTGCTACTACTTCTAGTCAAACAAATCAATACAGCATGAAGGAAAACAAACAGATATTTGTATTTGTGTGGGCTTACTACCCAGTGTGGTTAAAGTATGGTTAAATCAGAAATGCATGGCATGTATGTGTGCACTGGAGCCAAATGGTGCTAACAGCATCAGTCTCACCTTTTCTGCGTCTGCTTCTTGCCATCTAACTTGCCTCTAAGTACAGCCTGTCATGTTACCTACCTTGACCATTTAAAGCTGGTACTCTGTTTCACCAGAGCTTGTTCATAAAAAAAAAAAATTGCTCTCCAGTATTGGGATAAAGGTATGATGAAGCTGAAGTAAGAGATGTGATTATTTTTTCACTGGAAGAAATTACTTATAAAGTACTGACTGATATCTTGGATTTCATTTTGCTCTTCATCACCGTATCTAGATGCCAACAAATCTGAAAGTAGCTCTGAATTCTGTGGTGAATTATAATGTGGATTATGTGTTGTCAGAGGCTGAGGTTTTCATTCTCATTTTGGGATCAGGGTTGGAAGTGACTCTTTGTTTTTGGATGCCTAAAAATCCAAACTATTTGTATACTCCTAACAGAGAATGTTAACAAAACTGGGACACTTTTGGTGACCTACATCCATGCTGATTACCTGTTTCATTATTGTTTGCTCTCAACCAAAGAAAATAAAATATGTGTCAGCAGTAACAAAAATTGGAAGTAGGTCAATCCACAAACCCTCTGCATCAAAACCAGAACAGAATGGATGCTTTCCAGATAAAAATGAGAAATAAATACGTAAATGAAAGGCAATTAAAAGTTTTATATTTTTAGTCAGAATGATTAAAAGATTAAATTACTTCTTCATTCAGCACTGTGTAAATTGCACCCTTGGAAAAACGAGGCACTACAGATAAATGACTTTTATCTTCCTGGAAAGAATTCGAGAAAGATACTAGGATTTACTTAGCTAATTCTAAATTCTCCTTTCCTTTCAGTGGGCTTGGCAAGAAACTGCAAGCAATCAGAATAGGAACTTCAAATGTTTCAGCAAAATCTGAAAGAACTTTCATAGAAAGGGAGGAAGAACTTTATATTTGGCTAGGCAAATATTTTGCTTCCTGTGTGGAAGCTTTAATCCTAGCTCAAAGAGAGATCAATGTATGTTATGACATATTATCATAATTGGATGTTTTAATAGTAGTTAATTGCAAATAAAATCTTAGATATGTTCATTGATATTTGCTCTGAGAGATCAATGTGCATTTTCTACATCTAAGTTTCCAGCCTTAACTTAGCAGATCCTTTTCTGCTGTTTTGATCTGTGAATGTCTGAAAATTTTGGATTAAAATAAATGAGTTGATTTTAATGTCAATTTAATGTGTAATATCACTTTAGTCTTTAATCTCAATGGAACTGCAAAGGAAAGTGGCTCCTCAATAGAAAGATTCACATTTAAATCAACATCTATTTGAGGATTTGTCCACTACATCATCCTGTCTCAAAAAAGGCTTTCCAGTCTTTTTATACCCTTGGAAACTACTTGGCTGAAATCCCCCAGCCAGAGAAATTTTGTTGGAAATTTTGCAGGTATGATTTCAGAACTCCATACTCTAGCAAAAGTTTTCTGTATGGGAATTGAAGTACCTTCATAGAAATACCTTCATTTATTTACCCAAAGACTTTATCTGGGTAAATAAATGATTGAAAAAAAACCAAAAAATTAAAAAACCCACCAAAACCAAACCAAAACCAACCAACCAAAACAAAAACAAACAAAAAAACAAACAAAAAACAAAAACAAAACCAAAAACAAACAAAAAACCACAAAAACAAAAACAAACAAAAAAAAAGGTTGCTAATTGCATGCAGAACTGGGTTTGTCTGGGATAAAGTTATGAATTCACCTGCCTTCATAGTGGCCTGTTGGGAGCTGCATTTTGCATTTTTGGCTAAAACAATGTTGATGACACACTAATCTTTCAGCTATTGCTGAACAGTGCTTTCAAAATAACAAGACTTTCTCTCTGCCCGTTCATCCCCTGAATGTCACAAGGTTTGAGGTGGGCAAGAGTTCAGGAGGGGACACAGCTAGAACTGCTGGTCCAAAGTGGCCAATAGGATATCCCATGACACCTGGAAGAATATGCCCAGGAAGGAGCATGGCTGAGTCATCATCCATGAGATATTTAAAATACTCCTAGATTTGGCATTTGGGGAGATGGTTTCATGTTGGATTTGACACTGTTTGGTTTACAATTGGACTCAATGATATTAAAGATCTTTTCCAACCTAAATTATTCTATGATTATATGAATTCATGCCTGGCAATAAAAGTTCAAGCAAAGGAGAGACATTTACGGCCTTGACATTTGCCTTCTCAAGTAACTGCTAAGTGTGCTGAGTCTCTTCTTTCCAGTGAGTCTTTCCAGTGGATACCTGTCTGCCCATGAGAAGTAGTGAAATAATCCCTCTTCTTGTTTTGCTCATATGCACTGCTCTTACTTTTCCTATTAAACCATCTTCCTCTTGATCTTTTTCACCCTCCTTCTATTTATCCCCACAGCCCAAAGAGAGGGGAATGTATGAAAGGCAGGGCAAGACTCATCAGGGTACCTTTAGCACTCAAAATGAAGCTTGAGGAATTCCAGCTAATGGGTAACACTTATACTGGATATTGCTGAAAAGTAGAGTGATTGTGAGGGAGTATTTGTTGCAAAGTGGTGAAGAGAGGAGTGGTTGGCCTTCACAGTGTGTGTGAATTGTCTACTTTTTGCCAGTACTGAGATGATATTGCTTTAACTTTGGTACGAGGAATTTTTGTTGTTGTTGCTGTTGTTGATGTAATTGTAGTTTATGAAGATTGTCTGATGAATGTGTATTTTAACAGCAGTTCTTAAATATGTGCTCAGTCATTGGGTGGAGATATGGTATTTATGTGGCAAGGCTTTGACAGTAACACATGGTGCTGGCACGGACACAGTTGGTGCAAGCTCTCTCCAATAAGTCCACTGTAGGATATGGCTGCACCTGCCCAGCAAAGATGGTGCCACCTCTGGAAAACCTTATTTAAGAAAGGACAGAACACTGCTTGACAGAGAAGTGTGAGACAAAATGTGAGAGAAGCAGACCTGCAGGCACCAAGGCCTGACAAGAAGGAATAGGTGACCCAGTCCCTAGGCCCTGCAGTTGGTGGTGGAGACCATGGTGAGGCAGTTTGTTCCACACTGCCTGGAACAAAGGGCATTCGGTACATCCTGAAGCACTGCATCTGCAGCAGGGGAACACGTCCTCAAGGAAAATGCAGCCCAGAGAGTGACTGCAGGAGCAGGCACCTGGCAGGAGAGCTGAGCTGTACCACCAAAGTGTTTTAAGAATTTCGAAGAAGGGGAATGCATGTAACAAGATTTAGACAAATATATAGGTCCTTTAAATCTTAACATACCATTGACAAAAAAGAGATTAAACCAGATACTCTAAATCTTAAACTGCCATTGTCAGCAAAACAAACAATGCAGCACAGTTCTAAATAACATAAAATAGAAAAATTAATAGCATTACATTAATCGGTAGATCTTTTTTCTTGGTAGTAAATGCCATAAGTAATTTTTATGTTGCTTTGAGGTGGATGTATGCTAGCATAAATAGTTATTGAATGGGACATGGATTCATATATTATAACAGATTATAATTGCTGGCACACATGAAACACACATTAATGTTTAACAGACTCCAGAAATCATGGGTTTTGCTGACTGTGTTTCATGAAAGCTTATGCAGAAAGTGATTGTATCATGAAATGTCCTTTTTCTTCCCTGTGGAAAACCATTTAGGATCTTCATTGTTCCAGCACCATAAGTACTTCTTATGAATAAATATTGATAATTTCCCAAACTCAGTAAATATAGTTTTAGGTGGATTATTATGAGTCATATAAAGAAAATCTTTCTTGATAAGGTTGCTGAAGTAGTTATTATATTCTTTTGTCTCATGTTTTTCTTTTTAGTGATATTACTACTCTCCAGAAGTTAATTTATAAAACTTTTTTCCGTTATGCTATTTTTAAACAAGGAAAGAAGACCAGAAGTATAATACCACAATTAATTTCATAAAGTATTTAAAATTACACTTTTTGGTCAGCAACAAGCTGACCAGTACAATTTTTTTAGTAGTAATTTACCAACAGTGATGAAAGATGAAAAAGAGTTATTTTATAAGTCTAATTGTTACCAGATCTCATATATGAGCTTGCTACCAAGCCTCGGGACTAACTGACAAGGGCTTCTCCCAATCTGATCTCTTATGAAGCTGCAAGCATTTCACCGGCCAGATCCCGAGGGGTTGTGGAGTTCAGACCAATGAGAATATCTAGACCAGCTCTTCCAAAAGTCTTGATAAAGGGTAGCCCTGGAGAATAAATCCTCTGTGCCACACAACATCAGGGATGAGCTGGTCCTGTCTACTTACCCTCAACCCACCACGTGCAACCTAATATCTAATAAAAGAGCAATATTTCTATTTTAATAAAAATATTTTAGATAAACTCTGCTTGACAGTTGTTAATAAGCATGTATTTCTGAACCTTGTACTTTTATAGGATACAGACACCATACATGTGCAAATAAACTCCTGAGTTAAAGAAAACAAAGCCAAATCAGTGCTTTGATGGAATGTGGAAGAAATTGTGAACAGCCAGCCTGCCATTGAATCAGGAATGTCACAGTTGTCACTTCTATGTCATCAGTAACCAAACCCCATTTGCCATCATAAAGACCAGATTGACAGAGTATTTCAGCTTTCTGGAGCAAAAAGTTTGTTTATTCTTTGATTTGTTGAGTCAATGTACAGAGATACTTAGAAATGTTTTATTTCTCATATAAAGTCCAGATTAATATTATATGGTTGGAAAGCCAGTCATTGCTGAGTACTAAGTTAAATCCATAACATAAGCAGTCTATGACAAAGAGGAGAAAGATGGCTCATGCAGCTAACAAAGTTGGGTAAGCTGGAAAGACATTTCAAAGCTTGTTAATTTTGTAAAAAAAATTGTACATGGATGACTAGTCAATCCACAAAATCTAGAAAAGGTCTGTGAAATACAAGCAGTGGGTAGTGTAGTATTTTGCGTAAAGTGAAAACAATTAAGGACGTAATTAAAGATAAAGGCACGCAAATGGACACTGTAGCGCAAGAAACAACTAAGAGATATAGCGACTCAATTGTGAGAAACACAGAGGAACGCCAACTGCCTTGGGAGACAACAACTATCTGAGATAGGGAGAGCCAATGTGGTAAACTCCCATGGTTCTGTGCTCAGTTATGTTAATTCATATCTGTCTGTTAAACCCTGGTCACGCCCCAGTTCCAGAATGTACTATCCTGTTTGCTCCCCCATTGGTCCTCTGCTGTTAATCCCTCCCATATGTTCATTCCATTGGTTTAAGCCCCGTCCATTCCCTCCAACTCCTCCCCTGAGCCCCTACCTGATTGGACCCTCTGTACCCTGATCCCTCCTCCCTTGCCCCTGTTAGATACTGTCCCCCCCCCCCGCCCCTTTACTCCGGGCCCTCCACTTCTGGCCTCCCTCCGGTGTGCGGTTGTGCTCCTGCGCTCCCCCAGACCCTTTTCCTTTACCTCTCCTGCAATAAACCGCCCCGGAATCAGCTAAGTGGAGAGTCCTCCTGCTTTCTGGGTGAGATCGACATTACACTATCCGGGCTCGGACGGAAGGTGGGCTGAGGGAGTCGACCCGATTTATGCGGGTGCCCTGACAGCACCGGTCCGGGAAAGCCTCGAGGAGGCCGCCCGCAGTTAGTCATGGATTGAAAGTAATAGGTAGTACGGAAAGATCCCAAGTTGTTGCCTAAGCTTAATGAAACTGCTTTGCAATGAAGAAGAGCAACTGGGTATCATGAAAGGACGAGTAATTAATTTATTGGTGAAACATGAAAACATATAATCAGTGGAGATACTGTGAATAATGGTGAGTGATTTGGTCAAATTCATCGTAGTATAAAGAAAAGCTGGATGGAAGTAGGTTCTCTAGAATAATATTTTCTAAATTGCTTCATAAGAGGGCAAACTAGCTTCAGCTTAATGCTGCCTTGCCAACACTGTTCTCTATAAAAATGCAATAAATGTTGATATTAACCAATTGTATGGAGAACCTCTTTGTGCAGATCATGGTTATGGGCTCTTCTGAATTCTAAGTTTTGTATGCTAGCAATCATGTCCATCTTTTTTAGCTGTGGTATTTTCTTTTGTTTCTGAGAGGCTGCATTTCTGTAGCTGGCCCTGAACTAATGGACATGAGAAGGAGTTGTAGGTACTCTGTCTGTCTTACTGTTAAACCCATGTTTTCTAATGTCCTTGACAGTCTGTTCATGAAAATGCTTTCTGCCTTATGAAAGTTTTAAACTGCTGAGTCTGAGAAAAACATCTGTATTGTGCTAGTTTTTAAGGACTGAAATTTATTTGAGTAGTGGGTTATGGTTACCAATTTGTTTGTATTGGATTGTCTGCATCTATGTAAGTATATATTGCTTTCAATTCTTTCCCCCATGACTTCCTGTTACAATATAAAGTTTTTAAAAATACTTTAAGTTGATTAGCCTCTGAGTCTTATCCTTCATATTCTCACTTCCTTGCTTTCTGTTCCTCTTTTCCTTAAAGAAAAAAAAAAGGAAAAAAGTCAGACAGCTGAGAAGTCTGCTTTTCTTAAAGCAGTAAAGAATATGTATCTCCTCTAGGTAAGCCTTCTTATACCAAAGATGTGTTTTCTTAAAGGCAACCTTGATCTTTTAAAAAAATTAATTTATAGTCACTTTGTTTATTGCATTCCTTCCTGTGTGACTACCTATAACAATATAATATTATGGTTGTCATTAATTAGAAAATACAACGGGGACAAGGTAAATCTGAAGATGTCAGAGAAGTAACTGCCTTTCAGGTTCACAAGTCAAACTCTAGTTCCAGGTTGCACAATGGAGGAAATAATCTAACTTGTTCTTCACTGTAAAGAAGAAGAAATTAAGACCTTGCACAATATTTCATCATTCATTGATGTAATGAGAAGAATGGTCTTAAGAGTGTCTTTAATTTTTAAATGAGATCATCAGTCCATAGGCATGACATGTCAGGACAAAGACAAGCCATGAACAAAATAGGGCAGCGCTAGTCTTGGCCCACTACTTGCATGTTTCCAAATAGCTTTGAACATGTATTCTCCAAATAGCTTTTTGCTTGTTTTTAGTTTTGTTTTAGAAATTGCTGCACTTTAGAATGTGTAAGTATTGGAAATCTCATACTTGGAGTATTACCCTTGTTTCTGGTTTTAAACAAATTACATGTGATTTTTTAAAAAAATATTTTAGAGGGTTTAATTTAAAAAAAATCATATTTTATGTACTTGGAAGTCTATGTAGAGAGAATATTATATTGATGTTTCTTTTCATTATCAGGTTTTCATGGTACACTCCAGTCTATTCTTTTAGATTGTTATTTGTATCTTAATTTTCTTTTTGTGTTTTATTTTTGCATTCTTTCATTAGATGCTTTTTTTGGGGAGGGGGGGAAGGGGAGGACTGTTACTTATTTTCTGTAGCCTGCTTGTCAATTTCCTACAAGTTTAACATAAACCCAGTAACATTCGGATACTACAGAAACTTTCAGACCTCTGAGGCTGAAGAACATAAATTTGCCCCAAGACCTGAATCAGGAAATTATTGATTAAATGCTAATACAGAACGTATATTAGAAATTTAGAAAATATAGCACCTGAAATTTATGCTGGTTGTGCTACTTTGTAAAGACAGGATGAGTTCAAATACTTAACATCCTCTTTTGTCTAAAAAGATAAATTAATTATAGTGGTAGCCATTTGCTGTGTTGAAGTAGCAACATTGAGTAGCAACATCAAGAATAAATTGGTATTTTTGTTACCCACAGATCAATTGTACATCCCTAATAGAATATCTTAACATATACCTCCTCAATAGTTTCCTGAGTCAAGGTAGAATGTAAATTTTGAAGCTACGGTATGGAAATTATCTCTGTTTGGACCTTTACCAGATTCTCATTTAAGCACTGTCTTTGAAAATGAGTGTCTCTGACTCCATGAAATCATCAAAAGAATTTTCATCTAATATGTGCATGATGCACTGTGGTGGGTTGACATTGGCCATGAGTTGCACACCAAGACACTCCATGACTCCTTAGGAGGGCAGGGAGTTTGCTCTGTAATCACAAATGCTCACTCCACCCCACCTCTGCTTCATTCCCCAGCCTTCCTCTTAGCTATCATTGTTGAGTCAAAGCCATATGGTATGGAATATTCCCAATATCCATGTGGTCAGTTTTAGTCAGCTGTCCTGGCTATGTCCCCTCCTAAGTTCTTGCCCATCCTATACTACTGACCCTTTGAGGATGAGGAGGTTGTCAGTGAGACATTGCTCATGTTGTGTCAGCACTGCTCAGCAGTAGCCAAAACACTGGTGTGTTATCAAAACCTTTCCAGCTATCACTGGGCAACACAGCAGTATGAGGGCTACTATGTGGAAAATGAGCTTCATCCCAGACAGAGCCAATACATGTCCAGATAGAAAAATGTCTGTAGCCTTTTACAAATGCACATTTTTTGTGAAACTTGCTTAAACCTATTTGAGCAAGAAAAACTGAGGAAACATTTGTGTCCTGCTTGATAGTTGCCCCATTCTTTGGTCTTCCACTAATGTTAGTATAGCTAGGGGCTTCCTTAATTGACCAACTGGTAGATTTTTTTGAGTATGGTATGTATTTTCAACTTTTCCAGAGAATGCCATTCTCTGCTTCCATCAAAAAAGATGAGGACTCTTGCACTATTAGGCCTTGTTAGCCAATTTAACTTGCAGTTTTCTGTTAATGAATATTAGCAGAAATTGTACAAATTTTAGACTCAGTTGTCTCAGATTATGGGATGCTGCCACTTATGCTCTCAATTTTATGTAAGTTTCCTATATCTATAAGAAAATCTTAATAAGATTTTATTGTGAAATATCTTTACATGTAAAACTCAAATGGAAAAGAAATCTTTTGGTTGAAAGTTTTCAGGTTCCTTAAGATGGTACAGTTGAGATTGGACAAAAAGAGTGAGGCACTCCCAACTGTACCTGTGTCTCTGCCTCAGAGATACTCCTTTGTTTCAGCTGTGAGGAGTTTTCTGATCTTAGCTGGAACTGTAAATGAGTCTAGGTTTATGTCTGTCTTGTTTGTCAATCAAGTCAGCTGTTTGCTGTGACAGCTGCTCTCCCCGTCAGGAACGTTTTCTGCTCAGAGTAAGAAATAAATTGTATTGTGTGTACATATATTTGATTTTGAAATCCTGATAGTTTTAATTATTTAAGCAGATATTAATTAAATCAGACAATTGAAAAGCAGTGTGCACCACTTGGTTACTTAAGCAGAAGTATACAAGATTTTTTGAAATGAGCTAGAGTAGCATTATAGTTAGCCCTGACCTGAATTACCACTACAATTAACGTTCACACAATAAATTACTTAAGCCACCCACAGGTCAGAGAATGGCTCACTTTACTGTCTATTCAATTCTTCTTGCACATCAGTACTGTAATAATGATTGTAATTTTAAAAGCTTTAAAAATATGTTTATGGAAACCAAATGGGGGAAAACAATACAAAAGCTAGCAGCCATTCAAAACATCTGTTTCCCAAACCCATGTAAAAATAGAGATGATTTTGGAAAAATCTTTCATATCAGAGCTTGGGCTCTGGATGTATAAGATTATTTTTCAACAATATAAGGTGCATAAGTGCCTTTTCATTGCATGAAGAAAGCATGCCTGCTGGCGAATGAATCATATTATAAAAATTGATTGTATCCCAAAAGGGAAAAATGTTATTGAAGATCCAATGGCCTGGGATGATACACCATTGATCATTGTAAGAAATACTTCCAGAAACTGTTTTTAATCTTTCCACCAGAGCATTAGCAATTATTCTTTAGCCCATGGTGAGTAATGACTTGAGTTTCCCAGTTTCCCAATCGATAAAACATTTAGCCTACTGCTACAAATGTGCTCTTCGCTTAGACAAGCAGAATTTTTCTTCCAATTACTCTTTTTTTTAGTGTGACCTCATAAAATGTTTTTGAACATATTTCAAGGTTTTTTAAAGAAAAGGAACAATACTTTCCCTTCCATGTACTTTACCTCCCTTTCTTCTTTCTGTTTTGAGAAATAAGTCATTAACTTGCACAGGATTCTGGCTCTTCTTGGATTGATTAATGGATGCTCTGTCCTATTTCCTCAAAATTTGAAGTAATAGATGTAACTAAGCTGCTACTTATGTTTTTAGCTTAAAAAAAGAAAAATTACACAAAAAT
>WBNO01006060.1:0-16516 GCA_013400575.1 Peucedramus taeniatus
AATAAGCAACAAATCAAATATTCAGCTTATTAATGGTGTTTTGACCATAGGTAAAGCAAACCTTCGTTGGACTGTTCCTGTATGTCAGTGTTTCTTTTGTGATAGGAGCCCAGAACTGCACACAGTACTCCAGATGCTATCTCCTAGGACTTTTGCAAGCATTCTCTCATTTTGGCCTTTCTTTCAATCACCTGCTTTTTTTGAAACCANAAACCATTCTGTACTATTGCTATGTGATTTGCTATTGCATGCCTCAGATCTTCACAGATAAACTTTGCATGGAGGATTCATTGTCAGTTCTGATTGCTGAAGAACAAATTGGCTTTTGTGCCCACTGTCAGTAAATAATGAATTAATCCTGTTAGCCAGAAATGAATTATGGATGGCCAGAAAGATTACTGAAGCATGTTCTTGGTACAGTTGTTACAGCTATAGCTGATATATACCATGTAATTGATATATACCACCATAGCGTTGAAAGACAAAAAAAGAGATGAACTTGCATCTTCTTTTTACCACGTCTGGTAATGTTGCTCTTGTTTTACAAATTGTGTTCCTTTTACTAAATATTGTGGAAAGTTCTGCTGTTCCACTGTCAGAAGGGCTCTTTAATTCACATAAATTACTAAGAAACCTGGTACATATATATATATATATATATAGACTTCTTTTCAGAATTATGTGCCTTGCTAAGCACTATTGTGTCCGAATTGATATACTTTCTTAATCAACAGAGATGTCACCAGGAGTGTGAGAGGTTTTTTTGGTTTTTTTTAAGATTTTGCTGTGGCTATAGGAAACCGTGTCATGCTTATTGTTTTTTGTTCTCTGTGGAATTTCCATCCCAAGTGCTAGTTACAGATTCATTTTCTTAATTCTTGACAGTGTGAGAATTAAGACAAAAAATTAAGAAGAAAGTTCTGAAGTGCAGAAAGAAATTATCTTCCTTTTTGAATACTCAGATATATCTAGTGTTCAGTGGGGAACTGTAGATACAGGGATACTTCATATCTCAAGGGTTGCTTCTTCCACAGGAAAAAGGCTTTAAAAAGCCTTGTGTTTAGCATTACATGAAAATCAACTGCAGAATCACAATGGCTGAAGTTGGAAGGGACTTCTGGAGGTCATCTGGTCCAGCTCTACTATTGAAGTACAGCTAGGTAGAGCTAAGTGCTGAGGACCATGGCTTTTGAGATAATTCCAGGGAGAGACCCCACAGCCTCCATAAAATCCATGCTGGTGCTCAGTCACTCTACAGAATCAAGTTACTCATGTTCAGATGGAGCCTGCTGTGTCTCAGTCATGAGATAGCCCTGAGCCTTCTCTTTTCTAAGCTGATCAGTCAGTCCAAGGCTGTCTCTACCTTCCTTTACACAAGAGATACTCCAGGTGCTTCATCATCTCTTTGACCCTTTATTGGACTCTCCAGTATGTCAGTGTTTCTCTTGTGGTGGGGAGCCCAGAACTGCGCACAGTACTCCAGGACTTTCACAAGAATTGGCTCATGTTGGCCTTCCTTTCAGTCACCTGCTTTTATTGAAACAGTTTGCAGATTTGGGAAGGTCTGCATTTCTTTGCCAATTTTTTATTAGACCAAATTCAGATTTCCCTTACTGTTCCTTCATCAGGAGGTTGTCTAGTATGTGCCCAGACAGCCATGTTTCCAAGTTGTGTCTTGGTCACAACTCTGAAATAAAAGCTTGGCTAGAAAAAAAATGGCTTTGAATATTATTGATAGTGAGGTTTTTAGGCAAAATTTGAATGTTAAAAAAAAAAACAAACAAAAAACAAGAAGCATTATTTACATTCTAAGAATTCTATCTAGTGCCTGGAGGATGCAGGGTGTGGACATCAATATTATAATTTTTATTTTCTCACCACGTACCCGTGTACCTTGACTTCAGGACTGTGTTATACCAAGATTGTAACTCATCATCAACAGCTGTAACAGTTTGCACTTTTTACTAGAGAAGTCACTGTATCTGTTCCAGATGTTCTCTTATTCATGAAAAGAGGTATAATGTTTGTGTGAATGGTGGTGAGTTGAAGGAAAGGTTCTGAATACTACTTACCCTGCAGTAGTTGAACAAGCAATGTTATATGCTCTAATTGGACTGGCACACAGTTGGCAGGATGAAAACTATCACTTTGGTGGCCAATGCAGCTAAGCCAGCAAAATTCTTTGGGCAAATCCAATTATACTAGCAAAAGGTTATTATTCCTGGTGTTTATTTTGTCTGAAGTTCCTGAAGCTGAAGTTCCTCTAAAGAGCTTTTGCCAGTGAAAGATGTTTGTCATTACAGTATGATTCTGCTGTCAAATCTTTATATATAGACATGTCCGTTGTCATGCAGCTTTGAGTCCAACTGGATAATCCTTGTTTATTTTGTCTTGGAAAGAAGCACATCAGTTAGGCTTGGAAGTAGTCCACTTGTTTATAAAATCTGTTACTTTTTGCCACTTGTGGCACAGGGCTTTTAATTTACTGCCCCATCATTGCTTCTTATAGTAGCTCCATTCTGGATTTATTTAAAGCTTGAATTTTAAGAATAGATTTAAAGGTAATGTCAAACTTCATGGTCCCCAAGAGCTTTTTATCTGTCAGCTTACAAGTTAATATGATGCCACTTTTTTCATCCTGTTATTTTTTTTTTCCTTACTGTTACACAAAATATAAATGTGGATCCCTCAGGAATAAGGCAGGACAATGAGCATATGAAAGCTTTGGCTTTCATGAAAGCTGAGCGTTACCACTGTGGGAGTCCCGGGACACCAGTGCTAATCAGATGGGGACCTGATGGGGGGAGTGAAGCTCAAGGGAAAGCACAGCGGGGAAGGATGATAAAACCTGTGCTTATTAACCCATGATGTATATGCAGTGTCCTGTTTTGCTCGTTAGGGAACTGGCTGATGTAGTGCAGGTGCTGCTGTCTGAATTCCAGGATCTGCAGCTGCCCTCTGTCATGTGTACTGGTGCTAAAGTACATACAGATGGGCGTGTGTGAACTGTCCTTAGTTACCACAGCAAGAAGATAAAATGTCCTTTGGACTTTGCATACCTGGATGGGAGAGACAAAGTTTCCTGGTTTACCCTAACAAATTCTTCTCATCCCCTACACCAACCTTTTGCATTTTCATTAAATATTCTTGTTTAGGGCAAGAGTGAAGGGCTCTTGTTTATTCCCATATTCTTCTTAGTTTTCACTGTTTCCAGAAGTAATCTTCATTTCATTGTTCCTGGACTGACAGAGTGGTTACAGTTGTGCTCTGTGTTGTTTGTGAAAGAATTTTGGGATCTGTAAGGGAACATGGAAGGGAGAGACCATCAACCCATGTAAGTTGTGTCTGATCAAGGAACACAACTTTGAGTGCCGTAAGGGGATAAAAATAAAAGGAGTAATAAATAGGAACATTTCAAGGCACAAATCCGTTGAACCAAAAAATAAGGGAGGCAGATAAAAGGACCAAACCTGATCAGTCACTAATTGAAGAAAGTGTGTGGAATGTAACAATGTTTAATTCAGTGAGATGATTTGATTGTAGACCTCATCAAATGGCATTATAAGAGAAAGGAGGAAGTCATAAACAAGATACGGAGAGACACACAAACCTGCCAAGCAAACTTCATGGAGACAAAGACAAGAAACAAAACCTGGTCTGTCATACTAACTGATGAGCTATTAGAAATGTGCACACAAACAAGGATTCTGTGACTGATAAGGATGCAAACCTGAGAGTCCAGGATGTTGGGACTGGTCAGTTAGACTGTGCCATCTGGGAAGGTGATGTGCAAGGGAAGGGAGTTGGAAAAGGGACAAAATGGGGCTAGACTGAAAAAGGGCTGATGCAGGTAAACTGTAGCCAGTCTTTACGCTTGTTTGGCTGAGCCCTGTGCCTGATCCCTGCAGTCTGTCCTGTTTTATTAGATCTTTTGTTAACTGCCTATCTATGTAATTTCACTTTCTATACCATGTGTGAGTGCTGCAGGGGCTAGGTGAGACCAGCTTGAGTAGAAATTAGGCCAGCAGCTGGAGTCTCACTGGAGATATTGGCACCAACGAGGTTTGCAGTGCCAGTGGTAGAAGTGAGTGAGGCTCTTGGTGGCAGGAGCTGGAGGGGATGTAGGTATGTGAATTATTTTGTTGGTTTCCTACAGAATTTGTATCTATAGTGCCAGCTACAGGGGAGTTGTGTGAGCTTGTAAACTCGACGTTGTAATGCCACACCTAAGTAAAACTTCTGCAGCTGCTGCTTTCTGTGGGAGGGATGGAAGAAGACAGTAATGCTTACAAAGCCATCTGGCCTGCAATGGCTCCATCTCTCACATAAGTGATTGCCTTTGCCTTGGCTTTAGGACTGTGGGGCACAGGTCTTTCAGAGCTTACTCGACCTAGGCTAAAAAATGTACTTACAATTAGATTGGTCTTGGATTATGAACAAGCCACTGCATTTAGATGTAACTGTCTGTTCAGCCCAAGAACTTATTGTAGGTACAATCAGACTAACAGAAATGTTGAAATGTAGTTCAAATTACAGTTGTTAGAATTGTTGGAGCACATAGGATATGCGAAATACTCAGTTTACCATCCCATTAGATGCCTATGATTAAATTTGAAGATGCTTATAAATGTTGACATTTACCAACTTGATGCCTTGAGAAGGCTGACTTAAATCAGAGACTACACAAAGTTAAAGAATAAAGTAGGTATTTATTAAAATGCCTTAAAGGATATGCCTTGGGCAGTATAAGAGCCTGGCCAGGGCCACACTCAAGATGAACCCAAAATGGTCACAAAATGGATGACCGGTTAAGAGATCCCGACTTCCTTAGGTTTTGGTCCATTTGCATGTTGCAGTTAATTGTCCAGTTCATCTTCAGATTACGAAGTCCCATCCTTCTCATTTTCTCTCTTCAGTTCACCGTTGTTCATGCTCTTGGGCCTGAAACTTGTATCGGTTGGTCTCATGCTAGAAAAGGAATTGTTTTGTCGTCCTATTCTGTGAAGAGAGCTTACCAACACTTAGCTACACACCTAGGCAGCACAGAATCTGAAAATTATGAAAGCCAAAACTTAAGGCTTCAGTATCATGGGAAAAAACAATTTCCTTTTCAGTATGCACTCAAGAAGAGGAAACATACATCTGATGATTTCTGGTCAGCCTGGTAGGGTTTTATGGGGTATACCCATCAGATTGTCCTTATGTAAAGCCTTCTATGGGCTATGCATGACAATACTCCTGAAGTATTAGTTTACTTTTAAAATACAGGTCTTTTGTGGGCTATGGGATAGATGTAGTTTATTCTCTGAATTTGAGATGGAGGGTATGGAGGAGTTTCTTGTGTTTTGCAGGACCGTGAAGTGGAAATATATAGGGTGTTGGAGAGGAAAAGGATTTTCAGATATTTGCAGTAACTGCTTTGGTAATAATTCCTTCTATGATGGTTAATAATCAGTGTGTGGCTGCAGTATTTATAATTTTACTGGAAAAGGACAGTGGAAAAAAACATACCTCAAAGGGTGTTGTCTCAGTGAAAATACCTAGTCTTTCCCAAATAAAATGGAAAAGCTTTCAGATAAAATATTACTGCAAGAAACATATACAGAAATAGAACAAACACTTCTAAAGGGTGTTTTACAAACAGGCATACTCTTTTTTCACCTTTATTACCATTACACTTAGGAGAGTTTATGTGATACACAGATGAGAATGAGGCAACTATACTAGGTATGTCAGTGAAATTATAACTTTTGGGGATGTCTGTGAAATGCCAGCTTTGAGGGACGAGATTTTAGGTTTTAGTGGCCAGACATCTGCTGCTTCTTTTACTAGTAACAATCTGATGGCTTTGTCCCGATACTGCTTCCTTTAAATATGAAGTAATCTGTATTCCTGTTCATTGTGCTCTTTTGGTTCAGTGTTTTTTAAAGAAGGGCAGTGAGTTTATCTTGTTAGTTAAAAGCTAGGTGGAGTGTTCTTGATAATTTCCATCCAGTCTGTTGGACATGAGAAAAATATGTAGTGTATAGTTGGAAAAAGTAGCAGTAGTCTCAGAAAATACTTTGAGTACTAACAAGAAACAATAAGAGTAATTTAGGATTTGGGGAGCTCCTGTCATTTTGGAAAGTATCATATTCCACAAATAAACTACTGAACTTGATGACCAATAATAACGTAGACTGAAAAAACATACTGTCAATATATAGTTATTCTACATGCTGATTGAAAATCACGTGAAAACAAAATTATACAGGATAGGTGTCTCTTATTAGCTCCTTGTACTTTCTTGCATGCTAGTATTATCTTGATACAATTACCACATGAGAATTGGTTTCTTAATAAAAACAAACACAAGTCTTCAAACACCTAGACAAAACACCAAGTCTTCAATTAATTAGGTTTGTATTGTGGTTTTTATAACATCTGTTTGCAAATAAGTTGAACTTAGCTTTAGGTTACTTCTTTTTCAGTACAGAAAAAGACACAGTTACATTTTAAATCTCTGTGCATGTACTTCCAAGAAATTATTTTACCTTTATTTTCTTTCTAATGGGAAACAATTTTGAGTAAAATTACTGTTGTTTACTGCAGAGGGTAGTTAGCACTTACAGAGTTTGACATATCTGTGAGAGTTAGTAATCTGGAGTGATGATGAAGGTAAACTACTTTGCAGTTTGCATCTCCAGTCTTTGAAGTGGTGCACTCCTAATGCAAAAGGAAAATAACAATAATAATGATAAT
Organism: Peucedramus taeniatus; assembly: GCA_013400575.1. Classification (NCBI taxonomy): domain Eukaryota; kingdom Metazoa; phylum Chordata; class Aves; order Passeriformes; family Fringillidae; genus Peucedramus; species Peucedramus taeniatus. Next base: position 6,742 of record WBNO01006060.1, read on the forward strand.
AGACTTTGTTTTTTGCAAAGTAGAGTGCTTTCTACAGGGCAGGATATATTAGTGTTAATGCTTGGGATGGGTGTCACATTTAAGTTAGGGCAGTAGCAGTGGGAGATCATCAGCCAAAGGCATGTCTAGATTGTATTAGGACAGGAGTGGTTATTGTATTCCTTCAAGGTTTTGTTTTCTGCCAGCTTTACTAAATCCACTTTTTTCCTTCCTCTATTTGACACTTTCTTTTGCACTCACAAAATCCCAGCATACCTAATTTGCCAGCATTTTTATTACCTGTTTTTCTCTTTAAATAGGCTTAGTCATCATGGAGTAAAAAATTGGGCCACAAATCATACTTCTCTGACTCTTGTAGCATAGTTCCTTTAGGACTTGTCCTTTGGTAGTGTTCTCTGAAATCTAAGAAAGTATGTGTTTTTGCAGAGGCTGTGCTCTCAAGGCAATTATTGGGTATCTCTTCCAGTTTTTTTGGTGTTGAGTTTCTCAGGGCAAGCAGCCTTCTGGAAGAGTCACCCTTTGCAGTAATCCGTGGTTCTCTGGGCTTGTATGGGTCTGGTCCGAGCCAGGGCTAGAGCCCAAGCCCACACGGATCTGCATGGACTGAAGACAAAAGATGAGAAGGGCTCTTCCCCACGTGGGAGCGAGTATCCTGTTTGTTGGCTTGGGATGGGACACTGCGACCACCCAGGCAGGGAAGAGATCAACCTGTACCTGCAGTGGGGTTTTGTACCCCAGGGGATGGGGGCGGGGAGAGAGGACCACGGCCAATGGGACAACATTGGGGTGGGGCGTGGGGAGGGTAACCCTGGGGACAGGCCACCAGGTGGGTAGAAAGGAGTGCATGGGGAGACACCATATGATGAGGAAGGGGAATAATCTACAAGACACACCATACTCAGTAACATTTTTCCCAACACCCAATACAAAGACCACAACTAAATAAACTATTTAGTGCAATTCAACAACTCTTTACCTGGACATCTACTGTCATGAACCATCTGGTGCATACCTGCCTTTTGACCTATTTTTCCCTAAAAAATTAAGGTGCAGTTGGTTAAGGAGTTCAAAGAGATTGAGCAACAAAGTGCATGCATTATCCAGGCTGGTTCTCTAAGGAAGCTGACTGTTTTAGGTAAGATACAGTAGGGGAAAACTGCAATCTTTGTTAAAGTATTTGAAGGCAAGAGACTGAAAAGCTCTGAAATTTTCTAAAAAATGGCCACAAGTCAAAGAGAGGAAAAATACCTTTTGTCTCTTGAACACCTGGACAAAACTTCTAGTTCTTAAAAGAAGTGTCCTTGTACTGGAAAGAATGCTGGAGTACAATATATATGTCAATGGAAACCTACCAAGAAGCAATTTAATAGAATAAGAAAATAAATTTGCCCCTGTAAAGCTAAGAGCCAGGAGAGGTCCATAGTGCAGTCTAGAATTAAGTCTGAAGTGAGACCTCTAACAGTCTGGGGGTGAGGGGAAGTTCTGGAACACAAAGCCGTTGCAGACAAGTTGTTTTCTCTGCTTCAGCTATGTGCAATTACATGCAAATGTAATTGAAATAGTGCTGTGATAGACTGAAATGGAAGTGGTGGAGTGACTGGACAAGCTGGAGGGCAACTAAAGGCTACAAGTTTGCTTGCACTAGGAATTCTGTCAGAGAAGTTCACATGATTCTTGGACTCAAGGATAGTTCCAGTGATAGTTCATGTGGTTTTAGTTTTTGGTTCAGTCGCTGATCTCTGACGTATGATGTGTACTTTTCTGTATTTTCACTTGTCGTATCTGTTAACAGCGTGATGTGTTTTGATTTTGGCAGAATAGTGGGGTGGAGGGGAGGGATGTTATTGCATTTTTCTGCTGGCTTCATAAGCGTTGATGGGAGCTTCTGGGTAGAATGACAGCTCTGTTAAAATTGTTTGATAGCGTGAACAGACAGTGAAAGTTGTGTTCATAACCAACTGGGAAAACATTGCTTGGAGGTGAATGACCTTCACATCATTAGCACTGGAAATTTCAGGCACTATGTAGGCCTTGTGTAGTTTTAGTGAATTAGACAGACTTAACTAGAGATTGGTTTTTTTTTTGGGTTATGTGTATGAATGGTTATCATTACATGAATAACTAGAAGGATGAAGCATCTCTGTGCTGAGTTAGCAGAATTAAAATAGGCTGCAGTACAGAGGAAATGTCTGATTAGCTTGGTACAGACCTGACAGGAAGGAGATGCAGTGCAGAGAGCAAGCTCTGTGTGGCAGCTGCTCACTGACTAGTACAGATTCCATTGCTGTGAAGACTGTGTTTATACATCTTCCCGTGCTTCTGTAGCCTGTAAGTGCTAAGGCAGGAGGAGCGTAAAATAGGTGATGCCTTATTTTCTTCATGTTACTCTTTTCAGATAGAGTTTTGATTTTGCATGGATGTTGGAATTTAGTATTCTAGTGCAGCTAAAGTATCATTTAAGTAGTAATTTTTCTAGGGGTTAGGGAACCATAAAAAAATCTGTGTTTATAAACACAATATAAAGGTGAATACTTGCAGGTATTAATTTCATTATGTTTTCAATCTTAAACGAGTCACTCTTAATGCTAGGTGGAAAGCAGTACTGAAGTATGGATTGCAGTTTTAACTCATCTGGAGGTGGGTTTTGTTTTTGTTTTGTTTTGGTTTTTTTTTTTTTGCACTGGCGTAGAGCGAAGACAGTCCTAGTCCCAAGCGACAACGCCTTTCCCATTCAGTCTTTGACTACACAGCAGCATCACCAGCCCCATCACCACCAATGCGACCATGGGAGATGACATCAAATAGGCAGCCTCCTTTGGCTCGACCCAACCAACACCACTTCTCAGGGGAACGATGCAGCACACCTGCACGAAACAGGAGGAGGTAAGCAAGCTATGTCACTTGGGAAACAAGTTCTTACTCTTTCTGATTTTAGCTCAAGGAAGGTGTGTTTTGGGCAGCACTGACTAGATTACACATGGTAAACATGTTAACATTTCTTTTGAGCTGTAAGATAATGCAGTTGTGACTAAAAGGCTACTGGAAGTAATTCAGGCTTGTGCATCATCTTGTAATTTATGTGAAAAGTCAGCTTGAGGAAAAGAGTGCTCCAGATATGTTTTATTATGAACATAATTCTCTATTACTCTGCACTGAGGCAAAAAGCATGTAGAAAAGTCAAGGAAAAATCTTTCTCATCAGGGTACTTTCAAAGGTGTTAAGAATTACTCATGTAATACCATCATTTTCATTACAGTCACAGTTATTTTTGTACTTAAAACCAGTCAAAATAAAGATAAGAGATGCCAGTTGGGGAGATGAGGAGGTTAGCATAGTGTCAAATGTTTGCTAAGGTGGGTGATTCACATGTAATAGTAATTAGATTTTCATGTTGGTTTTAGCTTGTGGCTCATTAACTTCTCAAAGCAGAGATTTTGGAATAATTTCCAGTGGTCATGGAAGAGAGAAATTGGAACTGGGGCCTGGATGGATTATACTGTAGCAAAACATAAACTCACAGATTTTTTTTGCTATTCTAGTTAAACAAATTATCCAAAACAGAAGCTTTCATTTCCTCACATTCTGCCTCAAAAATACTGAGTCATCTTATGCAAGTTAAAACACACTGTCTCTGTTTGCTTCTAAGAAATGTTTTAGCTTGGTTTGTACTAAAAAAAAAGTGTCTGTCCTTTTTCATTAATATGAAAATTAGGCTTGAGATATATTTAGCTAGTTTTCTTCAGATTCCACAAATCAAATTTGTCAACGATGATTAGCCAGTAGTTTTGAAGCAAGAGAGTTTAGAGCATGTTAGTTTTGTATCTTTGCTTCAACTTCATGAATTTGAAAGCCTTCAGTGGCATGTAAAATATGCAACTCTCAATGCAGTTTGTTAGACTTAGGAAAGAGGTTAAATTGTGAACTTAAAAGGGTTATTGTGAAGACAGAAGATCAGACCTTTTATATAGTTTGGTATAAGGATGTTCTGTTAGGGGCATTTGGCCTACAAAATGATCTTGACCTCAAATGGTTTGAACTGAGATGCCTAGAATATGCACATTCAGTAATTTTTGTTTGGTGTCCAGTCAGCTTACACAGATTTTTTTGCAGTGTTCATTAACATCTGCAGAGTTAAACAGTGTGCCTAACTAGCTAGCTAGCTAGCTAAATGCTAGATAGCAGAATCTAGACAGTTTGGATATACTGTGGGATGGAGGATAAGAATGGAAATGTGTGAGGGGTCAGTGTGCGTGGGACAAGTGTCTTGACAGTAAGATGCAGTCAAGTGCTACTGAGGTGGTAGCCTGTGGCTTTTTGCAAGTAAGCCACTTGCAAACAGGGAGACACCTCATTGCAAAGCCATCTTCAGTCTGACAGGAGCTGTTAGGTTGGCTGCAGCTTTATGGATACAAACATTACTCTTTCTAGGGCCAGCTCACCTGCTCCTGGGTAATAACACAAGTTTTTGCTCTAATCAGAGACACTTGAATGTGTCAGGACTTTATTTCCCTGCACTTGAGTCAGTTTTTTGACTTGGGTGCAGTGATGCATTTGAGCTAGCTCCAGGTCAGTTCCACAACAGCATTGCACCTATTTTCTTCTTGAACCCTTCTTGAAAAGGGTTTTTAGGGAGAACAAGACATCCATGTTTCTTGTTTTGTAGGAGTCTTTCTGAGTCTTAAGAGTGCTCTGGAGTCGTACCAGAACTAATAGCTATTCTCATAGATCAAAAGCTTGATTCCTTAAGATTATGATGAGTGCATCTGTTATTAATGCTTTAGGTAAGGTTATGCCTATGCTTTTGAACCAAATTTTTTTGTTTTCCCTGCTTTCTCTTCTCATTGCAGAATGGTTTCAGAGTTCACCAGGTTTTCATGTTAAGATAAGATTAAAGGTGCACTCCAGCTGCAAATGGTCATTGAGCTCAAGGAAACAGGCTAGGGCAAGTGCTAGAAAACCTTAGAAGCTTGTCTAGTGTGGACATCACTGCCCCAGTGTCATCAGCATTAACTCCTTCATCCTACCATTTGACTCCTGTTGGTCAGGACAGTCTGTCTTGGGTATTTTTATTACCTGGATTTTTTTTTTTTCATTACCTGCCTTACTATTTTGACCTTACCTCTTGGTATCAGTGATTTTGTACTGTGCCTAACACAAGAGTACCCTGATTTGTTGTGGTTTTTTGTTCTGGTTCATTGTAAGCAAACAAGTACTGCATTAATAAAGATAGCCTTCTGCTGTGAATTTGCAGAAAGATTATTTTTGTCTAGATACTTGTATATCTATTGTACTACTGTTGTATAGTACAGATAAATTATGAATGTAAAAGCATAATGCATGCCTATGTGAAACAGAGAAGGCCATTCCAATTTATCTTTATCAGTCATTGTGAAATGTGGGGATCTGTACCATTGCTGTGCCTTACCTTTCATCTGTGCTTCCTTTCCTCCTTGTCTTGAATATAATTCTGAACTAAAGGGATTCAAGAATGTCTTACTGCAAAGAAATCACCCTTGTTAGAAATACTAAGATCTGCACATACTAACTCTGCAGTTATGGATACCTTTTGATGGCTGTTCTTACCTGAGGGTAGGAATTCCTGCAATTTTTTCACCATTTTCATCCTATCTCTTTGTTTTAACCTGGCATTTACCATGTTTATACTGTGCATGTAGTAACAGAGGATTTTTTTTGTGGCTGTTTTTAAAGACTTCAAGGACAAATTCATTACTGAAGTTTAATAATAGTTTAGACCCATGTCTTGGCAATTATTCTGAAGTAATTTCCAATAATTCAGAAGCTAATAAAGCTATGTATCCAGATGTTCTGAATTTTGCTGGCTGAAAGGATAGTATATTTATAATTTACAGAGGAAAAAATCCAGCTTTGCTTTTTTCCGGAGAATGATACTTCTTCATTCATTTAAAAAGACATTCCAGAAGCTTTGCAAGTCTTTGTTGGCTTTTTCATAATTCTGGGTTCATGGAAAAGTAAAACCAGCTCTTTTAACTCAAGACAGAGGCAAGACTAGTTTTATGAGAACTACTTTGTCTAAGAAGCCACCTTGTCTAAGTGCTGGTGGCAGTTAAGAGAATTTCTGAAACATTGATGCTGTGTTTTGTAACTTTCCTCTAGTTTTGGAGCTTTTCCAAAGAAAAATCCTCACACAGGTATTTTTATGTTAAAGTATTCAGACCATTTCTGTTTCGTAGCAGGAAATAGCAAATTTAAAACAACCTGAGTACTCCAAACAGTAGAACATCTGCATTATTAGTTCCATGATTAGAAATTACATATGCCAGTTTTACCCAACGAGAACGTAACAGTTGTATCATATTAGTAATTAAGCAATACAGAGTGCAACAAAAACTTTGGGAAAACAAACTGGATTTAAAATATATTAGTAAGAACTAAAATGTATGTTCTCGGTGGTTAGAAGAAAACACAGCTTGTATGTTCTGCCATGGTAGTTTATAAAAATAAAGGCATTATTGAAATAAAGGTAGTTTATAAAAATATGCATTTTTAAATTTGCTTGGGTTTTTCTTTGCTGTGTTGCAGCCTGGCCTTATGCCTTCTGTTGGACCTATTGAGAATTACCATTTGTTTCAGTTCTAAGAGAGGCAATAGTGTCAAAAAATCTCTGTGAGGTAGGGTAGAAAAATAGTGGTGTGAGACATTGTATCATATGCTCACATTTACATCTGGGTAGCTGGTGATATGGTGTCACTTTCCCCGAGTATGTGTATTTCATGCAGCACCGAAGTTGGACTCAGCCTGAGAAGTATCTGGCATTTGCCAATAGGTTGCAGGTTTATATGATTTTTATTTGGTAATAGCAGAAGTTCTGTTCCATGCGGTGTTGGAGAGGACATGTTCTAATAATGATCACAGATCCTTTTTGTCTCTTCTTTGCAGTTTGTTAGCCTTTAGCCTGTTTCATAAATGGGAAACCATTTCACCCCATGTAGCTTTAATATGCTGTTGCTTCTGGGACCTGTAACTTGTGTGTGTTGGGGAGATTGGAATGCATGTGCTGAAAGTATTGCAAGATCATTTTGTGCTCTCAGTGCTTTTCCCTTCCAAATAAATGAGAAGTGACTTGTTCAAAACTTCTCATAGTGAGTTTATCACATCTGTGTGCATCATTTTCTGAGTGCTGAACCTTAGCCAGTGGTCTCTGATTTCTAGAAGTTTTGGCTCCAGATAGTTGCAGCTCTGCTCAGAACTTGCACACAATTATATAAGAATACATAATCAAATCCTACATCTGTAGATCAGTTGCTCAAACAGGTATATGCTCTGGTCTAAGTCTATCTACAGAGGTTCTCCACTCTGGAAAAGAAACAATACCACAATCATAATTTCCTGGGATCTTCTAGAGAGAATTTTAGAATGTGTACTCAGTTATGTAGTGAAAATGTGAGAGCTGAAAAATTCATTTGTTTCTTCAAAGAAGCTTTCTGCTTTGTCTGCTGTCACTAAGCAAGCAGTCATTCTGTGGCGTGGTTGAAACAAAGGCCCCGGGGAAATCTGTGATCATTTAATGAAGGATTTTTACCTAGATAGAATAAAGGCATGGGAATATTGTGAAGATTGCTATTTTGACTTTTGAGCACTACTGTGGCAATCCAATTGTCATTTTTTTTAACAAGCTAATATTTACATAGCAGTTCTTCTCTTGGTTTCCCTAACAGCATAAAGCTATGCTCTATTGAACATTTCCATACTGAGAAAAGTGTCATTTATAAGGATTCTAGCAGTTCTGTCAGTAAAAAGTTGTATTCCAATCCAATAAACTTGTTCTAGTAAAATTTTCCAGTTAAAAAAATTCCTTGATATTTGATTCTCTTGATATTTAAGTTATTAAGAAGGATTTGTGTCATTTATATAACCTCTAATTTTTTTCATGCATTTCCAGTCCTCCTGTTCGGCGTCAGAGAACAAGGAGAGATCGTTTGTCTAGACATAATTCTGTTAGCCAGGATGAAAATTATCACCATCTCTCCTATGGACAGCAACAAGCAATAGAAGAGCCTCGAGCCTTTCGCCCACCGAATGTATCTCCTCGTATGTTGCACCCAGCTGCTCACCCACCACAGCAGAATGCAGTGATGGTTGACATTCATGATCAGGTAAAATTTTTAGAGTACAGTCAGAAGGCTGTTCAAGGTGTGGTGTTTGATTTTGGGGGGTTTTCCCACCATCTTCAAGATCCCTCTCCCTTCCAAATCATCTCATCTCATAGTTGACAATGAAAGTCACAATGCACTAATTTCTGTTTGACTTCTTACAGAGTGGTGGTTTTTGTTGAATATTATATGTATGAAGCATTGCAGTAGGCAGTGAAAAAAGCCAAAAAAAGTTCACACTTTTAATAAAGATAGATATTTAACAATTCATACTTAGCAATTTGTCAATGCATGAATTGTCATGTTTCTCTGTGTCTCTGTCTCGAGCCTTTGAAATGCAGTTATTTTGCTTTTGTAATTAGTTTCTTGCAATAAAGGTGTGATATGATACTTATTAGTTATGTATTCTATTTCACGTTATCATCGGGGTCTGCTTCACCTTATCGTCAGAGTCATTAGATAGTTAAAATGTGTTATTTAGAGTTCACAATGCCTATAGTTGGTTGTCTACATAGCAGCAGAACTCAGAATAGTTTTGTTGCATAACTAAATTAAGTTAGTTAAGCCTAATCAACCCTCCAAGCCTAATTAACTCCTCCTTAAATTATATAAAAAATTTATACGAGTTGGTCCAGAAAGTAAATAATTCCTCTCTGTGACAGCACTTTATATAGAATTCTGTAACTGAGGACCTAAGAAGAGAAGTTTTGGGCCTCTCACTAAAAGAAGGACTTTGTGTTGATGGAGGACATCCTTGGAAGATGAGGACAGCTGAGGGAGCTGCGTGTGTTTAGCCTAGAGAAAAGGAGGCTCTGGGAAGACCTTACCAATCTCTAAAACGTACCTGAAAGGAGGTTGTAACCTGGTGGGCGTTGGTATCCCAAGTAACAAGTGACAGGACAGGAGGAAATTGCACAAGGGTAGTATAGATTGGATATTATGAAAAATTACTGAAAGGATTGTCAAGCATTGGGACTGGACTGGCTTCCCAGGAAAGTGGTGGAGTCACCATGCCTGGAGATATTTAAAAGACACATAGGTGTGGCAGTTACAGATGTGATTTAGGGTTGGCAGTGCTGGGTTAATGGTTGGACTTGATTCAAGTTAGTGGCCTTTTCCAGCCTAAATGATTTTGTGATCCTTTGTTGTTGTCTACTAAATTTACAGGCCACGGCACAAATGTGGTACAAATACAGTACTTGCTACATAGCCATGAATAGACTGTGGATGTTCACATCAGAAACTACACATGCACAGAATGAAGCTGTAACATCTGTGCTTTAAAGCTGGTTTGCATTCAGTGCAGATGCATAGCACTGGTGTGTAATACTGTGTGTACAGAGCAGTTCTCAGCAGGGAAGTATCTGCATTTGGGACCAAGTAAAAGGATGGAAGTCAATGCCATTCTAGCAGTCTCACAAACTTAAATTTTTAACAGTTCTTCTGCTGGAGATCAGATAATGCTCTTGCTTTGAGTTGTAAGCTCATGACAAGTCTGGCTTAATAGTTTTCCATCCCACTGCCAAACACTGTCTGTGATTAGATGTCAATATTTCCAGAGGGACTGAGGTCTTCCATGGTGCTACTTTCCAGTTCAGGGGCATGAACATTTTGAGAAGTCTTTTTTTTTTATTATTATTATT
>WBNO01006061.1:0-44425 GCA_013400575.1 Peucedramus taeniatus
TGTCAGAATGGACTGGGGGAATCACCCTTACCTACCAGCACTGAGAGACAACCTGCTTGAGTCACAGAATCCTCAAATAACCCAATTTGGAAGGGAACTGCAAAGGTCATTGCCTCCAGCTCCTGGTTTCCTTGATATTGATAACTCAGCTTGGTCTATACAACAAATGAAATTATGGTGTCAGTTTTTGTCCCTTAAAGCAAAGTAATTGAAAATGAGGTAGTAACAAGAAGTCAGCATTCACATCACAGCCTTTTTGGACTCCATGGGTTATTCTTGGCCTTTAGGTGGAAGGATCCTGTAGACACTGTCTTGGATCTTCCATACATCTACAGATATCTCAGATATCCCAACGTATCTAAAATGGTCCTTCACTTAAGCTGCTGTAATCTGCTGAAAATTTCTAGGCTTCAACTCAAGCTACTTGCTGAAGTTAAAATACTACAGATTTTTGTCAATGCTTTAATCCAAGTAAATGGTATGTCATATCTCCATTTATACACAATGGTTAGAAAACTCCTAAAATACCCACAACTCTGCTGTTCCAGAGAGAGGCAGAGGGGATACACATCCCTCCTAATACAAGAAATCCATGCTATACTTTCCGTTCTTGTCTTCCCCTAAATGAAACAGGGACTTCCATCTGCCCTATTACAGAGAAAAACTACAAACCAGGAAGAATCTGATCCTTAAAGTGTTTTTTTCTTTCTGCTCTCTCTATGACGAGGTGGGGTGACCAGCACAGGCAGAACCATTTCTAATGCAGATGCCTTTGATAACATTGCTCCTGCCTGGTGAGACTGTGGAGGCTTTGAGCAATGCTGAGCAAATGAGACTGGAAATAACTCTAGTTTTTGTGTTGGTTTTGTCAACTGTTTTGGCTTTCTGGAATTACACCTTTCATAAGATTTATCACTGGTGAGAAGAGCCTGTATTATTTTTGAAAGATGACAGTTTGCTGTCATGGACAGTTACAGAAATTGTAGCATTTGGTGGTGAAGGAAAAACAGATTTCAGCTCTGTGTCTGCCATGGGTTAGTCTTGATTTCAACTAATGTAACACAGGTCAATTGTGTAAAGTAGCTTCCATCTGTGGATATTCGATTTTAATTAACAAAGAATACAAACTAGCAGAAATGAAATCCTAATCCAAGCAAGAATATGTGGTAATATAATTCAGGCATATTATGCTATGCAGTTTTAATCTTTTGCTAATAATTTTCAGTATCACTCACTATTTGGCACTGTGACAGTCATTTTGCCACAGAGATCATGACAATACTGAATTTTCTTTTTAAGTTTATAGAGAACCACAAATATGTGTTTAATTTTAAAATCTTATTTAATCATGCATGTACACACACATAAAGGAAATTTAAATATTATGGTCTGTTTTGTATCACTGTGCATATTGGTAACAATTAATTGTTTTTCATGTGCCATTTGACACCCCTTCATCACTCCAAATATGATCCTGGGAAAGCTTTACAGATTTCTAGGATAAAGAAACCATTAGTACAATTCTTGTGATGACGTATATTTTCACAGATTTTAGATTTCCTGCAGCTGCTTCTGTTTTGAGCTCAGTAACATGTGGTTGTGTAAAATATTTATTTTCCAGAGAGATATACAACCTTATTTTTGATAGTATCAGCAGATGGTGAGGCAATAGTTTATTCCAGTGGTTTATCATTTATACCATATGCTTAAAATTAATGCCACATTTCCCATCTGATTTTGTCTGACTTCAATAAAGCTACATTAATTTCCTTCAGTTGTTTACCCATCTTAGGCCTTTTGGGTTATTCAGGGAGAATCCAGATTGTCCTTCACAATTGAAGCATCCTAAGGTGTGCCTTGTTGCCTGAAACCATCTTCTGCTCCAGCGAGCAACACTAGTCGACCCAGTATCAACAACTCTGTTTTTAACAGTTTCAGTATTTTGTATTTAACTTAATTGGTTTCTTCTTCTGTATTTTTAGGTATGTTTCTGTCCTTCAGTTGCTTCCCTCCTCCAAAAGATCATACTTATGCTGTTTCTGTTGCTTCATTCATCCAACTCATAGATGGGTCTGTTTCTCCCATCTTCTTTTTTGTTCCAATCAAGCTAAAGTGTAAAGGTCTTGATTTCTTTCACTTATTGCATTCAATTCACAATGGAAAAAAGTAAGGCTGCACAAAAATATCTGAGGGATACTACCTATTACTTGTTCCTTTCCCTCTACCTCACTGCTATATCTATCTTTTTATTTGCAGTTTTTCCTCTCATTCATTTAGCTATGAATTCTCTGGATCTGTTTGTTTTATTTGCTAAATGAAAAATTTGGTCAATTTGTGACTATTAGGGAAAAAAAATCTCAACAATCAAAACCAGATTAAGCCGTAGTCATTTAATTTTCCTTGATTGGTGACAAGCATTTGTAAAAGTTCAGTCTCTAGGCAGAAAACTTGTTTTTCATAATGATTGATCAAAACAGGATTTCATTAGACATTTGGTCCTTTTTCTTTCACTGATGGAAAATCTGGAAGCCCAGAGTTTCTGTCCTGAAGAAGAGGAGGTGAAGGAGGAAGATTGTGATCTGTATGAAAGGAAGTGTGAAGAAATGACAGCGATCTTGCTGGCACAGCTTCTGGTCACCAGTTCTTTCATACTCAGAAATTTTTCAGCTTTTTCGCAGCCATTTTTTTGATTAAAACTCTCATGTTGAGTGCACACAGAAATTTTTCCTTCTTTGCTAGCCATTCCTGACACATTGCTGGTGATGCTGCCTATTGGCTGCAGCACCATTTTAGGTCAATCTAACCTTGTAAGTAAGAAAGTAAAGAAATTTTGGGGAACATGCAGTCAGAAATGATTCTTAAAATAGCCATTTTTTATTGTGTATTCAGTGGTGGATGATAACTTTGTTATAAAAGTGTCACCAACCACCTTGAAAGACTGTAGTTTGCAGTGCTTTTTCCGTGTTATAACATCGTCCCTTTACCAAAGGTAGCCCCATCAACACCAATTGTCAGTATGAAAGAAGCATTACTTAGTAGGTTCTGGACAGTGTTATTTTCCTACTCTTATTGATCCATCACCTTTTTTCAGCAATGAGATTATAAAGTGTTGGCGTTATACGTTACAGAATTATTTTAAGTTATAGCAAACAATTAGCAAAAGTATCACTAGTGAAAGAGGAAAGCCTATTGGATGTCATTTCACATGTACAGCACAGATTCTGGAATCCCCCCTGGTTTGACATGCTTGGGAAAACTACCAGAATGATACTGAATTTTACACAGATCCTCATATTGTCTAAGACTTGAGAAATGAGTGGGCTGTGCTAAAGATATGCTCAGAAAAGTGCTGAATTTGCATAGATGGTATTTGCATATTTCTAAGGAGGGTGATGCGTGTGCTGTTCAGGAGTAATTCAAAACTACTTCTGCACTTCAGAAATGTGTTCACCATGCCTTCTCCACCTATGTGTAGATGCAGGTATATATGTTTTTGTTGCAGGACCATTTCAAAGTATGGTGAACTAGATGCTTTCCTTCTATCTTTCTTTAAGCAAATTAGATTTTTGTGGTGGTAAGAGGAGCCATGCCTGAAGGTCAAGAGTTCTGCTTGTTGATGGCTGAAGATTGCACTGGGAAAACCTGTTTCTTGAAGACCTGTACCTTTATTTTTGCAGCCTGCTGGGTTACACATATGTTGGAATGTCTAAGGATAAAACTGAACAAATCTATTCCATGTCCTCACTCCCTCAGAGACAGAATTTCAGCAGTGCATTAGTGTTTGAACAGATATGGCATAATCCATTACTCTTCTTCTCAAAAGGAGAAAAATACAGTATTAGTTAACACATGGCACAGAAGCTCTAATATTATATTTAGCTTGCTGCTTGTCTCTTAATTATGATTACTGTTCAGCACATTTCCTTAACAGTCCTTGGGTCATCGGATATGCAATGCAGCCCTTCTTGTAGCATCTGCCCATATCAGAGGAAGTTCTGTCTCCTGTACTCTTACCTTTTAAATAATAATGGGGCTGCAATAACTAAAAAGGATTAGTGAAGCATTTCCTGCCTGACAGTGAGCCTCTTCCTGACCTACTGCTCACAGACTTGTTTGCATCCTTGTCCCTCCTGATGCTCTGCTCACGGTAGTGTGCGTACTGCGCAGATGTTTCTGTCATGCTATTACATGGCTATTTTCAACCTGTTTCTCAGAACAGATGTTCCCACATTGTGCTCTCCCCCCTTCCTCTGCTGACACAATCTCTGTATAAACAGCAGTGAGCATTTCCATAGTCCTGGTTTGTGGAGAGAATGAAAATCAAAACTAGTGATTTGCAGGCTGCTCTGTGAAGGGCATCTTAGCCTGGTCTTCTTCTAGTCTTTCTCTCACTAAGACCCTGAACTCTTGATTTGTCTGATTTAAACCCATTTTATGCATTTCATGGGACAGAATTTGGAAGTGCCATGTGTTTTGCCATGTAAAAACTATCTCCTTCAATGTGCCGTCTAGTGGTTGTTCCTTCTCTTTAACCACAAACGGCAGGGTAATTTCAACAGTATGTATTCTGGGATTTAATCTAAAAAGAGAAACATCACAGTAATAAAATCTCATCTCCTGCCATCTGTCTCCTGCATATTTCTTTACAGTCCAAGTGCATTATATTTGAGCCCAAATGCTTCAGTGTTGGCAACAGTGGCTGGTTATGGTAAGAAATCCCCCATGAGTTGAAATGCAGAAAGAAGTTGACATATGGACAAAATACACCAGGGATGGTAAGGGCTGGAGTTTTATTCCTAATGCGCTGGAAGTCATTAAGACTCCTAAACAATGGCATTGCTGGTTAATAGCAGCATTGATGTATTTTGCACATTGCCTTAGTGCTGTAGCCCTACAAGTGGGGAAAATAAGAACAAGTTGGGAAAACGTATGGAAGGAAGGGAAAGAAAACCAAGCCTCAAAGTGGATTATGTTCCAGATCCTCCTGAGAACAATTAATTAGGAGCGGACACAGACAAATTGATTTTCTTTCACTGAGGAGGGATAGAGGACATTCACTTTCAAATCAGGCTTGTTGTTCCTGAAATGGTGACAGTGAGCAATGTATCACTTAGAAATGACATGACTGTACTTTCCATCTTGCTTGTTTATTTGGAAGGTATTGCTTTTCTCTATTGGGATATATGCTTTCTAACATGTAAAGAGGTATAGAAACTGGTGACTGGTCAGTCTTTGGGCATGTCAAATCTTGGAATGTCCCAACATTTAACCATATGCTGCTAGGGATAATTAAAATTAAAAATTAAACGCACATAAATTATTCAGCTAATTAATATCTGTATTATTTGAGCATAATCTATCAAGAATAAACATACTGATTCTAGTATTTAATGCTTTTTTTTTTTTTTTGCTAAAAGCAAGCTGATGGTTGGTATGAACAAAGGAAATACAGCCGATCAGCAGTGGACTTTTTGCTGCCAAACAGTGAGCTTGCTCCTATCAAGAGAAAATGCACCGGGGAAAAAAAATTGTAACAGTACTAACAAGGCATTAGTTTAACTATAAACATACGTTGTGGAAATTTATAGTGTACATAAGATAAGACACTGCAGGGAAGTCACAAGAGGGAGGACTTGCTTGCTCTAGTAACTAAAAGGGAGAAATGTAACAATATTGCCCAATGCTTTCCTTGGTTAATACACACAAGAAAATCAGCCATCTGTCCTTGAGGCGATTAAGGCATTTCTTTATCTCTGATGGCAAGAGGATCTGAACTGCTTTGACTATTAGATATCTAAAGTGAGATTAAATAAATCACATTATAAATCTATCTTTCTTTTTGTGAGTTCAGTTGAGTGACAAAATTGGTCAACTGGGCCAAAAATTCAAAAATTATCAAACCATGTGTGATTCATTTATATTCTCTTATACTTTTTAAAAGTTTAGCATCAAAGTTTTTCTCTCAGACAGTCAGAGGAGAAAGAGAAGTTTGTCCAGAGAGCATGTCAGTCTATATTGATGTTAGGTGACATGAATTTTCTTTAGAAAATGAATATGAGGGCTGCAGGGACAGGCTTTTTTTTTTCTTAACAGAGAAGTCTAATCTTTAGATGACCAAAAATAGCTGAGATGAATCTTACCCTATGTGGTTTCATTAATTATTGTTAGCTGCAGAGGTGATTTCTGTGGTGGTAAAGTGACATGGCAGGACACTTTAGAGTCTATTTGAGAACCAGTGGGAGATGACTCGCAGTGTATAAATAGCCTCTGCAGCCATACTGAAGTTCTTATGAGAACAGAGACCTATTGTAAAGGTTGTTTTCTAGGGACTCGGCTGATTTATGGGATTCTGACAGCAGGTGCCCCTGCCCAATTGGAAGAGAACAAGAGGAAAAGAGGATTCAGCTAACTGCAGATTAAAGGGAGATTGTTCAGCTACTCCTTTTTTTTCTCTGCTTCAAGAAGCTGGCGTTCCTTGTGGAGAATTTGGAAGCTGATCCATTGAGACTGGGAAAACTAAATTCTATCAAAAAAGAGCTTTAAGACAGTTCATGGAGGTGTTTTAACACAGTGATTGTTGCATTTGAGATAGTGCAAACACTTAACACTAAATCCTTGAAAAGAGAAGAAAGCAGGACAGGAGTGCCTGAGAAATATTATCTTAGCATTACCACTATAGCATGTGGTTTCTGTGTTTAGATCTGCAAGGATGAGACGCTTTTTGCAAGTACATTTTAAAATCAGTGCAGAGTTATGAAGATATTTTCATGCCTCTTCTGTCCATGCTTAGGAGTCCAGTGTAATTTGCAATAAACTGGACTATGCCAGTCATTACAACAGAGCAGGCAGGTATCACACAGGACTTGTGGGAAACCTTGTGCCCTCCTGGCATGGAGGAATAGTTCTGTGAGCTACTGAATTAACCTTCTAGTGAACAAATATGTTTCTAATGTTCTGCATCAATCCCAATGCTGTTATTCCCCCTCAAAAATAGCATCTGGAAACAATTATGGCTCTTAGAATCATAGAATGGTTTGTGTTGGAAGGGAACTTGAAAGATCATTTAGCTCCAACCCCTCTGCCATGGGCAGGGATGCCATTTACTGCACCAGGTTGCTCCTAGCCTGGCCTTGAACACTTCCAGGGATGGGGCATCCACAGCTTCTCTGGCCAATCTGTGCGAGGGCCTCACCATCCTCACAGTGAAGAGTTTCTTCTCAACATCTAATCTAAACCTTTTCTCTTTCAATTTAAAACCATTAACACTTGCCCTGTCACTGTCTGCTTGTATAAAAAGTCCCTCTCCCTCCCTTTTATAAGCCCCTGTAAGACACTGAAAGGCTGCAATGAAATCTCCCCACAGCCTTTTTTTTTCCAGGCTGAAGAACCCCTTTTTTCAGCATTTCTTCATAGGAGAGGTGCTTCATCCCTTGTGGCCATCCTATTGTGGTAGAGACATCTTTTTGTGTTGGAATCACTGTAAATTGATGTGACCTCTTTTGTGCAAATAGAAAAACCATTCTGTTGAAGGGTGCTAAGAGCTTCCTGCTCAGGGGTCTCAGATCCACAGACAATCACAGATATTGCTAAAGGCTGTTGACATGTCAAACATTCTGTTCTGAAGACAAAGTGCTATACAGCACCTTTGTACAGCAAAACCCAGCTGTAGGCAGGAAGAGTGACCACCTGGAGCAACAAACTGTGTCAGACAGCAGAGCAGCCAAGGTAACTCAGGCTGACAGTGTGCAGGCTGTGCTTGCTTGTAAATACACTGGTAAAGGTAACAGCATTTTAGAAGGGAAAGCCAGGAGAAGGAAGGGAAAGCTGGGATTTGAGGTTTTTGTCTCCAAAGTCTATGATTAGAACTGATGAAACCACGCTTTTTTTAACCTTTAGACTTTCATCTACAGTAGGACTGAGCCACCCTCATGCTGTGCTGAACCTGAGCTGGCAATCCTGCCTGCACACAGGGCTTGTTAATTCAATGAGGGATCTTCAGTAACTGCTCAATTCATTGATTTTGAGTTGGAAAAGAAGCATTGCTCAGTATATTCTGGCATTCCCATGAAAGAAAAAAAAAAAGAGATTTGCTCTTCTGTCTTGTATGAATTAAGGTTTCCTCCAGATTATGGATGGACAAGACAATACAGTGTCCAATCTTTATTGTCTCTGCTGTGGTAGAAGTGCAAAAGAGACCAATAAAAATGGGAAGATCTCAAGTATGACCACAAAATGATTTTACAATCAATTCCCTGATCAAATGGTGCCAATTTTTCGCATGGGATTCACCAAGCATAAATATGCACATTTGGAATAAACAGAGGGCTTGCACTCTACACTCTCACTAAACTGACCATCTTGCAGACATTGGAAGTCTGAGAGGTTCTTAAGACCTCAGAAATACTAAATTTTAGGAGCAGAATTTAGGAGTAGAATTTGGGAGGCCAAAGGCTCCCTCTCTGCATCTGTTCTCTAAATTTGCAGTGTGCCTGCACAAGACAGGCTGTAAGAGCCTGCACATTCCTGGAGCTGGTGCTGCAACCAAGCTGGCAGTTGTCAGGAAATCCTGGAGGAAATTTAATCCAGATTTCTTGAATTCCAGTCATGTAAGAAATTTAGAGAGAGAAACAGGAAAGACCAAGGGTCTGCTACTACTACCTTGACTCCAAAAATTAATTTCTCATAACCTGATTTTTAGTTTGCATGAGGTTACACTCCATTCTACTTCAGCTTTCTTGCTAAGCAAAAAATTTAAGTAACACAGATGTGACCATGTAGGTACAGTTACAATGACTATGAGCTGGGAACTCTGCCCTCACAAACAAAATGCAATTTTCATATTTGTTTGTCTAGGGATGGTGTTAATCTGATTACAAAGTGTTAGATATTTTGAAATACTAAAAGAAAATTAACCTCTGAGAAGTTAGAAAATGCTTATTAGATTATGTAATGAAATGATAACTTGCCTTGTTTGACCTATGCAGCACAGGGACAGTATCATAGTGGAAGCAGTAACAGCAAAAGCACAAATACCAATGCCAGCAGCTGCTGGGGTGGCAGTAGGAATAGCCTCACTGACAGCAGAAGAGAAAGAAAAGCTGTTTTCTAAACCTGCAAGTATGAGGCTACATATTTACCTGCTTCATTTACAACTGACACAATGTATAGATGCTAGACTATTTACATTTTGGAATGTGCTAAAGATGTTTGGGGGCAAATCTCTAGGGAGGATGGATATTTTCAAGCATTGTTTTTATAAATGTTACATATGTGCTTGCATGTTGGACTACAGAATAATAATATGTGCCAGATTTAGACAGCAAGTTAGTCTTAAGAGAGGGAAAAAGCACTTTACAATTATTTTCCGTACACATGGTTTCTGAAAACCAAACAAACACATGCTTTCAGTCATATGCTATGTAGCAGACACACAGAAAAATCAGATGGTTCAATTCTGAAAGCTGCTGAATGCTCTCAGCACTCTGATATTAAAACAGCCTTGTATTTCACTGATTTTCTGCTGAGGAAATGCAGATCAACATGAAAATAGGCATATAATGGGCAATTAATATTTGTCTCCTGAAGTTCCTCCTGCCTGTGTGAGTGACTCTTGTCTTGCCACATCTCATCCATTTGAAGATTGGCCCCAGTGGTGCCTTCCAAAATGTCCAGCTTTGCATCCATGAGTTCCACTGACATTAATGAGGATTACAGATGTATGCTGAAGGCTGAACAGCCTTTCAAGTGTCAGAGAGCAATTCTGCTGTTCAGCACTGCTTTTAACCTAAGCAATCCACAGCAAAGTGATGGGAGTAAAAAGCAAAATTTTCAAGAAAAAGGAAAATTCCAGGTGGTTCCCATTCCACATGGTTGGAAATGCTTTGGGATTTTTCAGGACTGCAGATATATACTCCAGACTTTGGAACAGTCACTGTTCAGGGTCAGACATATATGCTTGCAGCATGGAGGAAAACCAGCTGCTTTTATATAGTACAAAGAGAGCTTTCTTTCCTTCTTCCTGGTCCCCTGGGAGAACTGGCATCCTGAATTCCCCTCCAGTGTAGTATTTTGGTAATTTTCATCCAATACATTGCTCATTGTTAAAAGATGATACAGCCCTGAATTCTGTGAGGCATGACTATGCCTTGGACAGTAAAGGTCAAATTAATCATAAAAAATAATCGATCTCTACAGCTTAGATATTTAGATCTGAGATAATAATCTAGTTTCTCTTTCTTGTCCCTTTGAAGAAATAAGCACTTCTTTGCTAAAGTTCATCCCATCTCAAGGTGGATCTCTAAACAACCCAGATGACTCATGCTGTAGAAATGCTAATTTCTCTCCACTGGCTATAAAGGCAACCTGGGCCATATGAAAGTTGAGGTGGTTTCCATCCATATCCTGAAAGGCTTTCAGGACTATAGTAAATAAACATTTTTACTCAGTGGAATGCTGTGGCATAAAGAGCTCCAGTAACTTCTAGACTGTGAGTAGGAACAGTTCCATAAAGGATGTGCTCAGAGATGTACCTAGTACAAACCCTACCAGGGCTGGAGTATGGCTCTGGTTTTGTACTCTGAGAAAAGGCCTCAATCAGTTGATGAAACATATTTGTCTTGTACTGCTTGAGATGCCTTCGGATGTCAAAGAGATCCAAACACAGCTGATGCTGTGGATGGTAATGGTCTCTTGACTGGCTAGGATGGCAGCTGGAGGCCAAGGAAGATACCCTAGGATGTCTTAAGTGGCAATAAATATCAGTGAGCTACTCATTTGAGACCTTATTCAATAGTCATTAATCTAAGCAGTGATTCGTCTCACCTGTTTTCAATTAACTTTTTTTCTTTAAGTGCTGTTGACTACCTTGACCAGATTGTTATTGATTTTGAAGGGAGTTTAAAAATACATGTGAAATTCATGTACACATGTAAGATGTGTTTTACATGTGCATATGAAATTATGAAATTAGGTTGAACAAGTCTGGAACTTGTGAGATGATTCCTTTGCCTTAACTTTAATGTCTGTTGCCATTTGTTATGCTCTAGGAAAACATACTCGGACTTTAATTTCCTGTCAGAAGGGCCACATCTCTTTAAAAAGCCCTCTTCCTGCAGTGTGTTATGTCTTCGATGCCTGTAGATATCACAAATAGTGCTAGATATTTATAAAAATTAGTCAAGTCACGTATATTTAGCTGGAGATGAATCCTGCCCTGTCCTCTACTTTAAAAGGGATATTGAAAAATTGCAGAGATGGCAGAAACAGCTAACTATCTATTTTTGAATTAGAGAAAATACAAAAGAAAAATTTTTCCCAATCTATTTAGTTTATCGGAGCCATGACCAAAGGTAGATGTAATTACAGAGTAGAAATATTTTCAATAGATAGAAAGCACCTTGTACTTCAAAGTAACTTTAAAAATGGAAGAAGAATGAGCAAGGTGAAAGCAAAGAGTTCAAAATTTAAGTTTAGATGATAGGTGGTAAATGTCTCTTATTCACTAATGAGAAAAATCACAAAGGGAATTGATGAAGTCTATGCTCCTTGAAGTCTTCACATTAAGACACAACACTTCCTGAAGTTATAATTTGCCAAAAGCAAGATTGTGAACTCAGTACAAGGGTAACTGAGGGAAGTTAGCTGGCATGTGGTAGGCTGGAGATTAGACCCAATGGCCTACTGATCTATTCTGGCACTAGGCATCATAAAATGTGCCAAAATAAAAAGAGTATGACATGAATCCAGCTGTGTTTGCTGCAAATCAGTTATTTTTTTTCTCGGCAAAAAATGGCAAGTAGGATTGACTTGGATAATCTTTATATTACTTCCCTCCTCCCTCTTCCAATTAATTATGAGAAAATTGCAGAATTCTCAAAGGTGTTTGTTGTTTGCAGTTATTTGAATATAACACAGTCACATCTGTATTTGTTGTTAACATTCTTTCAAACCCTTCTTGTTGCCTTCTTTACCTTTTTATCTGTTTATTCACCTGTTGCACATTATCCAAAACTCAGATTTGTGACTATCTGGACAAATACTGCCTTCATGCTAGTTCTTTATGTCTAATACAGTGAGGAATTGATTTTTTTTTCCTTTTTTTTTTTTTTTTTTTTGGTAACTGAACTTTCATTAATAATATTAATTCAATTCTTTTCTTTCAAAGTAATTCTTCAGCAAATTGGAGAGTGAGTATGAAGATTATTCACAAACAATTGATTGATGATGAAATCCTCTATGTGTCATTCAGCTGTGTTAATGAGTGCAGAAAAAGAACCTCCATTAGCAGATGAAATATGCAGCTTTGTCTCTGTTCTCAGCCTGTTAATTTCTTATTCAGTGATGCTAGTGGGAAATTATGTTACATCCCCCTAAAATGTTTATCTTACAAGATTTTTTATTTAGGTGCCTCAGCCTGTGTTTATCACCACAGCAGCATAAGAAACTGCAAGGTCCCCCCTATGCATGGTACTGAGGGTGAATTCATATTGCCCTTTTGGTACCATCATTTATTCTCATATGAGTCCCCACTGCTCACTTTGCTTTATGCTGAGGTGCAGCAGCTGGTTGCCTTGTTAAAGAAACTCAAATATGAGTTTAGGTGTTTGCACTGAAGATAGTACAAAGATTTATCTAGAAAATTCCATGGTATTTATACTCCTAAAGATATCCTGAGATTTTCAGATCAAGAGTTCTGGGTCATATGAAATAAATATGGAACATGAAACCTGCTCTCTTGGGAAAGAATGAACAATTTCCTCATTTATCTTTTACACATGCCCCTGTGGTATTTAAGCACTCTGAAAATGTTAACTGTTCTTGATATTCCTATGGGGGAAGAGATGGTACTATTCTTATTCTACTGCCAGTCAGGAAGATGCAGCACTGAATAAGCTTTTGAAAGCCATTAAAAAAAACTTCTGATTGATTTATTTTCAAGAAATTTTTCATTTTTCTGTACATTTCTGTTTCAGTTAAGCAAAATGAATCCTATCATCCCTAACTTTTGAGTGATCAGTTCTACAGTGGTACTTTGTCACCTTCTTCAGGAGGTATATGCTTTTAAACTACAACCTAGCAACATCCTGACCTCTCCCCTCATACCTATTCGATGTTTTATGTCTTGCTGCCCTGGACAGTTTCATTTTTTTTTCTGTCTCAACTCAACTTCAATCTCTCTTTATCCTTTCTTTTACTTTTATATCACATTCTCTGGTCTTGTATGTTATCTCCACTGTTGCTATATCTGTCTTCCTCTTATCAAGGCTGAATCCTCTAATCATAGTGTCCCCAAACTGATTCTTTGTCTCAGTCTACTCTTTTTTCCTTATTGTACTTTTGCTGTGGTTTTGCTGCTGTCCTTAGTGTTTTCTAGTTTGTGCAGCTGAAGAATCATTGAAGACTCCTAAGACACAATAACCCTGCAGCCATTTCCTCTGGATGACTTTAGAGGGAAAATTGCCATAATTTCAGTGAATCCTTTACTCCCTCAATGTGCACAGAGCCATCAGAGTTATTTGTAGGGAAGCTTCAGTATGTCTGTGGTGAACACTCATTTTTTCCCCCCAGGCTGATTGCTGACTTGTAGATTTCTGTTGTGGTGGTAGAAGATGCAGTTCTAGTCTCACAATCACTGCAAAAACAGTAAGTGTTGGATGGAAAACACTAGATTAGCAAAGTTGTTGTTTTTTTTTTTAACTAAAAAGATCACAAACGTTCTTTTCAAATAAGCAAAAAATTGTATCTCATATCTACACTTATTCTGGCTTAATTCCAGAGCAAATAAATACATTAATTTCACTTAAACTAGTGAAATTTTGGCAAATATATTCACTTCATTTAAACTAGTTAAATTTTGGCAAAGTTTTCAGCCAGATTCTGTAAACAAAATCTTTAGATGGAAATTGCTAAGGAACCTTACTAATAGTCATTGTCAGCAGTCCTGTCTATAACTTGGTGTGTGCAGAAAATCTGCACAACTTGCACCTAAACCTGTAAGGCTCTTTGGAGACAGTAGCCATTAGAATTATCTGGCATTTACTATAGTGGGAAGTATCCTGACTGAAATATTTTCACATATCTTTAAATATGAAAGACTACAAACTGTTGGGATTGAATAGCTTGAAATGAAAAAAAAAATCTGCAAGTGATAGAATAAGAAAACATTTCATGTCCCTACCCACTCTGCATTGGGTGTGGATCAAAATGATTTGTTCTGATCACAACACAGGGAAATTAAAGAAACACATGCTCTCTGACCTACTTGCTGAGTTGTGCTGTGCAGAATGGATTGTTAGAAGCATTTTTTTAAACCCTTGAAAATAATGGATTCTTTCTTAAGAAAACTGATATAACTGGCACCATTGGTAAGTCTTTTTATACTTAGCATGCTGCAAATTTCACCATCTGCTTTGCCTCACATTAATAGGCAGCATTTCTGATACCTGGGACCCTTTCCTGTGAGTCCACACAATTAGGTAAGAAGATGATTTCTGTGTCTCATGTTTAATGTGAGTCCTCTGTAGCCATTTGTTTTGTTCTTAAGGGAAGCTAGAAGTGAAATCTCCTCCATAGTGGGTGTGAAAGATACATGTTACATCTGATTTGCCAAAACCAAACCTAAACTTAGTAAAAAAAAACCCTATAAAATGAAACTAAAGATTCCATATGCAACTGTATTGCATAATTTTGTACACACCAAGTTTAAAACTGAATCTTTCAATTTATAGAAACAGAAATAAGTGAGTATGAGGTGATGGCTGCCTGACAGTTTTCTCCCTGTTTCAGGAGCACCTAGTCTCATTCCCTTTCCATGCATACCATTCAAACATCCATAGGTATTTGAAATAAGGCGTAAGGTGTTGAAACCTATCTTCAAGAGCCAGTGTGAGGCCAGTGTTTGCCATTAAACTTGACAGCATTAAACTTGGGAGCTCAGTTTGAAGCCACAGCACCAACATGCAAATAGCCACATGTAGCTCCTAATTTTTTTTTCAGCCAGTAGCTCTGAGTCTTAGGCCTGGAGGTGGTAGTGAAAAAACAGGTACTGAAGAAGAGCTAAATGTTTCTGGAAGGTGGCTGGAGGTCAGGGCACCAAAAAGAACTTCCAGAAAGGCTTCAACTCTTTTGAGTGTGTTGATCCAATCTATTCCTTATCTGCTGAGTGGTGCATCTGTCAATTCACGTCTCTCCCTTTAGTGACAAGGATGTTGTGTGGGACAGTGGACACCTACAACCATTTCCAATGTCCTATGGTGTCTCTAGCTGTCCCCAGAAGGCACATGTTTCATGCAGCATATATACCAACCCCAAATGGCTTTCAGGAATCTAGTGGCCCCTAAAATGCTGTTAGATGATCCTGCCAAATATTTTACACAGAAATAAAACACAGACAGAGTGCATTCAGTTATTTCTTGATATGTCTTGTCTCTTTTTTTCATCAAGAATTAGTGTGACCCTCACCAGTAACTGGGTACCAGAAGAAGGTGTTAATTAGAAGTGTAATTTAGAAATATTCTATGTTTTTCAATATATTTATGAAGATGTTTGTACAAAGGATAGTCCATAAAGAACTGGTCAGAGTTCCACAGTGTGTTTCAGAAATAAAGATGACAGGGAAGGGATTTACAGCACTTTAAGATGTATCTGGACCTTGTAGTTTCATCAGTGTTACTGCATTAGCCACAGTAGGGATGTCTCTAACATTTTAGTCTTCTGCTCTTAGACAGAGAAAGCTGTTGCAGCTGAGGTAAGTGAAAGAGGCACAGTATCAGGCCACTTGTTCCCAAAAGATACTATGGAAAGAATTACCAATAGACTTCTCTTCATCCTTCAGCAGTCTCTGCATCATCCTTGGATATGTTGGAACATGAGCAATACTGTGGGAAGACTAATTGTGTCTTCACAGCTTTTTATTTGCTCTATAAACTACTTCCTCCTTTTACTGATATTCCTTGGCTTTCCTCACCCCATTCTTTCTCCCTTCATTTGGCTTGGTGTCATCACACACTGCAAACACAGAACAAGGAAATAAAATGGACAGCTACACTCATGATGCCTTCAGGAAGCTTAAGGTAGACCATACAGCATTCACATTCATAGCAAGAAGGCAAAGAAAATGTGAGAAAAATGTTTACACCTGATGGGAGTTTCCATGAAATAGTTTTGTCCTGTGCTGATAGAAAAGGGGCCACAGTCCGGCATCCTTGCTATTCCTCTGGCTGCTGTGGGAACAGGTATTTGCATGCTCACCTTCAGGATGGGCAGACATATCACACTCTGTGAGTCACTCCTTGCAGTGTCCCCCATGGAGCTCTTGTATTGTGAAAAAAACAGTTTTGTTTTCTCTGCAAGTCAAAATGTATTACAAATGAATAAAAGGAAGAAGGAAACAAACCCAACAACAGCAATAACAGCTAAAAAACCCCAACCCAAAACATTATTCTCTTTGTATTTTTAGTTCAGCCAAACTGGAGACTCATCAGATAAATTATAATTTTTCCCTCAAAAGGTTTGATCTTGCAGACTTCTTTTACAAAGCCTTTTCCATTATCCCCTTCTCCAACAGCTGGCATCTCATTCTACTGTTAACAGTTCCAATTAGGGTAATCACTCAAAAACTGTAGCAGAAAAAGACACACTGAAAACAACTGCTTTATCTCTTTCA
Organism: Peucedramus taeniatus; assembly: GCA_013400575.1. Classification (NCBI taxonomy): domain Eukaryota; kingdom Metazoa; phylum Chordata; class Aves; order Passeriformes; family Fringillidae; genus Peucedramus; species Peucedramus taeniatus. The sequence goes on from WBNO01006061.1 coordinate 16,664, forward strand.
GGTATTTCTTCTTTTGCATAAATACTTAAGCAATTTAATTTTGCCTGAGTGCTTTCTCAAAGGAGAGTTCTGTTGAATGAGGACAACCATAAATCAATATAACCCAGCTTTTTTTGGTCGCCTCTTCTTTTTAGTACTTACAATAATAAGACATAGATGAATTATATTAGCAGTGATTTTTGGTATTATACACCTCTCTAAAGCACCTGTTGGCATGGTAGGTGGTCATTCTACAAAGTTAAAAATAAGTCAGCAAAATCCTATGAAGAAGAGTCCTCTCTTCTCTCTCTTGTTGTCTCCAGTTCATCATTTTATACTGTTGAGATAACATTGGATGTATGAAGTGATGCGCTGAGTAAGCTATTACCTGGTTCATTACAAAAAAAAAAAATCCCCCAAAACACCAAGAAAGGAAAATAATTATAAAAGTGTATTGTGCACTGCAAATACAAAACCTGAGCTCTAGGCACATAAAAGCCATGGTAGAGGCCCTTCCTGGGAGAAGACATGGTTACTGAGTCACACATAAAATTGAACGTGAGCCTCTCCAGCCAAAATTTATGGTGTGAGAAGCAGCTAAAGCAGCAAGAGAGCCTGGCTAAAATGTTTTAGTCTCCTCTATAATGAAGCTGTTAATTCAGAAGTGAATCTATAAAAAGACCATCTTTTGGCTGCTCAGAACACACCAGGAGATAAAGATACCTGAAATCTAGACATTAGCAAGCACAGGCTATGTTGTTTGGGTTGTTTTTTTTAATATATATTAAGGAGCCAAAAAGAAGGAACATGTTTGTCTAGGTCCAGCAAGTCCAGAAAGGCTTCCATCCATTATTAGGCATATTATTTACAAAACTTGATTTTACACAACAGTTTAGGACCATAAGAACTGATTTATTCTCTGCCCTTTAGCCCAAAGCATCATTACTTTTTGCATTTTTACAGAGCCTTGTGGTTTATTTCTGTGTATCATCACAAACCTGATGAAAAACTAAATTAAGTATGAAAGGCATGTGTACACATCACCTATTACAACTCTGCCCTCAGAAACAGGCTTTGCTATACTTGAGCAACCCCTGGAAATACAGGCTAGACAATCTCACCTTCACACCCAGCAAGATCATGGGGCAGGATCGTGGAACACATCCTCCTGGAAACCCTGCTAAGGCACATGTGAAATCAGGCAACAGCTGATGACAGCCAGCAAGGCCTCAGCCTCACTGGGGACAAGTCACACCTGACTAATATGGTGGCCTTTTGTGAGGAGATTACAGCGTTGATGGATAAGGGAAGGAATTGATGCCATGTACCTGAACTTGTGCAAAGCATTTGACACTGTCCCACACAAGATCCTTGTCTCTAAACTGAAGAAAGTTGGATTTGACAATTGAACCACATGGTGAATGAGGAATTGGCTGGATGGCCAACACCCAAAGAGTTGTGGTCAATGGCTCAATGTCCGAGTGGGGGCCAGTGAGGAGTGTCATCCCCAGGGGTCTGTATTGGGATCAGCACTGCTCAATATCCCTGTCAGAGACATGGACAGAGGGACTGAGGCACCCTCAGCAGATTTGCTGGTGACACTGAGCTGTGTGGTGCAGTGACATGCTGTAGGGAAGGGATGCCATCCTGAGGGGCCTGGACAGGCTGGAGAGGTGGGACTGTGGGAACCTCATGAAGTTCAGCAAGGCTAAGCAAAAATCCTGCATCTGGGTCAGGGCAATCCCAGGGACAAAACCAGTCTGGGCAGTGAATGGATTGAGAGCAGCCCTGAGGAGGAGGATGTGGGTTTAGATGGTCAAAATGGCCTGGCAGTGTCCACTTGCAGCCCAGAAAGCCAGCTGTGTCCTGGGCTGCACCAAAAGCTGTGTGGCCAACAGGCTGATGGAGGTGATTCTGCCCCTCTGCTCTGTTCTCATTAGACCCCACCTGGAGTGCTGCATCCAGCTCTGGAGCCACAACCTAAGAAGGAGATAGACCTGTTGGAGAGTTTTCAAAAGAGACCATGAAGATGATCATAGGGCTGGAGTATCTCTCCTCAGAAAAGGGGCTGACAGAACTGTGGCTGCTCAGCCTTGAGAGGAGAATTTGAACAACCTGGTCAGACTGAAGCTGTTGGTACCCATGGCAAAGGAGTGGAACTAGGTGACCATCCTTTCCAACTCAAACAATTCTATGATTCTTTGATTCCGTGATTTACCATTCCCAATATATTTGTGTGTAATCTGTTTCTGAAAACCTCCACCAATAAATATAAAGGACTGAAATTAATATTCAAGGCAAACCCTCCCAGAAGGCTGAAGTACATTTTTAGAGCTCACCACTATTAAACAACCTTGACTCAGATCCCACAGCTTAAGAGCTCTTGCTAACAGGTTTGCTACTTGCCAATCAGTCAGCAGATTGAAATTAGTGCCAGAGGAGCAGCAGGCATAAGGGGGTCACACGGCTCTCCTCCCCTGTTCTGCCAGATATAAACACAAAGAATTTCCTATTTCAGAACATTTTACAGGATTTTAAGACACTGTTGCTGACACACATAGCTGGTGCTTCACTCTTACCGCATCTGGGAGAGATGATGTGTCAGAAAAATATGGAAGAGTAAGGGGAATTTCGGAGTGTTATGAGTAGTCACTGTCCTAATTTATGTCTTATTTTGCCCTTGTGCTCATTTCAAACCCTCTCCTTCTAATAAAAACATGCACAAATTAGACATTATAAAGTCAAATGAGTCCTTTAAATGCTGCTTTGTGACAAACACTCTGAACCATGGCTGTATAGCAATTCTAAGGGTTTACAGAAAAAGTTCTCTAGGGATGCAAAGGCATTGTAGCAGTTATCCATGTGCTGTGTAAACTTTTCAGGTCCCATAGAGCACTACACCTCCAAAAGTACCCATCAGCTATTGAACAATGGGCAGAGAAGCAGCTATCAGTAGAAAATTATTATCTTTTTTATTTCATTTCAAATTTTGGAAAATATGGAAAGAAAAATCAGTAATAATAAATGGACCTTAAAAAGAGCAATGATTAAAGTCTCTGTAGTTCTGACATTGGAGATTAATAAATTAAAATAATTTCTGATCTTCTTTTTTGTTAGACTCTCCTACACCTCTCCACAGACACAGAGAAAGCTTCTTTCTACGGCAATATGCAGCAGCACAGGCATTGCTAAGTCAATCACAGGTTCCCCAATTACTAGAATCTGTCAAGTCTAGCAGACATCAGTTGATACTTGAAGACATCAGTGCTGTTATTTATATCACTGCTCACTAGACTTGTATAATTTCGTTATGCTAAAGACTGGAATCTGCATTTTTTCCCTAAGTACAATAGAGCAACAGTACTAATAGAATTCATGAACAAGCTTCTCATTGTTGTGAACATAAAAAATTTATATACACCTTACAGGTCTACCCGAAAGGCTATAATTAAAAAGGGCAAATTTTGCCTGGAATATTTGGTGGGTTTTATTCAGGTCAACATTCTTACTCACAAAACACTCTTTTGAATAGGTGCGTGTTGATGGGTCAATTCAAACATTAGAACAAATGCGTACGTAAGGCCAAACAAGTGAACAAATGCAACTAGCTCAGGGAAGGTAGATAATAAAAAACAAGACAGTACAATGAAAAGAGAATATATAATCTGACATATCTGGACGCCAAATAACAGATGCCTTGATACATTGAAATAACAATAGGGAAAGGGTTGAACCAGGTAGCCCCTAAGCTAATGGCCACAAATGTGCAGTGCTCAGAAAGTCATCTGGGAACAGCCACACGCTGGCTGCTTTGTTCTAAATAAATCTGCACCAAGATCAACTCCCGGTGGGAGACTCCAACTGAGATCAAGGATATATTGATCAGGCATCTTGGTGATAAATCTAAATTTCAGAAGCTGGGTTTTTGCCTATCCTGTGGAGTCTTTGAGAAAAGAAATGGGGAAGGAACATACAGAAGCCTTGATTATGTCTCCATGAATTGTCTGAAAGTGTTTATTTGCACCATTCTTCAAAATAGTGAACAGCAACAGTATGAAAACCCATAAAGCCAAAATCCAGGCGAAAGCAAACAACACTCCCCTGCCCAAAAAATTAGATAAAAATTACCTTTTTATATACACAACATATGTTAAAATATCCAAGTATTTTAATAGGAAAAGAACAAATAATTATTCTAAGCTCTTACCTCAGGACCCTACTTTTTCCATGTTCAAAGTCTCAAACAATATCCATGAAAATACTCATCTGCAGAAACTATTTTCATATACCCCAGCCTGAACTAAACGCACGGTCATACATCCCATACACAATGTCAGTGACCAGCTACAAGTGCAAAAGCAGTCTTGGGACCTCTGCAAACCATTCAGCTCTGACCTAATTAGAAAAGACATGGTTTACACCTCTACCCAAGTATCTGCTTTCCTGTTCACAACTTGTGAACATTGTTCTTTCTGCAGTTTTTCATGTGCTGGCTTGGCACGCAGGTGTTGACATTGCTGTCCTATACTGCCTGAAGATTGTGTTCACCAAACATCCTCACACTCAGGGGCAAGAGCAATGCATGAGCATTAAAACAACCTCCCTTAATGCCACAGAGGATGTGGAATGGTTATGGTGGTTTATGAGCAAATCAGGTACCAGATTCACTCCTGCAGAAGCATATCTATATTGTCTTATATTCTGATTTTCAGTGACTATTTCCATAGAGATAATTGATGTTGCACTTGTACATGATGGAAAGATTTGTCTGCATTAGAAAGTATGCTGTAGAATTTCAAGGAATTGCTAAACTCTTTTAGCCTTGAAAAAAATCATACAATGCCATCTACAACTTCACTACCTCGCAGATGTTGTAAACATGAGACTTGTGAAGTGCTGAGATATTAAACCTCAAGCCCTGTGGTTAACTTAGAGCAGAAAGTAAAATAAATATGACCTCCTTTCAGAAGAGGAAAATAACAGAGATACTGCAAATAATTCAAGATACTAAAAAAAAAAAAGCCAAATAACAGTACAAATATTTTTTTTCTTCAGTTAGTTTTGAACAAGAAAGGATATTACAAAGAAGATAGGCAGAAGGAGCCTTTCTAATACCATAATATTATTTTACAGAGTTTGCCCCTTCATACCACTCTAGACTGGCTGTCAGTGCACTTAGCAAAAAAAAGGATAAATTTATTAGTAATATCATATGAAGTATAATTGGTCTCCTGAAAGAGGCTTTCCAGTTTTTGGTAGGACCTTGGACACAGCATCCTTCAGCTTTCTGTGATGTATTTTAATTACATAAAAAATGGATGCATGTGTGAAATTTATTGCATATGTTTAAGAGTGCCTTGAGATTGGTGAGTTGCAAATAAATATAGTGTGATGAATTAAAATTCTCTGAAAGGACCATAATTACTTTATACATATGGATGTATAAAATACATCCACTTTGTACATATGGATGTATAAAGTACATCCACCACTACAATCTACCCCCTCCCAAAATAAATTCAAATTCTTCAGAAAGCGCAACCCATTTTCAAATAAACTAAATATTCAATAGACCTTGAAAAGTAAGACTGGGATTTACTTGGTGTTTCAAAGTATTTGTCTCCACATGTGCTTGTCATCTCCCTTCAGAGAACCTATACAAGATATAATGGAAACAGTATTGAGGGTGATGAAAATGCCAGAGCATCTGTCAGTGGATCACCTTATGACAGCAAGTGATAAGCCTCCTAACGCTGAAGTGATGAATGTGCCTGTATGTGGATGCTATGCTTGTGTGAGACAGCTGAAAAACACAAATATGAACAACTAGACATGAGGACATGCCTCTGGGGAGACCCCACTGGTTTTTGTAGTACTTGACTGATTCTAGAAAGCAGGACATTTTTACCATCAAGAAAGATAAGTGTGTCTTATCAATACAGCTCCATGGCTCAGAAGATGAGCAGCTGGGATACAGGGAAGCATCAATCCTATCTAAGTATCAAATGTAACCTTTTTTATATGTTCTCCTTGCAAATGATCTTTCATTTCTGTACCTTCTAAGTTTTCATATTGCATTTGGAGTGCTTTATAACTGAGCAGTAATACAAATGCAAGTTGCCATAGACTTATTTGAACAAAAATTGTATACGTTGAAGTCAATAAAATTGCCAAAGTACAGATTACTTGACTTGCAGAAAGGAAGTGCAGGGCTCCTGCTTGTAGTCACAAACAAAACACAGTGTACAAGTAGGGTATGATTTACAAAGTGTGAAGGTCTAATGCAAACAAATATGTTTACATAGGAAACTGGAAATCCATAGGGGAGGAAATCTGTTTTTGATATATAGTGAAAGGGGGAATATTGATGGTAAATATGAAAATATATTTCCCAAGCTTAGTGAGTCAAAACTCCATAATATATCTTCCTTCTAAATGTTTTTTAAAGCTTTGGAAGAGCCTTAAACACTGATTTTATTAAGCTATTTCACAGAATATACACACAAAATTATGAATCAAAATTATTTAACAGTTTTAATGACAGTAAATATGATAAGGAAAAAACTACCAGTTGAACTCCCACAAGAATAAATATTAGTATATTGGAGATGGATGCAGAAATCTATATTACAAATGGATATAAATAAATTCATTTGTATTTCTTTGAGCAAGATGTTAAAGAAGGGACCAATCCATATTATTGACCTGACTTTAATAATTTTTGCTTTAGATTAGTCCAGTAAAACCACACATCTCAGCAACACTTCCCAATAAGCATTCTAACTTTTGGCTAAATATTCTGATCGATAGCTTCTTACATACTAAACAAACAAACCCACCACCTGCAGTAGTCAGGTCTCAAAAGGTAACCAGGCATTTTCTCAGTTTCTAATAAATGAATAGGGTAGTATTGACTGGTTGGTCATTAGCGTGTTTGAACAGACAAGGATTATTCTTTGTTTACTGCTGCATCTTATTGCACACAAAAAGGCTACAGCAAGGAGGGGAACTGGGTGCCAGAAATGGGCAGTGCTGAGGAGGCACCTATGGAGGATTGTCTTTCCTCTCAGGTGGATGGAGCAGAAATCAGGGCCCTTTTCCAGCTAATTCAGGGCAGAGCTAAACAGGAGAGGAAGGAGAGAGTTGAGCCTGAGATTGTTTCTGCACTGGTAGGTGAACAGGGTGGTTCATCTAAAGTAAAGCCATGAAAGAGGCATCTGTCTAATCAATAGAGACAATCTTCTGTCCTCTGCCAGGAAAAAAGCAAGTGGTACTTCCAGCTGTTGCAGGAGCAGCATGAGGAATGAGAGGGAATTGTGGGAACAGCAAAGGTACATGCTGTGTCCAGGGTTAGGGAAGGGGGAGGTCATAGAGGGAAGGAGGACAAACCTCTGGGATGATGGAGGGCCAGGACAGGATCTGATACAGCACCATTCTCCTTTCTTAGTTTGTGCTTAAGCTGCTGACAAAGCACCTCCATCATGTCAGTACACAAATCATGTCCGAGATCCTGACTGTTGCTAGGACAGCCTCAGCTGTCTCCTACAGACTATCAGATAACCTTCATGGACCTAAGGGAGAAAGTCCTCTCCCTAAATTAATTTCTAGCTAAATGCACCCCTGCATGAATGGGACCTCAGCATCTGGCACAGTTTGTGTCAGCCTCATTAGCTGTGTGTTTTCCATCACATGCCTGATCTAGAGCTCCCTTTGGAAACCCACCCTGTCTTCAGGGGAGGCAGACATCAGGGATGTGTCTAACTCATGTATCAGCTCGGCACTCTTAGCCAGGGCTATGCCCAAAATTTACCCCTGGCATATCAGAAACAGTACTACCCAAGCAGGATCAAGGTGACTTTCCTTATGCATAGACATGAGGGGTTATTTTGTGCAAGTCTGATCTTGAGGGCAGACAGAGCATAAATGGGCCTTGTTTTGCCCCATTCAGCCTGGGACCACTTTTCCTGCTCACTGCACACCATAGACTATTGCTCATATATCTCCAAGAGTGAAAATCCACTGTGGAAAGACTGAAAATGGGGTGCCAAGAGCATTTGGGGGGGAAAACCCCCCAAAATTTAGAAAGAAGTTTACAGGTTTAGTCACCATTCTTCCCTTCTTCAGTCCCAGTATTGTCCCTAATCCATTTAGAGCTTCCCAAGTCATTCTCTGCACTCAGGGAGACAGGTTTCTCATCTGCTTGAACCACATTTTTCACCTTCTTGATACTGATACACACCAGCTGCTCAATCTCTGCTCTCGTATGCACTGAAGGCAATTAATCAAAAGTAAAATTTAAAAATCACTTCCCCTTTTTTGCTCATTATCTTAAAAAAAGTGTCTCACTGAGAATAACTATGAACAATTTCAGCTTGAAAAGTAACCCTTTCACAAAGTTATAAGCCAATTCTGAACGTGACCTTTCAAATGGAAAGCTATGCAACTTTAACCAGGCTTCATGCTGGGTCCATAGAATATTTCAAAGACATTTCTTTCAGTCTAGCCCATTTTTCCACCAGTCTGTGCCATGGTAAGTTTGATTTCATATTTCTTTGATCCAGGCAGCAAATATTTTACATAGTTTAAAAATAGATCCATGAAGCTCCATCTATACTCTTTAGCACTGAAAGGAAAGCGAGTTAATAACCAATGTAACAGTCTAACAGTAGTGTACTCCTTGTGATACTCTCATTGGAACAAATTCATTCCCACTGTAACTCCACTGACATTAACAGAGCTACCAGCTGAGATGAATTTGCCACATTTTTGTAAAATGCTTTAGAATTTGATGTCATAATTTTCAAAAGACACCCTAGGAAAGATCTTTGCCTTTCTCAGGATGTGTTCATGTGCATACCAGCTTTCCCAGCTTCTTGTGTTCCTTACATTCCTTTTCACACTGTCTCCCCACACTCTTTGAGACTCTCCTTTTGAGCAGATATGCACCAGATACCCTTTGAAAATAAGTGCCTTGAGGTAATGATAACTCTGTTTTTGTTTTTCATATATGAAGGTGAATTTAGCAGTAGAGACTGAAGACTTGAAACCTGTTTCAATAACCCTCATGAAAAATTGTCCATTTTTAAAATGGCTGTGTGTCCTGTTGCTCAAAATAGATATTGTGACACAGACTGGACTACAACACTATTTTTCAAAATATTCATTGCTAAAATACTGATGGTTAGAAAATTTTTGACAACCTTTATTTTCTAGAAAGGGCTGATTTTCTGAAACTGAGTACATTTGCAGAAAAGTGGCTAGATTTAATTTCTTTAAAAAAACCTTCCACATTCTTTCAAAATATCCAAGTTTGTGACTTCAATTCCCCTTCTGGATTTTTACTCTGAGTTAAATGTAATACTTTAAAAGTTATTAGAACTAAGTAAACAATTTAAATCAAAGTAAAGATTACAATTTAGGTTTTGAATTTTTTTTTTTATTCCTGCATTTTCATTCTGATTTGGGGAAGGAAAAAAAGATAAAAACTAAGATAAAGAAACTTTCTACATGGATTTTTTTTCAATACAGGTTTGCGATTAGTCTTGTTTCTATCTGTGATTAGAAGCCACAGATTTTTGTTGTCTTTCTGACTGGCTCCCATCATGTAGCTGTGTTTGCAGCATATAGAATCTCTCCTCAAACAACAGCAAAGGTCAGTAGTTTTTGAAATGTCACTTATTGCATGTTTTGTTCATTGCTTTTTTTCCCTATTAATTAGACCATTTGATGTGTAGATGTGAAAACTATGTTGAAGACATAGTGTTCCTGCTAAATCACTAAATAATCATTTAACTACTAGAAAGATCTCCTTTTTAGCCTCAGAGGATTGTATAGTAGTTCCCTTAAGCAACATGGCTGAAAACAGGCTATATATTTCATATACTGCAGACCTGGAGCAAATATTTTCTGACACTATACAATAAATCATGTTTTCTTCAACAGCAAATAATAGAACTGTACAGTACATTATATCTGCAGCAGCAACAAACAATTCATCATCTCTGACCTTTCCATAATGACAACAATTTGAAGAATAGAGACTAATTTAAATTTTTATATAATGTTTAAAATTTAAGGACTAAATCTCCTTTATACTAGATCCCTTCACACTGCTCAGGTAATAAAAAGCCTCCTTAAAGTGAACAAAAATGCAATTTTTTTTTTCTCTTCAAGCTCTTACAAATCAACAGAGCAGAGGTTTCTTGGAGGTTGTGGACCTAAATACAGCTCAGGTGGATGCACCCAAGCTAATTTTAAAATGAAAAAAAAAGCATAGCATGCAGGACCTGAGAACTTATGGTTTGTACTCAGTAGCTGGCTGTGCTGTTTCAGCCACAAATCTGTGATAAAAAAATACCACCATACTGATAATGGGCTTCTTTTATCTCCTCACACATAATCTACATGTTTCTTTCACTATTCCTGGGAAGGGTAGGTGACTTTCATCTGGCAGACAAACCAGCAAATTATAAGAAACTCCCTCCTTGGCATTAAACCCAAGAAGCCAGAGGTGCCAGTTGAACTAATACCCCTCAATGCCAGTCCTTCCTGATGCACATCACCTCTGGCCTTTCCGAAAGCCTGGGTTTGAAATTCACACTGAGGCTGGTCCTCTGAAATTGCACAGATTTTGTCTCTTTCATGTCTAAGGTCTAGGTCTTTCCAAAGAAATCCCAACACATTCCCTCTACCATTAACTGGCCTTGTCTTTTAGTGGAAAGAGCCTTCATCCTGAACAGCAGATATGACTCATGCTCTTTGCAGAAACTGTGGGGGGAGAGTCACAAAAATTTATCATGAAAAAGATTTTTCAAACTTCCAGTTTTATAAACAATTGCATTCCTAAAACAGCCAGGAAAGGTGAAGCAATGCATCTGAGGATCTCCACAACTAAACGCATAATCAGGATTAGCTACTGTAGGACTGGAAACATTAAAGTTGCTTCTGATCCTTAGAAATTACCTGTTCAATACTGAAGTGAAAGGGTGATGCCTGCTCTGCCCCTCAGTGTAAGGGCATCCAGTTCATCATCTCACCCTGCACCTCATTTCACCCCACAAAAGAGCCACCAGTGTATAAGGGAGCAATCTGTGCCTTTTAGAACAGATTCAAAACTGTCTGATACTTTAGCTTGGTTTGAGGTCAAATGAGATGATTCCTACCATTAAAACAGAAAGAAATACTTCTGGCAGCCTGAATGAATTAATATTTTTCGTGTGTCTTTTTAAGTCTTCACCTCAGGATATTTTATGGATGCTCTCTACAGATGGTGATACACATGGCCCTACCTCGATTAGCTCAAATTCTTTCAAGTACTCTACACAAATAATGCCCAAAATACATCTGATGTCTGTAGCTTTTTCTCTAATGAAAGCTCAAATGCCCCAACTCCTCATTATTGTACATGTCCTTGTGCAAAAAGTTAGTTTCTTTGACTGCTATAGAAATAACCCCAGATACTGAAGCCAAATATTTAATTGTCTTTATTGTTGCAAGAAAACAGAGATCAAACCCACAGTTATTCAGAGAACTTTGCTGCACAGAATATTCAAAAAAGAGGGCGGAAAAAAGTCATTCTTGATTACTGTATCTGTAAAATTATTTGGAATGTATACTATATAATTAAGACTGCTTAACAGCTTAAATTTCTTGGCTTTGCTTTTTGAGAATACTGTCTTCTGTGGACATGAGGTTACTGAAACAGTACACTAGTGAGGAAACAAAACAAAACAGATGGTGCATTAATAATGGAAGTATTAGAAAAAGGGTACTCTTCCAGATTTCAATGTATTCATTAATATATTTTAGACAATTTAATTGCTTCCTGAAACACTAATTGAAAGAGTTTCATTTGCAAAAACCTAGTCTTGGTAATACAAACTAGGCACAGTGCCACAAAGAGCTTGAATGCTATAATAAGGAAATGAATAGAAGGGTTTGGGGGTTTTAATGTGTGTATGCTTATTTCTTTTAATGAAACCTTTACAAAAGCATTGAAAACACCTAGAAAAGAAAAATTCACAAAGAGAAGACTGGTTTAAGAAGTAACCAATGTTTAGAACTTGTGAAGAGTATTTTTGTTTTTTAAAGTCAGCCCACATCAAGGGAATTGGATTTATTGAGCAGAAGAGTCTAATGCAGTTTAATTTTATCAACATTATACATACCTAGACTTGTCATATCTATCAATCTAAGTAGAGGATACTTTAATAAGATTTTCTTCTGAAGATGTCTGCTTAAAATGCTTCAGTTTCTCTTCTAAATACCAAGGCGAAGGTAAGTCTTGTCTGATTCTGAACCTCCTCACCTGTTGCATGTTGGAAAATTTGAGTCAAACTTTTCTGTGATCAGTCTCTTATGCATCTCCAGGAGACTGGAGATGAAGAGCAGGCAGAAAGGCTGAGGAAAACAAACTAAATAAATGCACTGAAAAAAAAGCGCTGCAGTCTGTCAAAGAGAATATATAAAGTAAAAGACCAACAAACATGCAGAGAAACCTGAAAGAGAAGATCAATAATAAAAAGAGAAAAAACCCAAACAGAAGAGCACACAGTTTCTAGAGCAGCTACTTTTCAAAGTCTTGTGGGTTGGGTGCAGTCAAAAGATGCAGAAGGTGGTAAAAAGTAGTTTCTTTTGGGGACTATTTTGACAGTTACCCAAAGAAGTGCAATTCTCACTCATACCATACTTGGGTGCAAAAAAAAAACCCAAGAATCCACATCTACTGGGATCTTACTTGTCCATTTGGAGGGAAGATAAATAATTCTTTAGAAGTTTCATCTCTACCAGCAGCTGGAGGATGAGCACACAGTCAGGCCAAGGCCAAATATGCTGCACAGGTTGCACCCGAGCTGGATGGAGGTGATGCAGTCTGAACATCACTCTGCCCTGTGTGGGGAATAACTGCTCCCTTAGACCTGCCTGCCAAACTATGCTTATGTCAAAACAATACAAAAAAACCATCACTGTTGATATTAGTCATGGTGTCACTGGGTTTTCACTTACGACATTTTAATAAGGGGTAGCCAGACATGAGGGTTTCTTTCCAACAGGTTCCATGGGTGACTGTTTTGTTGAGCAAGTAAGGGATAGCTGAGGAAAAGATGGGAATATTTTTCTCTTATCTTGACTCATCTATGTCCAAAAATCACATCTAAATGCAGACTCATGCTTCAATAGACCCTGCCCACCCATTGATTGTGTGTTAATATAATTATATTGGTTAGCTGTGGTACTTTTCCTAATTATTTAGTTACAAGGGAACAACTCCCTGTATGGATGTCACTATATCATTGCAAAAGTGCCTCTTGTTATAACAGATGGCAGAACTATATGAGAAGGTAAGGGAGGACCTGAATGTACCTTGTGTTCCCTGCTAGGTGGTACCTATCCTCTCAAATATCATAAGATGTGTGTGAAAATCTTAGAAAAAGTTTTCTTGCTCAAGAAAACAACTTCTTACATACTAAATGTTCATACACATTTGACTATATGATAATGATGTTTGTATATATGACATAAAGATTCCTTACATCAAATTTTCATTTTGTCCTGGAGTAGAGCTCAAAATCAACATATAAAATTATTTGTGAATGATATTATTCTAAAGTATTGCTGAAATAGTAAACAACAAAATGGTTGTAACGTGTTGCTGAAAAAAATTAAACATATTTTATTTCCTAAGTTGAGTTGCCTAGGTATGCTGGATGAATTCAAACTAGTGGAGTCAAAAACTCCTTTTTTCTTCTCTTTTCAGTTTGTCTGAAGCCAGGAAGGGAACTTTCTAGACATCAAAAAATACAATACATATTAAAAATTTAGACTAGACCTGAAAGAGAATGAGGATGTGACACATCTAAATTACAGCATTCCAAAAGTCCCTGTGGTAGCTCAAACTGGAACTGCTCAGTATCACACTGATTAAGGAAAAACAAACAAAAAAAAATCACACAAACCCCTCCACCTAAATACAGGCAATACCCCAAAATACTAGAATTTACGCTGACCAGTTTTAAGAGATTTAGTCTAATGCTATTTTGAAATATCTCTGAGGTTTACAAAAGGTTAAACATAGAAATCTAGTTCCACTTTTTCATTTGAAGGAGTCATTTTTTCCAGATTTGTTTTCATCTACCAGAATTATCATCTGTAAGTAAATCAAGGTACAGAGTCATTAAAACCTGCACCACGGTTTAATTGCCCACAGTAGGCTACAAAATTACTGGCAATTTTAATATTTAATATCTGATTTCGTATCTATAGAAGCTAAGGGCTTATCTACCTCATCTAGAAGAGATTACAAAACTAATACAAAAACATGTCTATACCCTCCAGAGCATTAGTAGCAGTTTGTTTTATGAATCATTACCGCCCTTTCCAAATTACCGAGGAAGAAGCAGTACACTTTTTGACAAATGCAGCATTTTAAAATGATAGTAAAGAAATATAAAAGTTTAACTGTAAACATTTTTTCCCCCTAGGTTCCTTAAGGACTTTTGCTAGTTACATTTGCAGTTAAGTCAAATCCTAATTGAACCAGGAAATCTATTCCAAAGCAAAGCAATGGCTTGCTCTTGCTGTTTTGGAGCTCTCTCCATATGTGCTAAAAACCAACTAAACTGTGTTTTGGTTGGTTTTTGTTTGGTGGTTTGTTTTTTGTATGTTTGTTTGTTTGTTTTCTACCGAATATTGCAAAGTGTTAGGAATCTGGACTGTTGCCAATGGCCACATTTCATCTCAATAAGCCAAATCCCAGTTAAGGGCCTCTCTTGGCTACTTAATTTGTAGGCATGGTCCCCAGAGTCTGACTAAGTGCCAAGTCTGATATTTGTGTGAAATGACTTAAACCAGGCAAATAAACAAAGTGTTTTATATTCTAGCTCTTAAACGAAGCAAATGGAATGTGTTGGCTCCTAATAGTTCAAGTAACATGCGGAAGTTGTCTCTTGGTTGTTAGATAAGTATTATGAGATGAGGAGACCTCTGAGGAAGGCTGCAGAAATGTGGAGGTAATAAACTGCTTGCCTAACATTGTATTAGGTAATGAAAGAGCAGAAGAAGTGATGAATAAGAACAAAAAACTGCCAGCATGCAGAATGCCTCCACATAGTTCTAGATACTGAATATATTTCTGTAGTAGACCTGCTGAATAAAAGGTACATTTTCTGAATGTCATCATTATCTAAGGAGGTCTCAGTGCACCCTATATGTGAGTGGAACACTGTGGTAAGCTAAAACAAAATGGAGGAATTGGAAATAACATTTCACAATGGCCCTTCAAATGGAAAGAAAAAGGACATGTTAGCGTTCCCTAGCATTGTAAAGTTGAGCTGTGTAATTCCTGATTGCTACTACTGACCTTCAGACACTAAAACTAGGTCAGTATGTGTTTGGAAAGACAGGAAAATTTTCATGAAATGGCAGAATTGCATGTATAACAGAAAATGCTAAAAGTTCAACCTGCAGAAAGTATTATAACTAACAACTCAACATGTACACATTCAAATATATTTGCATAAAAATAAATGAGAACGAAGAAATAAGGTTAAAAAAAAAGGCTCAGGCTGATACCACAAAAGGTCTATTATCTGTGGGTTGCTTAGTTTGTGATCTTTCCTCTTCTGTATGAAGTCTGCCACTCCATCCATATCTTTGCTACTGTAATCTGGATTGCTGTGACATACCCTAACTTTTGAGAGCTTTTTAATAATGCAGAAAATGTATCCTTCTGACTGAAAACTTGGGATGTGTGTTTCTGATGGTATGAACTAGCTTTTGTTAAATTTCTGCTTCTTGCTCACATTTGCCTATTCTCTGATAGAGCAGGATTTTAATTTAGATTACATTTTGTAGATGTTTTATATGGAAGGTTGCACATTAAAAAATCCTTAAAAAAAACATTAAAAAAACCTTAAAATAATGAAAGATGAATTGATGTGTTGGATTAATTGCCAAATCGGTTTAACCCAGCTGAAAGCAACCATTTGCTCACTTCTCCAACCAGTGCCAAAACCCCTGTATCATCATTGCCTCTTTGGTCAAAAATCCAGAAGACAGAACTATGCAAGATGCTATGAAGAAAATTAACTCACCTCAGCCACACCCAGCAGAGTTGAGCATAAAGAGCTGATTTACTTAGTGTTGTTTTTGTGCCTACTGGTCTGTCTGTAATGATGATTGTGGGTTGCTGCATTGAAAAAATTGTAATTTTTTTTTTTCAATAAAATTAAAAAATTAGATTGGCTCAAATTAAAATTAGATATTAAAATATTAAGAAACAAAGACCTTTAAAAGATCTTTGTTTAACAGTTAATCAAAAATTTTCTCTTTTTTAATTCTCTGTTGAGGTTTTGTCATTGTAATTAATAAATGGGAAATGACTGAGTGACATATATTGTTGGCACTGCTTAGCCTTTTGAAGTGTTAATGGACCAATTTGGCTTTTCACATTTCTTCTTATTGTGAACCTAGTTGTGAAAAGGCAGAAAGTTTCGATAACAATTTTATTAATTTTTAAATTAAAATACTTTTATTCTAAAAAGTAAAATATTGACAGTGTTAATAAGTTGAAAGATATTAATTTTTAAAGGGAGCACAACTGAGACAGAGAAAAGGCTTTACTCAGAAACACTGCCTGGATTTAATGGCATTTTAAATATAACAGTAACTTTGAGGATAACAAAAAGCTACAGAATTTTAAAGACCATATAAGCTGTTGTAAGAATCCAAGAATGTGATACCTCAAACAATTCAGGATTTTTTCACGTATCTTCAGTGAAATTTTGCTTGAGAATATGAAACAGATCAAATTGCATTCTAAAGCTGATAGTCTTGTTCAGCTGATAACACATAAATAATTTTTCATTTGTGGTAAGTCACTTGTGGATACCTTAATTTAGATAGAACATAATGATACAGTTTAAAGCTGTCACATACAGAGGTACACAGTGTAGACAGGCAGGCATTTCACACAGGAAACCTCCACTGCCATCTCACTCACAGCAGAGCAGGGTGACACAGGTTACAGCCAAGAGCTGGGCTAAAAGGCTCTTGAACCACAGCCTCCAGCAAGTTCTGCAGTCATGGGTGATGAAGTTTAATGATCAACTGGCCTAGAGAAAATATCTCACCTGAAAATAAAATATTTCACGTAGAAAATTTTGTTTTACTGAGAATTTCTGTTTTTCGTCTTGTTATTTTCTTTCATGTAAAAATGAACAGAAAGCCTAAAGTATTATTACAATGGAACTGCTCCAGGAAAGATATTCTTATTTTACTTAGCTTTAGCTGGTTAAGTTTGTAAAAAAGACCCCACTTGTCAAAAAAGTTGAATATTCTCCTTCTCCTTCTTCTTCTTTCTCTTTTTATATTGAGGTTTCCCCACAGCTAACAGAATAAAAATTATAATTTGATTCACTGTCATATGTTTTGCTTTATAAAATATCTATTTACTGTACTTAGATTTCTATTTATTGAACATATATAGATGTTTACTGTATCATATGTGACAATCAGCACTAGTTTTTCCTCTATTTCAGGCATTATTAAAATGCTCTGAACACTGAGATACTAGAACTGAGAAGTAGTTAAAGATATTAGTGTATTCTATATTCCTATCACCTGTTGGGGTTTTCTCCTGGGAAATTATTGGTTATTTCAGGAATATGGATATGAATATTACCCTTGCTGTCTCCTTTTCTTTTTGTGTCACTGGCTGTCTGACATTTGTACTGCTTTCATTTCCTTCCTTATGTCCTGGATTTATCTGTAAGTTGCTGTGATTTCTTTCAGTGGATGAGGATGTGTTTGGAGTTCCAGCTCTCAGAACTTGGGACTCCAAGAAATCTTTTTATTTCAGGCTGCTTCCTCACTGCATTTTCCCATCTCCCTGTGCACAGTAGCTGTCCATAGGCAAATCAATTGGTTTAGAGCTACAGTGATTAGCTGGCCAAAATTGGATGAGGCATTGAATGTACACCACTGCAAGGAACCAGTTTCAATGTTCTGGGTGATTTCTTCCAGTCCCGGGTTTCAGTTTTCCAAGGCAGTATTTTAGTTCTTCATTTCTTGCTATCAGCTTTCAAGCAGATTTCATTTCTTTAGTATCATTCTTTCTTCTCTCACACCCTGCTTATCAATATCCCAGTAATTTGTTGCTTTTCAGCTGCTACTGCCCCTGTGTGTATAATACATTACATAGTCGGAGATTCTGTTCTTATTAATTTTTTTGGGGGGGGGAAAGCAGCCATTAATTTTATAAGTGACAATTAAAAATATTTGGGTGTTTTTCCCCCTACGTTTCCTTTTCTCTTTCTCCTGAAACTAGCAGAAATTCAAAAAGCAGTTCTATGGGAAGCTCTTACCAAATAAATGAGTTTTACTTTCAAAGCTGGAAAGACTTGGAGCCAGACAGATCTACAGCATGTGCATGGTATTTAATCTGAATTTTAGCACTGAGAATATGCTGTTATATATCATTATTTTCCTGGGTTTGGCCAGACTTCTACATATAGGTGGACAGCAGCAATGTTGTTTTTTTCCCATCTCTGCTTAATTTCTGCTACTCAGAGCTAGTTTGACCTGTTCTCTACAGTCATAAAATTATCTTAAATTAGATTATTTCCAAAAAGACGTTTTTAATGTTTTTACCATACCAAAGTCTCCGCAGGACACTGATGAAACAAGAAATTGCTCTCAATAAATTTTTTTTTTCTTCTGAAGAATAGTCAGTTTTGAACACACATAATTAAAAACAAATTGCACATAATTAAAAAACCCAAACAAAAAAGAACCAACAAAGAATGCACGCTTCCATTGTCAATTTTTATATTTGTAAAATAAAGCATGTGACATTTTTTGAAAACTTAATAATTTAGGAACATTCACTTTTAAAAGAAAATAATGATGAAACTTGAAAAAGCAACAATAAATGCAAAACAATAATTCCTGGGTTTCATAAGCTTTCTCTTCACTGACTAAAAGACAAATTTATGTTTTAGTGTCAAAGATTGATGTTGGTTGCTGAAGTATTTGCCTTAAACTGGACTAATAACTTGGGAATCTGTTCCTTCAGATTCTTTCTGAATCTGTTGCTTCATTTAACATAGTGGTATCCCTGTCTGAAGAACTCCTCCAGGAAAAGTCAGCTTTTATTTATGCACACTGAGCAATAAAAATATGCAATTTGGTGTTCCCAAAGCTTTCTATAATAGAGTGTGTGACATAATATATGTAATGTGATCCAATACACATTTTAAAACTGATAACTGATACATTGGAACTGATACATTTTAAACTGATACATTGGAAATAATTAATAGAAAATGTGTAAGGTACTTGCTGACTAGAACTGTATGAGCTTTCAGCAACTCGAAACTAAAAAAAAATCTGAAATGTTAAGAAAATAAAACAATTGAAATTTCAAGAAAATAAAAGTCAATAAGATCAATACCTAAAGCAACCCTGCCTGATCTTAGCTATTCTTCCATTAGTATAATCAGTTCTAAAACATGCCAATATTCCTATGATTCTGCAAATCATAGTCATAGACATAACTACAAAAGCAAGAGAGTAATCCTGCTGAATATAACTGAAGTCTTGCTTAATATTAAACCCTTTGGGATAGATTCAGAAGTATGAATATGGATATATAGCTATATATATATATATACACTTTCCAGACAGAGTAGAGAAATCTTAGTAGGAATGAAGTGTCTAAAAAAATAACTCATATTCTTGACACTAACTTTTATTGTGACTCTTGTGCTGCACATTAGGAATCTCCCCTCCCCAGTTCCTACTATTCTGCCTTTTCCCCTACTTTTGATTTCCTACCATCAAGGCAGGCATTGTAAAAGTAGCCCTCACTGGCTGCTTCTGCTATAAAACATTATGTGTTGAATGGAAACAAAATAAATATATCAGCTATTATTCACACCTTTCATTATTTTGTTTTGAGTTGGTGTGCTGACACTATTATTTCAGCTATAGTGACCTATTTTGATATAACTTAAATCTGATTTCCTTCCAATTTAGCTAAATTTATATATAAACACTCTTATTTTGAAATAAGATGGTCCACATAAAACTTCAACCCAAAATAGGGAAAACTGTGATTTACTATTGAGATTGTTATTATAGTTCCAGTCATGTCATAGATAAGTTATTAAAAGAGGGCAATAATGGTGAATTGCACAAAAGAAGAGCACAGCTGACAGAGGCTTCATGGGATGCATTGCTCTGTTCTTCACTGGAACTTTCCATCAACGGAAAGCTCCACACAAAACTGGATCAGATTTCACCACATTTAAATTTATTTGAAAAAATATGAATTGTTACTGATAAATAAACATTTCATTTCTTTTGGAGTAAGTGCATTGTTAAAAAACTTGCCACAGCATTACAGTAGAATAATTCCTGACTGATATAAAGTTTCTAATTTGTGATTCTCAAATATTACGCCAATATGTATTTACAATTTCCAACATGTATTTCACAATTACCTGAGTCCATGCAGAGTAAGACAGAAACTGTTTTATGATGACCATACAGTTCTGTCCTTTGAAGAATCACTAGTTGCTTTTTCTCATGACAATTAAGTAGTTGAATTTAGGGAACCTGTATAATCTTTAGTATTTGAAGTTTTCTGCTGTTTCCAATATGATCCTTGCTACTTAGAAGCAAAGCTAAAGTAAATTATTTGTCCTGCTATGGCATTAATTCAACCTAATTGCCAAAAGGGTTCAATTTATTTTTTCCTCAACCGATCTTATTTTTGATTTATATTGGAATTCCAGTTATTGATTACTGTTAGTTCAAGATTTACTTGCAGGTAAAGATTTCTGTTAAGGTCCCTAGAATCTCTTTATGTGACTAAAGGGTGTGTGGGGGTAAATATTCTTAGACTTCAAGCTTCGGAGTTGGGTTCTGAGCTAGGAATCAATGAGGAGGAGGTGTGCATTTCATGCTATTTCAAGTAAAGCATCACGGACGCAGCAGTCAATGAAGATGACCAGAAGCAGCATTAGACTTGCCTATAATGATGAGGAAATAAACTGTATGGTGGATACCCCTGAACTATGGCAGAAGCAAATAGATTAAAAGGCAAAAAAGTCAAATGCTTTCATATTGGAATAACACACACACATACACACAGAGAAAAAAAATCATGAAAGTTTAAAAAGGAAAATAGAAAAGAAGGAAAAAACAGTTAAAGAAATAATCCGAAGACCCAGTAGGGAATATCAAGATAGGATATTAAATTGGGTTTAGAAAACTGTACTCATAAGATTACGTGAAGGCAGAGATTTGAGGATCAAAAGAAGTAGAGTTAAATGGCTCAAATGCTTTCACTTGATTCTGAATCGACTCAGCACGAGCAGCTTGCGACATTCCGTCTGCCAATCTTCCCTGGATATGTGCATTCTCTTCCTAAAGCCCTCATTGTGATCTTTGTGAAAGAAATTCACATACTAATGATGTCCCTTAGTGTACCTTATGAAACATTCAAAATGGACTGTTATGGATATGGAGTTTAACAGGGAGCAACTAATTGTTTATGCTGGGCTAGCCTGAGGGGGTTTCATTTTAAAACTTTAAAATTATAAGACCTGAATTTCCAGGGTAAAGTTTCTCTAATAGACAATTCAATAGCGCATAGCTAGTCAGTGAGAAGCACACTGTGCTTTTTTCTTTTATATATGTATATATATGAAACTTTCTGTAGACTATATTCTACTTATTTATGAGGCTTAAGTCTGACTATGCTAATAGTACAGAAAAAAACCCCATCAGAAAGCCACCCTACCTGCTCACATACTAGAATGCCTGTTGTGCCACCTTCCAAGCTGCTGTTTTATTAATGATCTTGAAACAGAAATAGTAGGGCATGAAGAAGAGTTAAAATGACTTACTGATATGTCACAGACATTTGCCAAGAAAATGAAATGCACTGAGAGGAAAAAGCACCAGGGAGGCCAATGAGGAACCAAATGTTCCATATTCTGATTTGTCTGACCTTCGCCTTTCTGAGATCTAAAGAGAAACAAAGCTGCCTTGCTTGTGCTGGGCAAACTTGGTATCTGTAAACTCCAAAACTGTGTAGAATATGTACAGCATTTTATTCTATTCATTAAAAATTAACATTTTTTTAAATCAAACACATCTTTTGCTTTATTGTAAGGAGAACCAGCAGCATAGATACTCCATGTTACCTCAGACTCATCAGTGCTTCATGCTCATTTCTTTGCACCACTAATTACAATTTTTTAGACAGGAAAGAATTGGGAAATGCTGATGTTGAAGTCAGTCACAACTGGGGAAGATAAAAGACATGTAAGCAATTGTGTAGTTTCAAGCAATGGACAACAATTTTGACATTTTTTATTTGTCCATGTAGTGATTCTGGTGAGCCTAATTCTGTTTCTTTTTCCAGGTGTAGTGGTTTTGCTTCACTACTCCGAGTCACGGTACCTATCAGTGTGGTGGGTTGAGTGCTGGCCAAATGCCAGTGCACCCAGTAAAATTATTTAGTCATTTTCTGCTATGAGATAAGAATTAGGAGGAGAGAAAAGCAGGGTCAAAACTTTAAAGGGTATAAAGAAAGCTTTATTAACAGAACTAAAAGAAAAATAATAAGGAATCAGAATAAACCTTCAGAACACTTCTCCTCCCCCCAGTTCCTCTTTTTTTTCCCACTGACAATGTAAAGAGACAAAAGCTGGTATTTTCAGCCAGTTTACCACCTCTAAAATTATCTTTCTTCAGTTCATTTTGGGAGAAGAGTTTCTCCTGTCATGCTATGGAGACCTTTCCAAAAGAAACAGCTCTCTTGTGGTTTTAATTTTCATGAATAGCAGTCACCTGGAAATCTATAATCGTGAAGTCCCTCCCACATTTGGTAGTCTTCCTACAACTACCAAACATGGGTTATCTCACCTTATTGGGGTGCAATTTTAAGGATGAGCTGTACTAGCATAGAAACAAAAATTCTCTTCATCAATCTCTAGAAACAGAGGTTTTCTTCTTCTGTCTCTGGGGCAAGAGACAGAAGAAGAAAACCTTTTCTCTCATTTCTATTCAAGCTTCTCATCAAATCACAACCATTTCAACATCTGCTTGCTTCATCACTGGTGCCTCTGCTCATAGCTATGGTTAGAACGCCACATTCCCCCAGAGCATTCCATGAGTTACAGGGAAAAAGAGTCTGATGTATCAATTATATGTTCACCATAGCCTTGCAAGAGATTTTCAGCCCCAGACTAAGGCATCTCCTCATTCTCCTTCCATCTGGGCTTTGGCTCTTCCTTCTTCACTCATGTTGGTGTCTCTGTCTTGCTGTGTTCACATGCCTTCACCTTTCCTTCTCTCTGATTTGGGACAAGTGGCATCCACAGGTTTATCTGCTCGTAAATGGAATTTAGCAGCACTGAAAGAATCCATCTTGCCTTGCGTTAGGAAATGGCCTTTGCTGTCGGTCACATACATGATCTCTACCAGGCGGCAGCCGTGGAGCTGCTCACAATGTTGATTTCAGCTCCTGCTGCTCAGGGGCTGGGCCAGAATGGTGGTGGCCAATCTGGCTGCATGCTGGTCTTCCAGCCCCTGCTGCATTCAATTCTAGCCACAGGACTGTTTTTCTGTGTGAGTGGCAGAGCCACTTGGTGCACAATTTCTCTCGGTGCCAGCAGGATGGCTTGGCGGCTCGTGGCTGGAGTGGAGCTTGGTCCTGCACTGCACTGGAGGCTGTGCTGGGCTCAGTGGCGGTAGGATTTTTGGGCAGTCGCGTGGCAGCCCAGCCCAGCCTGGCCTGGCTTAGCAGAGCCAGCCCAGAGCTCAGTGGAGCTGGCCCAGGCTCCTTCCCCCACCCCATCCCAGCAGCCAGGCCATATGGACCTGGCCTGACCTCCTGCTGAGAGGATGGATGGGTGGGGGGCCCCCTCACCCCAAACAACAGGAAGTAACAAGAGAACTTTCCCTGAGTTTCTTCTCTCTTAAATATGGTTTATGGAGGTGTGGCCATTTTCTCTAATTGATTCTGGTGAGCACAAAGGAAGTTGTAATATTTCTACGGAGATGGTCACTTCTTTGGTGACCTTTTTTCCTTACCAAAAATTTAATTAAGGCAAACCCAGGACTCTGGGTAATAACCTTCCTGTGTTACGTCACAGCACATGGTATAATAGTTCTGTGTCCTTGACAGGGATCCTTTGGTGCTAAATTGAGTTCTATTTTTCTAGCAGCATGGCAAATGAAGACTTCTTCCCCTAGCAAAAGCAGTGCTAGCAGCTAATTTCCTTTATCAACTCTAATCCATTTGAGTCAATGGGGATGACAAATTTCACCAGAATCTCTATGGGATGGAGGCATTCTGGATGAATCTGGAGGAGGACTTCTGTCCATGCACTTTGACCATTTGACCTCTGAAGAAACTAAGAGAAAACCAGAACAGGACAGATTTTCTCAAGTGTCTGAACTGATGAAAGTGTACTACTTTGAACAATTTAAAAATCAGAAAGAGGACTGGGAAATGCACATGAGCAAAGCAGACAATATTGTCAGATTGTCAGAGAGAACATAAATTTTGAAAGATTTTTTTCTTTAGAGATGAATTTTTCCCATGCTATCAGAAAGCACTTGGAAGTAAACAAGTCTATAACAAGTAAAGTTATCTTTATCTTTTGTGGATTACTCATTTCATGTCCTTTTTTCCTAAGGTTTCCCTGCTTTTTTTTTTTACTTTTACTTAAAGATTGACATACCTGAACTGCAGAAGAGCATTTCAGATGAATGGGTGACTTCATTTTGCTAGTGAATGAAATAATGCTTGCCTATGTCTCACACGTGAAATGCTTTGGGAGCTTAAATGGCTTTTTATAAATATGCTATCTGAAATTATTGCATACCATAATGCCTATGTGGTATCCTGTAGCTGAAATGGGAGCTGTAACTCTGAATCTCTGCAGCGAACAGATATTAGAGCCACTAAATGATTCTGAGTTGGTTTACACTCTTCTGTTTGTCAGATGTATTCAGTGCTTTTGGAGAGACCTGGGTTTGTTCTCAGAGGAAGGAGACCTTTATCCAGAGCTCACACAGAGGATGGATGGCAGCAGTACCATCCCACTCTTCCTTCCAACAGCTTGTAGCACCAGCTGAGTAGGTCTCCTTGAGGATGGGGAAGATGAAGTCTGCAGTCACAGCATCCCTGTGGAGTTTGCTCACAAACATGACTGATGCCACGTGCTGTGTGCCTGCATGTCTAAACTGAGCACAGGAACGGGGTTTAGAATCCCAGTTCTTTTATAATTGCTTTTCAGTTCGAAGACCAAATTTTAGAAATGCCTGAATTCTCGCAAGACTGTTTGTTTTCATGAGACTCTAAAAGGTAAAAGTCAGTGCAGATTTTAGCCCTCTGTCATGACTAATTTAAGCAAGGTTTAGACTATTAACTGAGAGGTCAAAGGTTCACTCTGTTATCACAACATCACCAAGCCCTCCAGCCTTTCTCTGCCTTCTGATAATTGTGTTTGGTTTCTGTTAGAGGCCCAGAATGCTTGTTAGATGCTAAAAAGGTGTAAAACATAATCCAGTAGCGTCTCCAAACTAGTACCCTGGCAAGCACAAACAGTGCATCTAAGACCATGTTAGTATTGATCTTGAGTCTGATTGCATTAGCCCTTCCTACGCTACCTGGCTCAGCCTGCCAGGGAGTCAGCAATGCAGAGAAAGGCAGACCCAGGCAGCCAGATCGATGGATTAATGACGTCTGTCTCCTTTCTGCAATTTTACTTCCTACATATCTCTCTTGATTCCCTTGTGCTCTCCCTGGAAATGCACTTTCTAAAGGTTCAGAAGACACAAAACACAATTTTGTGCAAGTAACGCCTGTATAAAGGCAAATATTAAAAAAAGAAGCATGACAACAACATGTGTTTAGATCTGTGTTTGTACCTACACTCACATATACATTGATTTTCTCTCATAGTAGAGATTTTTCTTATGAATATGTTGTGTTGTCTTATGTCTTAAGCTGATACATAGAATTTTTAGGAAAAGCAGGTTAGGTCTGGCAGATGATCATGTTTACATTATACAGTTCTCTGTATAATTTTTTAAATTTCTAGTGTGTGGATGAATAATACCTATAAACTTTCCTAAAGAATTTCTAGGTTTCTTCTCATGTCTCTCTTTCACATGGATCTTCCTTTGAATGATTAGCATTTCTCATTACTAACTGGCAAGATGCACCCACCTTCACATAACCATGGGTGGATTGAAAATAAGTTTCTTACACTATCAATAAATTATTCTGTCAATTTTTTCTAATTTTTACTTTATAATTTAACACACAGTTTTCAGAAATAGCATGCTGTAGCTAAATATTTCACTGCATGTTACTCCATATGCCACTTTACTATTTCTTTCCAAAACAAATCTCCTTTCCCATGTGACCATACCTTAAGGTTTATTCTACCGTTCCTCTTTATAAGTTTTTTTCCTAAAATGATATTTTCTGGTTGAGTTACTGACAAAGAACTATCAGATCTTTCTGATTTCCATTCTTCATCAGAAGAGATCTGTCAGGGAGAAATGTATATAAAGCTTCCTGTCTTCAAATGTCATTCTCTTGTAAAAATATCTATTTTGTTTTTTTTTACTTCCTATAACATTCTACCACCTTTACTTACCTCATTCTTCACCATTTTCCTCACCAATTTCCAGTCTGCCTTATTTGATATTATTTACATAAGTTTTACTGCCTTAAACCTATTTTTCCAACCCCTTCTGAGAATCTCAATCTTGTATTTGTGATTATTTGTATTACAGAAACAGCTATGGGACCTAGATGAAACCAGAACTCTATTTTATTAGCACAGATTCATGCTGAGAAACAATATTTACTCTGAAGACTTGATAATAGTGGGATCCAGACTTGGACACCCTAGAGAGATGTGCATTTTAAGCCTATAGTGAGACAGTAAAAAAAAAAAAAAAACAACTGACTACTTACACAGGCAGTGGGAATTACCACGAAAACTGGAGCAACCTCCCCAGGGGTGGGATAGAGACCCCACTGCTGAAGTTTTCAAGATGTGATTGGATGGGGTGCTAGATAACATGGGGTCGCTTTGCCACGAAAAGTTGGACCAGATGATCTTTCAGGGTCCTCTCACCTGAGCTGTTCATTCATTATTATAAGTAAGAATCTCTCTGCTCCTCTCGGAAGCCTTTGAGGGACTCCATCACCTTCACTGGGCACTCAGGTACATCAGGCTGGGTGTTTACCTTCTCACATTAGTTTGGACTTGTTACACCAGAGCCTAACCCCCCTGAGCATCACCACAGACTGTATGGCTCTTGCTTGTCTGCCTCTGGTTTGATGCAAAGTGGTTCCCTCATGGGGAAATCCCCCAGCAGAGGTGGGTGAGGTGATGCTGGATGCCTGTTCTTACTCAGGTGATAAAGCCCAAGACCTGAACAGTGAAGCACAGCAGGTAAGGTGACACAGACATTCCTGGTGGCACATTGCTGGGGAGGAAAGCTTCATTAAAATATTCTGATTTTAAATCACAGGTCAGACATTTCAGTTGTGAAGTCTGGATCTGACCAAAAATCAGTAAAGGAAATAGTAGCAAAGGAAACAGAATGGAAGTGATTAATCCAGTGCTGTGCATCTGGTCATAGTCTAGCACGGATCTGGCTGGACTTCCTAGCCTCAAATCTGATGAGCAGTTCCTCATATTTATCAAGCACCAGACTGGAATACATTCCCTCCTTCCCCTC
>WBNO01006072.1:2937-18972 GCA_013400575.1 Peucedramus taeniatus
AACTTTTATGATGAAACTTTAATATTTTCAGTTAAATAGAAAATGTGTATTTGGCAAGCTGTGTGCAGGGCCTACATTAGCACTAGTTTCAACTACCTGAAAGGAGCAGAAACTTATATAGTGGAAGTTAATGCTGTTAGGCCTTGTATCATGGCCTTCTTACTTGTGATGAAAAAAAAATAGGTGTTTTGTTTGCAATCCTAGACATAGAAAAGTCATTCATAATCTGTCTCTGTTTAACATACCTATAATGTAAAACTACTAACTCTGAGGGAGTTGAGTCACACTTGTTGTTTATTCTTTGGCTTGATATGAAATCATTGCCACAGCAAACACAAACTTCCAATAAGACGGGGAGATTGCTGTTGCAAAAAAGCAAGATCAATAAAGCAGTCAGGCATTGGTGACTGTGTGTATGTCCACATTTCACTGGTTTTAATTATTCTGGTCTTGGGAATAAATTATAAACATCAATGTATTCAATTATCTAAGTATTTAGATTTCTGATGTAATCATCATTCCATATGATGTTCTTTTTCCTTTCTCTTCCCACTGTGATGGGATTCTTGTACAGCTGATGAATAAAGCTGTACTTTCTTTTACCTCTCGATGTCCCCTCTATGGCTAATGCATTTGTTTGTCTTTTAGTGCATGGTCTAAGAGAGAACCGTGTTTTTTGAATTTAGATGTACAACTTGATCCTTTAAAATGAGAACTTTTTAAAATTAGCCTCCTGTAGATTGAATAAGTTCCATTTTTGTTTTAGCAAGAATATGGGCAGCTTCATTATATTAAACTGTTTATTCTCTCTAATTGATTTGGTTAATTTTAGTATTAAAAGCATGGAAATGGTGAAAAACAAGTGGGATCATTTTGGCAATAATTTTGAAGCTCTGTCCAACTGGATAGCTGAACAAGAACAAGAACTGGAAACTTTGGAAACATCATCATCTCCTTTGGACATACAGATCAGCCAAATCAAGGTGATTAGTTCTTGTTATGTTTAGTATTAAAAGCCCATTTAGCTGTTATTTTGCTAGAGGCCAGATGAAAAAAGAGACATTTTACATGTTTCAAAAGAACCATGATGAAATGACAGCACATTTTATACATGAATGTACCAAGTGGTAAGGTCTTACATAAACTAAAGGAAAATTCTTACAGGCTGCCTTCTCTTTTAGTGTTTAGTTTACATATATGATGTCTTTGTGTGTATGGTTAGAAACATAATTTGAACCCTTCTTATTTTTTGAGTAATCTCAACAAAATAGCTACATAAATACATGTTGGTTTTTTTTAAACATACAACACCTAATGGCTATAGAACTTGATTTTAATCTTGCAAACTAAAGTTATAACTTGATTTCTGTATCTTTTATGCTGAATTAAGAAAGAAACTGTTGCTCTTGGTAGCTTAAAAACCTACATAACATTTACTGTGATTGTATTTGCAGTCTTCAGTTCCATGTACATTCCTGTAGTTACACAGTGGTTTAGTTTCATATTGCTGATTGAAGTGCATATTGTCTCCAAGCCTTTCATCTCAAGGGCTGACTTTATATCCTTCCACCAATGAAAATGTACCTTCTCTGGAATGGCATGTTTCTAAGGGTTCAGAGTTTTTCAGCAGGCAGGGCACATTGCCATTTGCTTTTTTCTGTGACCTGCTTGTTCTTCAGGAGGTGCACAGGTGTGCAGCTGCTTGCAGACCAGCTTGACATTATTTCCAAAGGATCCTATTAGGCACTTTTTTCATGTGACAGAAACAGTTAATCAACAGATTATCCTGTTCTTAATTTGTTCACAACTTTACAAAGACTAAATAAATAAAATCTCTTGACTTCACCATTGAAGAACAAAATAATGCTTGAATTCTTGCTTCATCACCAAAGCAATTCAGAAACAGTTTCCTTATGAAATAATATGTATGCACTTACTCCATGGACATATATTATACTGTTGTCCTGCTTTTCAGTAATTAATGGACAGAATTCTAGTGTTTAAGACAGAAAATAAGTGTATCAAATGATGCTAATATTGTATTACAGTGTGTCAGTTCTTGTCTGTCTAAATGGAACCTTCTTAAGTCCTACTAGCCTATTCCAACCAAGTTCCCGGATTGTTCCTCACTATAGATGCAGATAAGCAGTGATTTTTACACTGCATTGAAAGTTTCTGAAAATTCCATCATAATTCTTACACATTTAAACACCATGGTCGGCAGATAACGTTTATGAACACCTGAGTGAACAGACATAAACCAGAAAATCCTCCACGTAAGGCATAGGGTACATCATTGTACCT
Organism: Peucedramus taeniatus; assembly: GCA_013400575.1. Lineage (NCBI taxonomy): Eukaryota > Metazoa > Chordata > Aves > Passeriformes > Fringillidae > Peucedramus > Peucedramus taeniatus. The sequence continues at coordinate 5,242 of WBNO01006072.1, forward strand.
CAGGTGAGCTAATGAGCTTTATGAGCTGTGGTATGTGAAATGAGTCATCTCACCTCCAATGCAATGACATAGCCAGAGGTCTGCTTCAGCAGCTCTGCTTTTTGCCTGATTTTGAAGAATTTGTTATGTTTTGTTGTAGGTTTCCTGATGAGCTACTCTGTGTCACAGCACAAATCAGCATACTTAGTATATAATTTCTACTACACCACAGTTAGTAAGGAACCTTTCAACACAGGGTAAAGGACAAAAAAAAAAAATAGTGTGCTCCTTGACACCTTTGGCTGATAAAAAGCCTGGGGTCAGCTGAATGTAATTATCCTACATGGTAGTGGTAATATTCTGCTTTTGGTGACGCTGATTGCAAAGCCCCAGTGACTTCAGCAGAGCCAGATTTTCACCTACACATTTCTCTGAAATTCCTGGTGGAACAAAATGACAGTTACCACAAGAAGTTACCATTGGTGGCAGACTTAGTGCGAGTTTGAAAGCCTCAATTATCCACCTTCTTTTATGTAACTGAGTGAATATAACAGAATAGCGTAGGAGTGAGAAAGCACTGCCTCATTTGTATCTGCTGCATTGTTAGATAATTTCAGCTTCAGGCTGCAAATCCAGTATTTTTCCTCAGCAACATGTTCTCGTGCAAAAAAAAAGGTATTTTATAATCCAAATTAATTCAGAATATATTGCATAAAGAGAAACTATAAATTCTTATTGCACCACTTTTTTTTTTTCTGACAGTCACCCTGCTAATTTTTGACTGAATGTTGCAGTAAGCCACTCCTGAGCTTTATAATAGCTTTATAAGAAAGATACCATATTTTTATCACTATTGTATTGGAAGTTGGGCACTACCTATGCTTTGAGAGTGCATTTTCAAAAAAGTTTTTGGTTGCTTTCATATATATACATACCTTAACTTTTTTTTTTTTTAATCTGAGAATGCTATTGCCTATTGCAATTTCAAAGAACTCACTTGGATCTTTCAAATCTCCCAATGGGTGTTTTCCACTGCTTTTGAGAGCTCCATGGACATGATACATCAATAGTAGTTTTTTAAAAACTTGTTTTGAAAAAAGCTTAATTCCAAGTTCATTGGTGCCAATTGAATAAATAGCCACTGAATGAGAAACACTGTAAGTTTCTTTTTTGGATGATGTAGCTGCCAAGTTTGCCTCTAATTTGTAATAAGACAATTACAAAATAATAGGAGACAGTTGCTTTCATGCAGCTGCTGAGATGTAAAGCCAGTGCAAGTTTGTCTTTATGCATTTACTAATTGAGGTACAGGACAGATAAAAAGTTGCCAAAAACCATTATCACTCTTGTTTCATAGCTTCCTATTTATACTGTAGTGTGGTTATTTAATCTTCTGCCTAAGGGCACACTCATCCTATCTTATGATCTAATTAAATTTGTCCTTTTTTATACCATAGTATTTTAAATTAGAAAAGGAAAACAATCTCTACTGTTTTCTAATCATGGCATGTTTTATTTGGTAAGTGCTTGAAAACCTATTAAACATAACTAACCAACTGTTAGGGTTCGGCTCCTTGACAATACTTTTTCAGTGACACAGTCATGTTTTTCCACCTTCTGTTCATTTTTAATCTTAAAGAGAATTGTGTGCTACTTTTCTGTGACATAAGAGATGCTAAAATATGAACCATCATGTCTGCTTGAAAATATGCACCTCAGCCAATTCTAATTGCTCTTCATACACACCGGTTCCAGGGCTGTCTGTATTTTAAACCTTTGCCAGTGATTTTTCTTTTCAAAAAGAAAAAGGGTGTTTACAGGTATTTAAAGACTTGGGTAACTAGTTATTTCAAGAGGTCAATGAACTCTCCTCTTATGTAATTTTTGATGAAGGATGTTTGTAGCATAGAGGAAAAAAAAGGAATTGGAAAATATTGTTCTAATAATTAAAAACTTTTTTTGAATCTTTTTACTATTGCTTTACATTTTAGGTTATTAATAAAGAGATAGATGGTAAAATAACTCGAATCTCAAATCTAGAAGAGGAAGCCAAGTCTTTTTCCCAGTTTGTTACCTCTGGAGAATGTGCACATATTAAAGCCAAACTGACTCAGGTCAAAAGGTATTGGGAAGAACTAAGAGATCATGCACAGAGACTGGAAGGAACAATCACAGTGAATGCATCAGCACAGCAGAAATATGAAGAAAGTCTTAAACAGGTAGAATATGAGAAATTTAATGGATTGTTTACAGCAATTTATAGAATTACTCTATATTTTTCTAAAATTGACTATAAAATGCATATTATAACAGGATGGACTAAAATAAATAAGTGGATTTTTAAGGTAATTGCAAGACCCAGATACATAAATTTGTGCTTTGAATTACCTAAAAGGCAGCCTCAGAAAGACAGTAAAATATACACACTTTATACATATAAAAATTATGTTGTCTTCTAGAAAACCTCAGTGATTCTTCTGGATATTGCAGTATTGAACCACATCCATACTTTTTGTAAACACTTTTAACTCCATTCTTTGGTTGATAGAAGGTTGCAAAGAAAATAATTTAAATATTATTATTGCTCCAGCTGGAAGGAACTGAGCACTGTTACCATCTTTTAACTTCAAAAGGCACTCAGCACTACGAAGGCTTAGGATTTAAAATTCTCTTAGCAGCAAACATTTAAAAGATGTTATTTAAAGAATCATTTATGTAATTCCTGCTGGTTTTAGCTTCTGGTTTGCCTTTGTTTTTTTATAGGTACAGCAGTCAGTGTCTGAATTTGAAGCTAAGCTGGCTGAGCCTCTCACATCGTGCTCTTCAGCAGCAGCGACGTACACAGCCCTTCAGGATTGTACGGTGAGCAGGTGGCCAGCTGTTGCTGGCACTGAGCCCAGGGACACGGTGTCACACTGACCTCCTTACAGAAATGCCAGCAACCCCCAGACCAGGGGCTGCCTGATACCACACAGCTAAGGGTGAAGGCAGAAGAAGGCATTTCAGACAGGATTAGAAAGTTTCTTCCCAGTCCAGGGGGAAAGCAAGCCTAAAAGTACCACTTAATCCTTCAGGTTATTGGTTTTAACTTCATGCATCTAAAGCATTATGAAAAGCAGGAGGTAAGAAACAAGTCCGTTAGACATTTTTCCTCCAGGGTTTTCATGAAACTTGGATTCTAGTAAAGGTAATCTGTGCTTAAAGAAAATATATTCTTGGAAGTTGTTTTTCTTGGGAAATGAAGAGACTGGACAGAGTTTCAGCTTAAAAACTTCTATCTGTGATGCTAGGAATCCATGGGTATTTGGATGTCTGGTTCAGTCCATTACAAAAGGAAAACAAGTATTGGATTGATATTCAAGCTACAAATAATCCCATCTCAAGGAATGTGGTGTAGTTTTTTTTGGTTTTTTTTTTTGTAAGTTCTGTCTATTCATCAATAATCATAGCCTTTCTTTCTAAGAAAATATTACAAAAAATTGTAGTCATACTGTTCTTGCAGTAAAATGCATATAATGTCTTCTGAACTTCGAGATTGATAACTGCTTATAAAGGCTGTTTTCAAGGGGGACCTGACCTGTCTGCTTCAAAAAAGCTTGATACTAGTTGAGGAAAAATATTTTGCATATGGGGACTTTATTTAGACAGCACTTGTAATCACCACTTTTATTGACTTTTAAACATTATGAATATGCTGTGTATGCTGTTATAAGGTCTTATTCTCTTCAGGGGATCATGATGATTAAATATCTTGATGTGAAATTACCAGCAGCTTGTTTCTGTATTATTAACATTTCGTCCTATATATGATTTCTTGTAATGATAACAATTACTATTGTTGTTACTATTGCACACCTGCGAGTTGGAACTTTTGTGATCTTGAATTGGTTTAATTTTGTGATTTTCTAACTCACTGTATTACATTTCAATAATTTTCATATGGACAAGTTTCCCAGCTTTCTAGAAACAGTAACACTGGAAAATGTAGTTAACATTAGATGTCATTTCTATGAAAAGCAACTTTAGCTGATGCTGATGGAAGTTCCAAGTAACTCTTCCCTACTTCTCCCATGTCGTGACATTGTCTGAAGTCTAGGAGTCCTCACCTGTTGGAGTGAGGTTTTGAGTTTACTCTACATAAATGAGAGCAACTCTTAGACAGGCGTGAGGGTATCTCAAGCTTTTTTCTGAATTTGGAATTTTTTCCTACATGGATGATGCTGTGTCTCATGCCCATTCAGGAGATCTGACTCTTTTGTTGCAGTTTTTTCCCTTTAGCACTGTTCCTAGGGAAGTCTTTAGCCACTACAGTCTAGATCATTGCTATGCTGGGAACACACATACCTAGGGTGGACCTGAGCAACATCTAAGCTGTGAAGTGACTTCATGATCTGACGGATGTAGCATTGCTTCAAACTTAAGAGTAGAGCTAGAGAATTTTCCCCACCATTGTTACCATAACTGTGTTGTTTATACATGTGACTTCTGTTTTTTTTACATGTTCACTAGGACCTTTGTCATACTGTGGAAAAACTGAGCAACCCTCTGGCCTCTCTCTCAGCCAGTGTCCGAAAGGTGGCCAACAAAGAAAAAGCTGCTCAAGAGGTCACAGCATTACAGCAGAAATATGAAAAAGTGCTGGAAAATGCTAAGGAGAAACAGAGCTTATTAGAGAATCTTCTGGCTCAGTGGCAGAAGTGAGTAAACTCCCACATCTGTTGTGACAGACACAGAGACCTTCCTGGGCTTATTGTGTGAGACTGAGACGATGGCTTGGTAACTCTAGGTTGTGATTTTGCTAGGCAGGAGAAGGAGCTCTCTGCCTTCCTGGCCTGGTTGGAGGGGTGCGAAGCTGCAGGCAGGCCTGCAGAGCAGTATGTTTCTGCTGACAGAATTAAGCTGGAAGGTGAACTGCAGGCACTGCAGGTATGTTTCAACTGAAATATTGTCCTTCTGCATTTTCTGGTGTATTTCTGTGTCTTTTAAATGAAGGAGTTGCTCATTTGTAGTCTGACAAGTCAATTGATTCTGGGCTTTGCAAATCTCCTAGGAGGCATTACATTATTGCTTGCTATGTCTCAATGACTTTAGTATTACTTTTAACTATAATATGCCAGCTAAAGAAAAATAAAGAAGAAAAATGGTGCCTTGGCATATCCTATTATCTATCAAAGAGGGACATCAGTCTGCTTGTTAGAAGATGCTTTCTCTAGGGAAATTCCTTTATTAGGCAATACTACTTTTTTTTTTTTTGCATGTGAAGTTCTCAGAGAAAAAAATGCTCAAATGTTTTAAAATCACATTGGAAATCTGGTTCTGATTTTTTTTTTTCAAACACAAGACTTTCATCCTCTTCTAAATTATGCTTTCCCTTTGAATTTTTGCCATTGTTTGTAGATTAATATGAAGGAGTTGGCCAAATGTGACATGTTTTATACCTTCCTTGAAGCCAAGTAGAAAAGGAAAATTAATTGAGGGGGTGGGGGGGTTTTTGTTGTTGTAGTTGAGTGGTTTTTTTGTTTGAGGATTAGTTTGCTGTTTGGTTGCTTGTTATTGGGATTTTTGTTTGTTTTTGGGGTTTTGGTTTTTGGGGTTTTTTTTGGTTGGTTGGTTTGGTTTTTTAATGTTTTGCTTTGTTTGGGCCAGTTTGCAACATTTCCTCACAATTCTCCTGCTGCACACAAAATCTATTGCAAAATGTGGTGTCAGTTTTAGCCACTGCCATTATGCAATAAAGCTGTATGGAAAAGTTACTCTTTGTACTGGAGAGAAAAACACTAACTTTGATGAATTCCTTCTGAATTTAGCTGTCTGAGAAGTGTTGACTACCTCCTTGCCCTAATAGGCCTCAATTCCTCCTAGGATTTGACTCTGCTCACTCACTTGATTCAAAGTACTATACTGGAAATCTGTTGCTGGTTTTTTATTAGTTTTATTATTTTGCATAATATGGTGCCATGCTTAATCTAAAAGTTTTTCATTTCATTGTTGTCCCAGGATTTGCGAGCAGATATTGAGTCCCACACTTCTGTCTATGAGAGTCTTTTACAGTTAAATGGGTCGCTGTTTCCAACAGCTTCAAAGCAGTGTGTGAAAACAATAAAAGAAAAATTTGAAGAGCTGGATGAAAGGTGGAAAGCTTTACCACAAATTATTGATAAAAGGTTTGTGCTTCAGAGTGTTTTTTACATGTTAAAGTAACCAATATCCAGATGAGGAAGCCCAATCCCAAACCATGTTTTTTACAGTATTACCATTAGGAAGACCAAGGTTTTATATCAGTACCAATCCCTGAACTCTCAGGAATGGGGGGTGGAGAATCCCGCACATTTATGATGCCATCTCTTTGAATACATTCCCCCTATTTTTTTGCTAGAAGAGTCTGTTTGAAGGAGTGTGGGGCAGGAAATGAAGGCAATTTTGCATTTTCTCAGTTCCAATTTGCCAATTCCAAAATCTCCAGTAATCTGTTCTTGATTGTTTCAGTTACATGCCTTATTTTGTGCAAAGCCACACTATTGTAGTTTTAAGCTCACTTTGAAATTCTAATTTGCCATAAATGCTATAAATGCTCAGTTTTTAGGCTGCTGACTCGTTGTTAAGCTCAGAAAAACTGTCTCCTTTATTTCAAACTGTATATTATCATATATTTAGATTTCAGTTCTTTCCATGATGAACACACATATTTTACCATTTGTAATGTAGCTTAAGTAATAGATCCTGATCAATGCCATAATCTTCTAGGTGCTTTATCAATATGATTGTTTTACTATATAATGACCTTCTATATGTTGAAAGTTAGATAGAGAAATTTCTAAGGGAAATGGGAAGGTAAATGACAAGCTCTTTTCTAAGGTCAAGTTTTAGACTTGGTTTAGACTTAGGTACTTAGTTCTGCTAAGTACTCCTGGGGACACATTCTTCCTTTGAATTGTGTTCCTCTGATCAGACTTTACTCTTTCCTCCTTCAGTGGAAGTTGAATATGAAGTTCCTCACCCCCAGCCTAAATTCATGAGACTCTTCTCTTAATTCAGTGTTTCAGATGATAGGCAAGAATTACTATGACTGAAAATCAAAGTTCAGCTTCCATCAGTAACATTGTCTTTGCTGGGATTACACTCATAAAGAAAATTTGAAGAACATACCTTGTTTTTTTGGGGCACCTCTAACAGCTGATATAAATAAAAGAGTGGAAACAGGAAAGATCCAAAGGTGTTTTCAAATGTTATGTTATTCCCCAGAATTAAAAACTTAATGTAGCAAACTAAAGTAACATTTCCTTCTTTCCTTTGATCTGGCATTGATTTTAATGCTGACCAGTCAGCTGTGGGTTTGATTATGGGAAGTGATTAAATTGCATCAAGTGCTTTCATATTTACATCTGACATTCTGTAGGATCAACTTCCTTCGATCACTTGTTGCTGAGCATGGGCAGTTTGATGAGCTCCTGCTCAGGTTTTCAGACTGGATTAAGCAATTTCTTGCTGAACTACAAGCCACTTCAGAGATAAACACAGCTGATCAACAACTAGCTGCATCTCACAATAAGGTAAACTTTTGGATGTAAATATTAAAGACGGAGAAATTGTGCAGTGCATTTGGTTGAGTACTCATCTAGAACTAGCAAGTAATTTATTTGTATGAAAACTAGTATGCTGTTGCAGTCATATACAGACTTGTTATTTGACAGTTTTAAAGCAAGTTTGTAACCCTGAACTATTCCTAGTGAAAAACCCTCAGTAATACTTGGTTCACTCCTAAGTTTAGTACTAAAATGTTTCCTGAGCTCTTGATTTGAAGAAGAAACTCAGCTCTATTTTCTTTCTTTCCCATAGAACCACTCAGTGGAAGTTGAAAGTAAGAAACATGAGTTAAAAAGTCTGAAGGAGCACATAGAGAAATTGGGTTCTTTCAGCAGCCCAGAGGACCAGCAGACATTGCAGGGAAAGACTGAAGATTGCTTTCAGATCTTCCAGGAGGCAAGTCAAATAATTAGCCAAAGACAGGATGCCCTGGATCAGTTGCGAGTGTTCCTGGAGCTCCATAGTGCTGTGTCAGGAGTGCTCCACCAGCTTAGGCAGACAGTGGAGAAAACAGGAAATATGGATAAAGCTAAATCTGAATTACTGGAGAAGGAACTCAGTGGTGTTATTAAGGATCTTAACAAGTTGGAATCTGATGCTGTCAGTTTGGATGGTTTCCTTACTAAGGCTCAGTATCATCTGAAACACAGCATTTCTGGGCAGAGGACCTCCTGCAGGGCTATGGTGGATAACCTGGGTGTGGAACTGGAGGCAGTTCAAAACCTGCTGGGAACCAAACAAAGTGAGGCAGAAGCTCTTGGAGCCTTGCAAAGATCTTTCATGGAGCGTAAAGAACAATTACTGAAGAGAATTGAAGATACTGAGGAAAAGGCTGACAAGGAGGGCCTGAAAGAGACAACACTACAGGCCCTCCAGCAAAGGTAAAAACATTGGCACTTTGACGCTTGATTGCAATCTCTAGACCTTTTATGATTCATTGGAGGCATGTGTGTATTTTCTACCTGGGTGCCTTATTTCTTGCCAAGCATATGAATCTACTTAATAAAATTTTGTAAATAAATTAACTATTTGATTGCACAAAACACTAAGCAAGTCCTGCTAATCTTTTATAGAAAGAACAGTCATGAAAGTCTACATCTCAAAAATGTATTTTTTCCAAATGAATCTAAGATCCAAACAGCTATTAGAAATCCCATATAACATTACTATCTCTACCTTGCAGAACTGAAGATTGTACATGGGTTGATGGAATTAAAAACACTTATTGTAATGTATTAATCTAAATATCTGAGTATATTTCCAGGTGACTGTTTGATGGGGAGGTACATGTATATCTATATGATTTTATAGCAGTATATGTGTCAGAAAAGTTACATTCTGAGCCCAGTTCAAGCAGAAAAAAACCCCAAATTCCTATATTGTAGGAAATATTAGAAAAAGGGAGTTTTATGCACAGTAGCACGAAGAACAACTGTTTCATTCTTTCTTTCTACTCTCTCTTGCAAAAAAAAAAAAGAAAAGTGAAGATGAGTAAATTTGAAACTGGTCTTTTAATTTTTGCAGATTGAGGATCTTTAACCAGTTAGATGAAGAATTGAATTCTCACCAGCATGAACTCCAGTGGCTCATGGACAAAGCAAAACAAATAGCCCAAAAAGATATCACACTTGCTCCTGAGAGTGACAAAGAGATAAATCGCTTAGAATCTCTGTGGAAGGATACCAAGAAAGCAATACATGAAAAGTAAGTAGATCTTTAGCTTAAGCTAAGAAAGGAGAAGATGGGGAAAGAGACACAGTTATTACATGTAATATTTTCTTGCTATATTACTTACAGTGAAAAATAGGGCTTGTTGGTTAAATACCTAGTAGAAAATGGAAACATGTTAACAAGAATATTTGTACCATTTGTACTTATACTATTAATAAAGCCACAGATAGGTTCTCAGTACAGTATGACAGATATACATTTTATTGCATACATGCTACATTGCACCTTATTGTTTTCTGAAAGATAAGAATTCTCCACAGTGCTATCACTCTAGCTGGCACATATTCTCCTTCTAGCACAAATATTCATTCCCTATTGGTTACGTGTTTCTGACAGTTCTCTATTCAGTGGTCCTAAATAATTTTTAAATTTAAGTATTTCTGTCTGCCCTAGGGGACAGGTTTATAATAATCATTAGTGTGTAATCAGTTACAGTGTTTGTATATGACACATGGTCAGCTGATCAGTTTTATTAATGAAAGTTGATAACAAAAGAAGCTAAAGAAACTAGAGAAAGTTTTATCATACCCTTTTCTTCATCTTAACTGCCTCACGGTCATATTTAAAGAAAACTAGCAGTGTTTTCTCTCTCATATAGACACAACTTTAGACCCTCCTGAACCTGCTTATTTTTGAGAGCTCTTTGGAGCATTCAGAGAAGAGCCAGCTCCTAAAAAAGTTGCTCTCTTTTTTTGACAATGTCATGTTTCCCAAAATCCTTCAATTGAAAAGCACTGTTTCACAAATAGACATTGCATATATCCAAAGTATCAGTTTTGCTTCACTCTCTTCAATATAAACAACAGGAATGGACTGAATAGGTATTTTTCCTCTGTCCATTGCCTGAGCATAAATAAGCTTTCCTAGAGAGAGGGTGGGAAAAACATTAGATTTGTTTTTAGAAGAAGGCTAATTTATTCTCAGTAGAAGGGAGGTCAGTTGAATATAGCATTTTAGTCCCAAAAGCATACATCTGACAATTGGAGGACAAAATAGGCAGACCTTAATATGCATTGCTTTAGTCTTTATTTCTGCTTCTTTTTACCCAAAAAACACTCCATGTTAAAGAAACAAGTTATTGGGTTTTTTTTTAATTAACTGTGAGTGGCACAATCGTTATAATGTGGTTTTCAGTCAGAAAGATGCTAAACTTACGAACTGAGAAGCTTGAATTCCAGTTTCAGTCTTTCTTTCGCTGAAGTCAATTACTTTAGTATCTGATACATATGAGATGGCAATTCACAGTCATGTCTCTTCAATAAGCTGTTTTGTGATGGATTGACAGTGATTTTTAAACCCAAAATATTAATGTTTCCTTGGCTGCCCAATTAATGTTTAGCACTGCACCCTGGTTTTCCCATGGTGAATTGATGTGTCATGTTCTCTATCCTTCAGAAACATGGCAGCAAGTGGTGCTAACAGCTTTTTAATATTACAGAAAGGAGCATTCCTGTGTTCTGATCGAGCTGATGAAGGAATATCAGAGCTTGAAGTCAACAGTAATGAAAGTCATAGACAGTGCTAGCAGTGCTTCTGTGACCAAATCCATTTGGAAGGATCATGAAGATGTCAGGCGAACATTATCAAAGGTAAAGACATATATTTTCCTTTGAGGAATTTTAACGATTTTTTTAATTAAATGGACTTTTTTTGTTTTAAAGATGCCTTTGAGCTGTGTTTAAAGCTCCTTGAATTTACTGTCAAATCTTGTCACACTGACGTTCAGAGTTTGAATTGTACTGATTATGATGAGGAAAGAATATAGCCCTTTTTTGCATTTTGGTGAGAGCTATTAATCCATTGTTAATGGAAATGCAGATTCTTAATATATGGAAAGCATAAGTGGAAAATAGTGGAAAGCTCTTTATATAAAATCCATTGAGGATATATTCCTATCATAGTATGAAAAGATAGTTCTAGTCAATATATTTCAATGTTTTTCTATACTGGATAAAGTTTTGAAAAGATAAAGGACCACAAAAGAACATGAATTGCCCGCTTTTCCGATGTGTAAAAGTTTTACATCTGTCTTTCCCTGATAGGACTTCTGCCATTGTGTATAATGTTGATACTAGCCATTGTGCAGAGATAAGGTATTTGGATCCCTACATTGTATTATTTTCAGTGGATTGTATTTCAGACATACTAAATTCTCTTGTCCATCAGCCTGCCAGGATAAACAGTTCCGAGTTAAATTCTTTCTGTTCCTTTGGAGGGTAATTTAATTTGGAAGCCTATTGAGCTCTTGATTCAAAATCTTTCAGTCAGATCTGTATAAACCTTATTCTAAACTGTGTGTATTTATGGCCTCTTTCTAATAGATATCTTAAAAGAACAAAAAAAGCTAGAACAGAGTTCACCAGTCTAAAAAAGAATTCCATGTAACTTTTACATCATTCCTTTGAGACTTGGGCTGAGGACAGTTCCTCGCTGCAGCCGTGGCCACATCTAGGCCTGAAGAAGTTCAAGTGCAATAAATGTTTTGGCCATAGTGCATGCAGATTAGTAGCTTATTGTTAGTACTGCTCTCTAGAACTTGCTGTAGAAAATGTAGAAAAGCGCAGGATTCTTACTGTGATCCGTTCTCAGCATCTCACCTTTTCAATGACAATGTTCTAAAGATTTTCTTATGCCTAGGCTTGCAAACTTAGTAGCCCTTAGATTTTTTATAGTTCCTTTCAGAACTCATTTGTACTTTTGTTTTCCAGCATGTCCATTAGTGATGGTGTTTTTAATCCTAAATTGTATTTGCAACACCCTCTGTTTACCTTGCTATAACTCCGTAAGTGATTATTCAATAATGAAGAATGGAAAGACAAATAGAAAAAATGAAATTTCCCTAAGTCCAGAAAATATCTGTTTACCAAGTGGAAGAAATTCAAAATTTGTTACTGTTAGTTGTGTGCTTTATTTATAGGAACAATCATCCTATGTGATTATGCGAAATAACCTCATAATCATCCTCTATGATTATAAGAAAACCATGTTAGTTACTTTGTATTTTGTATTTTGTGGAGTAGTTGAATATTAGACATGAGAATTAACAAATTCATAGCACAGGGCTAGGGATGGGTACCTGGACAACTGATTTTTCTTTCTTTCTTTAAGGCTTCATTAAACAAGTAAATATTTATCTCCACTCCACAGCATGAAGCTGCCACTGGTGATCTGAGTGATAAACAAAAAGACCTGGATACTTTTACCAATAAAGGAAAACATTTGTTAGCAGAACTGAAAGGAGTGCATAACTGCGACTCCACTGCACTGAAAACAGATATGAACTCCATGGTGGACAAATGGCTAGATGTAAGAATCTGGTGTTTATATGTTTTTTAGTTTGGCTAAGCTTGCAATCTTTCTATTTTCTTAGGATCTAAGAGTACAATTGTTTATTAAAATTTACTTTGAAGTCTTACTCAGAGGGATTTGATGTCTACTGTATGCACAAAGTTGTGACATCAACTTGATAGATTTTAAATGATGTATTACAGCAGTGTATAAATGCTACTACTGTAAATTTGCTCAGTGCGCAGTTCCAAGCATGAATTTGGGTTGAATTCACACCTAATGCATACCAGCAATAATTTATTGAAGTAAATTGGACTAAGCTTGGCAGTAATATTAAGCTAAACCACAAAAGATATGAATATGTTGACAAAGACTTCACTATAGGAGACAAACATAACATAAAAGCTGGTTACTGAATCATGGATTGGTTTGGGTTGGAAGGGACCTTAAAGATCTGGTTCCAAACCCCTGCCCCCATGCCATCTTTCACTACAACAGTTTGCTCAAAGTCCCATCCAACCTGGCCTTCAACATTTCCAGAGATGCATCTACAATGGCTCTGGATAATCAGTTCCAGTGTCTCACCACCCTCACATTAAAGAATTTCTACCTAATGTTTTACATTTGCATTTACATTTGCTTTAGTACCAAATTCCTACGTTACAATAAGAAGGATAAATGTCATTTTTTTGAAAAATAAAGTTTATTTGAATATTAAACTCTTTTCCAGTAAAAAATGTACAAATATTTGGAAAGAGACACATAAGATTTGTGTTTGTTTTATGATCTGGGTAAGTAAATTGAAGTCAGCATTCAGAACTTAGAACTAAATCCAAGAAAATTATTTTACCCAGGCCTACTAATTATTTTTGATGCATTTGTCTTATAACTGTCTGCAAAATAGAGTCTAAAATTAATTTTTGAATGGTATTGATTTTTTTTTTTCCTAAAAGGTGTCTGAAAGACTTGATGAGAACATTGACCGACTGAGTGTAAGCGTGTCTCTATGGGATGACATCCTGAAAACTGGAGATGAATTGGATGGATGGTGTAATAAATGCATTTCCCAGCTGAATGAAGGCATCAACAACTTCAGTAACAGTCAGAGAATGGAAGTCCTCCTGAAAGATTTTCAGGTTTTTACCCATA
>WBNO01006073.1:0-25728 GCA_013400575.1 Peucedramus taeniatus
CTGTCTTTCAAACCAAGACATCCAGTAAGAGAGTTTCTATAATCTGCTGTATCCTTCTTTAAATATCCAGGATCACTCATACAAGAAGAAACATAATCATATCTTACTAGGGTCTTAAGATTAATGGCAGAGAGAGATTCATTTTTCTGGCATCTTTAAATAAAATTGATCTGTGTATATGTTTGATTATCCTGAAGGCATAACTTCTTGAATTTTGCAATTTTAACTAGATTTTCTGTAGTATTATATTTTCTGACACAGTTTTTCTGCAACTGACAAGGTAATAAGTACAAACTGATGTGAAAATATTGAGATGCCATTCTCAGAAATTAAGTATATAAATTAAACATAAATAATTTATCTGTGTTCAACAGAAGTTTAATCTATGGTTTACACCATCACAAGGCTAAGCCATTTATAGTTGGTGTATATATATATATATATATATAAACATGTATCTCTCTAAATATGTATTCTATTGAGACCTTACTAAGACATAATCTATTATTCATGACATACACACAGTAAAAGCTAAACATTCCTCAAAGAATTATTGCTCCTACTGCAATTATATTGGTTATGTACCTCACAACTATTGCAGTAACATCTCCTCCTCAACAGGTTATCTGTACTCTGAAGACAAAAGTTGCAAATTTCAGAGATATTTTTGTACTAAAACTAAGGAAAGGATATTCAATGCCAGAGTAAGGCACAGCGCTTCTCCTCATAAGGAAAATACCATGTAAATATGTTTATCCTGTGGACAATAAAATAAACTTCCGTAATTTTCTTTACATAGGGTATTGTCTCAAATTACTTTTGGATAATATGTTTGAAATAAGTGAGGAAGACTAAGTGGTCACCATCTTAGAAAGAGTGTTTCAAACACTGGAGGAGAATGAAAAAAAAACCCTGAAGATGGAGAAACAGCTGGAATGGATGAAGGAAACAAAGGGCAATAAAAAAGTAGGAAATAATTGAGAGGGGAGAGAGAGAAACAAAACAGATGGCAAGTAACTGCAGCCAAAATTGTCAATCACTATGGAGCATGAGCCTAGATGGAATGTAATTATTAATTGGTGATATAAGACCTTCATTTCAATGTACATATAAACTGAAACTGTTCCTAAACCATGCATGCATCAAGTCTTCCTTCATCTCTTCTCCTTTTCTCTCCTAGGCCCTTATTTCAGAAAAAAAGGTTTTTTTGTGTACAAGATATGGAAGTATTGCAGCATATTCTGCCGGGTTTCTGACATGTATAAAAAAAAGAAACAGGGAATCTCTAGTCTTTTGTCTCTACTCCACAGCCATTGTGGCTTAGTTTGATCCACCTATTGTGACCATAGAGAAAAATGTTATCTGTTTGTACCATTAATGTAATCAGCGGCAAAAAGGATGGGGTTTAGACGTTAAAAAGTTCAGATGTAATAATGTGTAAAATTATGATTTTTCTATGTCAGTATTAGAATAAAAAATCTTCTGATCTCATCTTGTTTACATCACAAAATCACAGTACGGATCAGGTTGGAAGGAAACACAGTGAATCATGTGGTCCAACCTCCCTGCTCAAGCAGGGTCATCCTAGAGAGTGTGGCACAGGATTGTGTCCAGATGGTTCTCAATTGCCCCCTGTGACGGAGACTCCATAACCTCTCTGGAAAATCTGTTCCAGTGTGTGGTCACCTGCACAGTAATGAAGTTGTTCCTCATGCTCAGGTGGAACTTCCTGTACATCATTTTTTGCCCATTGACTCTTGTCCTATTGCTTGGCACCACCATGAAGAGCCTGGCTCCATCCTCTGGACTTTGTCCTTTTAGATACTTACAGACATTGATGAGGTCCTCTCTCAGTCATTTCTTCTTGAGGCTGAACAGGCCCAACTCTCTCATCCTTTCCACAATGGAGAGATGCTCCAGATCCTTAATCAACTTTGTTACCCTCCACTGGACCCATTCCAAGAGCTTCATGTCTGTACCAAGGAGCCCAGAATTGGACACAGCGCTCCAGACATGACCTCACTAGGACTGAGTAGAGGCATGGAATCACCTTCCTTGACCTGCTGGAAATGCTTCTCCGAATGACCCTCAGGATATCA
The DNA here is from genome assembly GCA_013400575.1 of Peucedramus taeniatus. Lineage (NCBI taxonomy): Eukaryota > Metazoa > Chordata > Aves > Passeriformes > Fringillidae > Peucedramus > Peucedramus taeniatus. The sequence goes on from WBNO01006073.1 coordinate 2,100, forward strand.
TTTGCATTCTTGGCTACTAGGACACACTGCTGGTTCTTCTGTGCAGAGCTGCTTTCCTGCAGTTGCCCATAATGTTCCGTAATGGCGTTCAAGGTCATCTCTGAAATGTTGCAACTAAACCGCACTGCTGGGAGAAGAGCCGTGAGAAATCACACCTAGGGCTTTTACTCACTGACTCCTTAAGATCAGGACCACAAACTGACTCCTTGCCTGGGGAGTCCTGTCCTGTAGATATGCCTTGCCAGACCTAGCACCTTGTTGAAGGTGACCTCCCTTTTCACTAACAGACTGCCCAGTGATGACAGGATTCTCAGCTGACCTTGGTTATTATCACCAGCCCTGTCCTGCTCTTTTTGTTTGGGTACTATAGGTGAATCTATGGGGCAACTGTCCTGCCTGCCTCACTTTCCCCTGCCTAACGCATCAGTAAGGTGTTATATTAGCTAAATGGCTGAAATGGCCAAAACCAGCATGCATATGTGCAGGATAAGAGTTTTCAGCATTCTTTAACTTCATATTACTTACCAATAAGGTAAGGCTTTAAACATATTATGTAAATAATAGAGGACTTATTAGGATGCATGTAATTCACATTGTAGTGCTTATAATAAACCATTACAATCTTTGCAGATATGCCTTTATTATGATGTTTATCACTGGGCTACAGGCAATTAACTAGGTCATTGTCTTCTGATGGAAAATGAGGCAAAAAAGAATACTGTAATGAAATCTAGTCAAAAAATGACTCATCAAAGGCTGTCAGGGTGGTTTTTAAAGTTGCCTCAAAAATTGTGTCAAAAGTGATTTGACAAAGGTCATGACATAATCTTCAGATATCAAATATATTTTGTAGCCTGGAAAGTGCCTGAAACATGGAATGTGTGAATCAGTGGGAAATGTTATTGAGGTGCCCTGGGATGCTGGATATCTATAAGCAACTGAGAAAGATGACACAAAACCTATAAGAGATCTCAATTTTACTGCTGTAGCAATTTGAAGTCAATTAAGATATTCTAAAGGTCTTAAATTGCATCAGTGAAATAAATTTCAGATTTCTATTTGCTATAATGGTAACTTAGATTGGGTTCACATGTCAAGGTATCACTCCAGACACCCGAAAGAACAAAAAAAATCTGTTTTGCTTAATTTCTGAAGGGTTAAGCATGCAATCTGTAGTAGTTATCTAGATTCCTTGGATTCACTTAAATTCCCATAGATATATGTGTATTGATAGGTGCTTTAACGTACCCCAGCTACTATTCAGTTATTCCTTCAGAAGTGTATGTGATTCCCTTAAACCTGTTTCATATTTGTCAGGTCTGTGAAGATGTTTGGAATATTGTGGGACATCAAAAATGCCCCTAAATCTTCACTAAGGACATTTTATTTAAGACCTCATGTAAGCACTGGATATGGGAAGTTCCTGAAAACAATTTTTCATGTCTGCCTGGTGAATCTATCTTAAAAGAGAGTCAATAATATCATATGGGTTTTTCTCACTGTGCTCTTTTAAACAAGTAATGTTGTAGCCCTCTTTGTGCTAATGTGTGAAAGATTCTAATTTTAAACTGAAGTTATTGTTAACATATGGCTAAAACTTCAGTATAAGACTGAAGTAAGGAAATTAGGAAGTTCTGGACCAATTTTCATGAGAATGAGGAGAAGTAAAGAAAAGTTCTGAGATTTTTCAGTTTGGTCATTTGTGAATAAAATAGAGCAAGAGGAAACTGAGAAGGAAAAATTAATAGTGTAGTACATTTAGTTAACAGAAGTACTAGGGGGAAAACAAGCTAATTGTATTCTAATCTATAAAAACAGATCTGAAAAACAGAACAGGTTTTCATACCCATCCTTTATAATAAGATAAAAGTATTTGAAATGCTTGAGTTCCTACTTATTGAAGTGGAAATGTGATGAAAAAATTTTTTTTTAAATAGTTATGCTAAATCACTCTAAAAATTCAACCATCTCACTTGATTCATAGAAACAATTTAACCATTTCTCAAATCAGCCCCTATTTGTGTACTTGATGTTTCTAGGTTGCGTTGTTTCCAGTAATTTTTTCCTATTTTTAATTTCTTTCCTTTCCCCTATGTCACCAGTTCTGGTCTGGTGTTCTTGTATGTCTCCTCAGTCTCCATTCAACTACACTTTCATGTTGCCCTCCATTTTGTGCTTTCTCCTTCATTTTATTAATTATAGTCCCCTAAACTTACTTTCTTTTTACTTATAATTTAGGTAGCCTGTGTGTGGAAATACTGTCAATAATGATCCAGGACTGGGAAGACCTTCCTGTGCCTACTGCTTTGGTGAAGAACTGTGTTGCACACCAAGTAGGAGGATGAGAAGATACTCAGATATTCTCTTCATTAATGTGTTATAAGAGTTGCTCATACAGTTGTATTTCTTAAGTATTGAATAAAATTAAGACTCATTGAATGTGATGAGATTTGGTCACTGACAGAAAAATGCTGAAATTAAGGAAAATAATTTATAAAATATTCCATGTAGATACCTTAAATTTATTTCTGATCTTTTTATCTATATTCACTGTGGAATCCATGCTCTCTCTGTTCATAAGGATTTTAAAGAAAAAAAATAATACTTAGAAATTAATTAATTTAGTTTTTCACTCCAGAGTATGTTTGTACTGATCTTTTGGGCCTTCATATTTTTATTTCAGTGTAACCTACTTAGGCCTTTTTCTGCAGATAGCAAGTAATGGATCATTACTTGCTTGCAAAATACTATTTGTTTTTTCTTCACCATTAACTTAACAGATAGTGAAATCTGTATCATTATAAGATGCTAGGAAATCCTGACCATTGTATGTCCACCTGGAAAAGGCTGCTTATGCTTATCAGCAACAAACTTAAATAATCACACTTAAGGTAACCAAATCAGAGGTCTTGCTCCTTCTGAGTTCTTGTCAGTTATTGAATCTACAGGCCAAACAGTGCAGCAGATGATCACCAGGCTGGACAGAGCTGCTGTCAAATCCGTAAAGCAGAAACTCACAGAATTTCCTGTAAAAGACTGTGTTGTTGGAATTTGCCTTTGAAATAGGCCTCTTAGTCCTCTGAAATTTGGTCATCCACAAGTCTGAATATTAATGCCTTCATGAAGTCAGAATACTAAATGGAAGCCTATTCACATAAAATAGCTACAAGGCCTTTGGGCATTTTTAGCATGTATATTCCTGTATTCATGGTTCTTGAGTCTTCACTGCCATCTCTCAAGTAACTGAAATAAGAACTTTAGCTGTTTTCCTCAGGATTACACAAGAATTGTTGTCAAAGTTAAAGAAAGGATACAGAAAATCTTAAACATAATTACTGTATGTTTATTATAAGATATTACTCATTAAAATAAAACAAAAAAGGAATGCTAGAGCTAAAAATGCTCAGATTTAAAAACCTAGCCAATGGGTTCCGGTAGAATACACTGAAGTTAGGAAAACATCTGTTTGAGTTATATGTCTATTCTGTTTTTAATAGAGTTTTTAATAAGTCATACTAAAATAGGTAACTGTATGTGAGGAAAAAAGCAGTAAAAGTGGTGGAAAATCAAAAGCATTATAATGTGGCTGTTATGTAGCAGACTTAAACCTTTCAAGTTGATGTGGTTGGGTATTTTTTTGGTTTTTTTTAGTTCTTCGGTTGATTTTAGTTATGAAACTAAAAAAGGAAAAAGGAAAAATATATTAAATAATTATTTTTTCTCAACTACATTTAAAGTCGCTGTACATCATAGTAGCCATAAAAAGTATACATAGAGCTATACTAGGAAGGAGTATCAGGAAATTTGAGGACCAAATGAAAAATGAGAAAATCAATACCAACCCCTCCACACACAAACAAAGAAAAAATAAAAGAACAACCCAGGGTTACAAAATGTTGTCTTCCTTTCCACACAGGAGGGAATCACTGATGATCACAACTTGTCATTGTTTGTTGTTCTTATTGTAGGGTTGGTCTCTCCATCCTCTAAGATGGTTTGCTCAGGTTCCTCATTTTGTGTTTGAACAATTGTACGCAGGCCTTGTACATGTTTGTAAAGGTATCTCATAGAGTTAATTAGAGCATGAGGAGGAGTTTCTCTTACTGCTGCATTCTACAATCTTTTACCTCTTGTCCTTATCCCTTGTGGTATTGCCTTGCTCCTGGCACAAACCAGGTTCAAGGCCTGCCTCTACAGTAGCCGCACTGAGTTGGCTTCTGTGCATCATAGATTTCAGGGTATGGCTCCAATGTATTCCTTGGACTCTCACCTCATCCTGCCCCTCAGCCACCAAGGAGAGAACCTGGTCACACCTCCCACGGACTTGCTTGCAGTCACTTTCCATGTCCAGGACTATCTCTTCACACATCCCACAGCTGGAAATTTGTGTGGCTGTATAGTTGAACAGGAGCTTGCTGTCTGTGGCAACACTGGTTCTACCAAGAGTTAGCAATTCAGTAAAAGCAGAGGACACTGTATTGCTGCGTTCTCATCATGCAGCAATGTGCCTGCCCACCAGAAATGTGTATTCTCATCCTTTGCATTTTCTGAAGACATTTACCTCAGACTTGTGCAGAGTAAGGTTAGATCTCATTTACACTTTAATACCTTAATAAAAAATAGTAAAACAGTGTCACTGATCAACAAACACTTGAGAGTTCCTGACACTTCTGATGCATGGGACTATCAAAACCCTCCACCTGAAGAGACTGCAGCACTTGACTGTGCCATATGGTATAAAAGTACTATTGCAAAAAGTAACATATTGCCCATTAAGCTCACCAGATGAATCTCCATTACTTCCATATATACATCATTCTCACAGTATGCCAGACAAACAAAAAATAAGAAAAAAAGCATATTTCTGTAAGAAGTATAAAGTTCTTACTTTATGAATTTTTCTTGTGTTCAGTACTGCATAGTAACAGGCTTTAAAGATATAGGGGAATTTTGACTTTCTAAAATTCATGCTAATAGTAGCCTTCCCTTCACATCAGTACAAACAGACACTTGTTTCCTAGGTGTGTATAGAAAGAAGGAAAGGGAGGTAGAAATAGTATTTGTCCTTTTCCTGTGTGCTAAATGTGCCACTACTGTGAACTACAAATGCAATGAGTTTTAGAAATTTAGTTTGGTTGGTCCCTACCAAACCAACACAGAAAGTTGATGGAGTGGGAACTGTTGCTGATTTGGTTTTTTTTTTGGAGCTTTGCTAATTTGTTTTGGTTTGAGCTTTCGTGTGGTTAGGGTGAGGGGGGGAGAGTGGGGGATTTGTTGTTGGGGGTTTTTTGTTTGTTTTGTTTTGTTTTGTTTTCTTGAAGGCTCAAATCATGCAATGGAATTTCATCTCCAAAGCTTTTTAGCTGGTGGAAATATCCCCTGCACCGAGGACTACTGTAGAGGCACAGTTAATTTTATTTCTAAAGTGTATTTGCCATTCACACGTGCTGTGGTGCCAGGCTTCTTGCTGGCATATGCACAACTGCTGCATATGCAGCATAATAAATAATTATTTATTTAATAATAGAAATTTATCATTGTTGCTAATGTTTGATTGGCTGTACATTAGAGAATGAACATCATTGTACTAAGAGGCCTGAGTCACCACAGGTGTTGTTTTTGTTAGTAAGTGTGAAATGATTGTTAAATGTTGTAAAATCAAAATTATAGCATTAGAAGAGGAGAAGTCTTTCTGCAAATTTCAGGATAAAGAAAAGCAGCACAGGCCATGAGGTAGTATTACAAGAGACCCATGTTAGCTGTTTCTTAACATGAGAATGTTCCATTTTTCTGAACATTGCTTAAAAATATCTGATCTTATTATCGTATGATTCAGTATAATGGATTTTGTAAGAATAAGGTGTAAGTCCTTTTGATACATTTTGTGTTTTCTTAAATATGCATTAGAAGTGTTAAGTGATGGTGCAGAGCTATCTCTAGAGAAACTGGCCTTAAAATATTTAACATTTCCTGCCAAGAATACCTCTACTTTACCTTAGTATTGCCAGCCATTGCTGTAAAATCTTGTCCAAAACTGGCATTTATTCTTCATTTGCGGTCATGCTTCTTTTTTAAGAAACAAATTATTCCAACTTTCTTATTGTTAATATAAAGTGATAAGTATCTAAAGATACATTTTTTCCTAATAAGTGAGTTATTATATGCGTTTGCAGCACCAGTTTATTTCTTTGTAAAATCTGATATTTCATGACTAAGTAATTTTTCTAGCAGTTCTTTAGATCAGATGAGAAGGTAAGTGGTGGTCAGTGATCAACAATGGCTATTGTAATTATTTTGGGATTTTTTTTCTATCTGATGAGCTGGTTTTCTCAAATAAAAATTGTATTTTAATTTTTAGTTGGTTTTAAAATTAATGGGAAATGCCTAAGAAAAGCAAAAAATACAAAATTTATTTACCTCTTTTTTTTTTTTTTTCATTTTATTTAGGCAAATCTGTTTTACTTACTTAGAGCCCCAAGTTTCTTTTAGCTGTGTTATCACAGCACAGTCTTTTTTATTTTCTTTTTTCTGTAAGTTGCTGAAGAAAAAGTGTCTTCCAAAAGATCCAAAAGCTCTTCCAACAGATGCAAATTTGTTCCAAACCACATTATTGTTTTGAGAAGAAAACCTTCTAACAAAAAAAAAAAATTAAAAAAAAGAACAAATTTCACAATTACTTTTCTATCTCCTGTTCTATTTTTAATGATGTCCGTAATGAGGCCTTCTGCACCTATTTTAGTGTGTTCCCAGAAACTTTTAGTCCCATGATATTTATTATGTTGTACATATTTTATATATGAACAATACTGTTATTCTGATCATTTATTTATGTTAAGCGGTGGCCATTATAGCAAAGTGTAACATCTGTGGTTTCATTTCTGGTGCAGAGGTAAAGTGATTACGGAATTATGAGCCTACCACACTCAGGGATATTACAAAACATGAAATACAACAAAGTTCAATAAGTTCTTCTAATTTTACAGGTATGTGATTAGCTCACAGGAGCTACATCTTGTAGTTACCAGATGTTTCACAATAACAGTAACTCTGGAGTTGCTTCATTGTTATAACAAGAACATTTTACTGCAGAGAGAAAGGTTGGCATTTTCTCTGCTGGATGAAGATGAAATTGGCAATTTGGAACAGCGGTTTCAACTGAGCTATGTGGTTTACATTGATTAATCTATCATGCTAGAATATTAACCTACCAATTGGAGCTCCCTCCTAGTAGTTTTCTAGTCTGTGCCATATGTCTGGAGCTTAATAAACATTTTCTTTAATTCCAGCTACAGCAAGAGCTATTTTACAAAAGAAAGAAACCTGACCTTTCTCCAAAACATCAGATATTTGGGATCTTAATTTTCCAAGCAAAGCTAGAAATTTTTTCATGCAATGCCAAGGATCATCATCCAATTGGAATTGCAGTGACTCACATTATATGAATTCTGACACTGTACCTAAATAAAGCAGCAGTTCACAAGAGAAGAAATCCTGTTCACATTTATAAAGGACTTGGATGTTCAGGGACAACTTCTGAGTGTATTGCTCACTTTGGATGAAATATTCTGGTATATAAGTCCATTCAGCTGATGCTATCTAGGATGAGTCAAATGTAGGTACAGGAAAGGATGGAATATTTATGGAAAGTCACCCAGAAGGATGTCTTAAACATGGACAGTTAAACATACACAGTTAAACCGGCTAACAGACAGAGATGCTGCTAGATGCATGCTATTCTTCAGAGGCAAGCCCATCAGTTCCTCTCTGCAGGAGTTTTGCAGTTTTGCTCTACATGAACTGTAAAATCAAAGAGAAACTGTTTGTTTACATAGCCAGCCTCTGAATGGTAACAAGGAGAGTATTTCTGTGACAGGTTTGTCCTTTGATGAAACGTGGAGTAAGTATTTCAGAGAAAAGGTTCATGATAGATAGCCTTTTCTTTTTTTATGGTAAGCCTCTGACGTTATGTCAAATACCAGAAATGGGAAGAAATAGTGTTTCTTTGCTCCAATGAAATTATACATGTGTAAAAATTTTGATCTAGTCATGAAATGATATAAATACCTCAGCTGAAACTGAGAAGCATTTGCTCAATAAATTACAGAAAGATTACTTACTGGCTTATCCTAACAGTATCAAGAGAACCAGGAATTAAAAAAAAAATATACAAATAATAATAGAAAGCAAGAATGTAAATTATGAATATTAATAGAATTAGTTTAGACATTTCTATCTAGCTTCCTAGACTGCCATAATAAAATCTATGCTGGCTGAAGAACAAGTCTGATGTTGTGTTTTATTTATTCTGAAAAATAACACAGTGTATGATTAAAAGATTGAAATGTAAGCTGGATAGAGTTACTGTAAAGTTTAGTATGTTATTCCTTTTGTGCATACTTTAATTAGCTATAGTTACTTCTGCTTTCATTGCTTTCTAAAACTAAATGTATTGAATTTGTTTCTAACCAATGAGTTTTAATGATCATTTAGAATTTTTTTTACCCCTTAGTTACTGACAGTAGAGTGGAACCTCATTTATGAACTATGGATTTCTTTATCCTGAAGAAAAAAACATTAACTCAAGATTGGGAACATTCTGTCTTTTTAAAAAATAACCCAGCCTTAGTACATATTTCTAGGTGTTATTTCTTTTTGTAATTAGTGGAGAAAAATCAGGTACTTTTGGACCAGTGTTCAGCCTGAGTAGTGTTCTAAATTAGAATATATGAGCTGTCCACTGTGGGTACCTATTTTGTTCCATTAATCTTGAAGATATCCCCTTAAAGGATCTAGTCTAGCTCTTGATATCTATGTTGTAAATACCTGAGTTTAGCAAGATTATTTACATCTAAAGTATTCCACTACTTCTATATGCCAGAATGGTGAATAACAGCCTCTATATAGCTGTTTCCCTTCCTCCATCATGGAAACTGGCTTGATAGTATCAACAGATTCATTATTTTCTTATTACTTAACTGAATCAGTTTCTATATGTTAAATATACTCTTGAACTTGATACATCATTTTTATATCAGGAAAAAAATATGGCTGATTTTCAATATACTGCAAACTCTCATCTGATCCTTCATAGTTCACAGTACTGTCTACACAGAAGGAATGGCAGTTTTGTCAGTTGAATTATGGAGTCTGGCCAAGAGCCTTAAGATCCTGTCATAGATGTGCCATTAACAGTTTGTTTTAAGCTTTTCACACAGAGACTTGAAGAGGAAAACTCCTTGGAAAACTAGAAGTAGTTTGACTAAACTTCTGCAAAAACATTCATAGTAAAAATAATATTCTGGGCAGTTGTCATGTGTACTACAGTTTGCTAGATTTTTCACCATTTCCTGAGTGAAATGGTTAACATTTGAAAAAACTCATCTTTAGTAAATCTGTGTATTTCCCTTGGAATCAATGAGGACATGCTGACTTTAATATGCTGCGTGGGTCACATCATTTGGAAGACAGCTGTTTCTAGCATGAGGCTCCTGTGATCCTACAACAGATTTTTGGTGACTGGAGAGTAGAAAGGACAGAGAGTTTTTCCATTTCAAATATCTTCACAGTAAAAAGGCATTCATCATTCTTTTTTTCTGTGTCTGACTCAATTTACTTCAGAGTGGTAGTACTTAATGAAAAGTCTTACCTTGCTTCAAATTTACTGAAGAAATTTACAAGAAAGAGGACATTCCAGCTCTACTGCTTTGCTGCTGTCTCTTACTCTCTGAGACATCCCTTAGAAACCTCTCCAGCTTTTTTATAGCCCCCCTTTAGGTACTAGAAAGCTTCTATAAGGTCTCCCTGGATCTTTTTCCTTTCTGGGCTAAATACTCCCATCTCTCTCACTCTTTCTTCACAGAAGAGCTGTTCCAGCCCTCTGGTCATACTCATTGCTCTCCTCTTTACCTGCTCCAACACGTCCATGTCTTTTTTGAGCTTAGAATTTGAGTTGGACATAGGCTATTTCCATGAGAGGGTGTGATCAGCTCCCTTGCCTTGCTGGCTGCACTTCTTTTTAGGCAGCCCAGGACGTGTTTGGCTTCTAGGCTACAAACACACACTGCTGTCTCATGTGGAGCCTCATACCCACCAAAACCCCAAAGTCTTTCCTCAATCCATTCTCAACCATTTCTTAAATTTTACTCTGGAAATCCTAGATGTTTCCTTATTTTCATATACTTAACAAAGTACTTTTTGAACAACAACAAAATCACTAAAAGTAATCAGTCTCACTGAAAAAACTTTTTAAAATAGTTTAGAATATTTAAAATATTTTTTCTGTGTTATACTTAGTGTTTAACTCTCTCCTCTCTGTAAAAATTGAAAGTACTCTTGAGATGGGCTAAGTCTAATGGGAAATTGACAATTAAATAGCTACTGTACATGAATGACCTAAAGCTCTAAGAACACAAGGGAACTATACACTATGATTGATATAGTTCACAATTTCATTAAATACTAAAGCAAGTAATTCATCTGTCAGCACAAATCCAGAAGGACATGGAAAGATTAATGTAAAGTAAAGATATACAAATCTTCAAGCAGGCCAAGTATCCAAGGAATTGGACAAAGGAAAACTATTTATGTTACTTGAAGAGGTAAAAGTTAGTGAAAGAAACAAGATCTGGAGGAAAATGAAGTCTGTACACACCGAGCTTTTGAAAATAGTATCAGAAAACTGTCTGGACATCAGCCATGCTGATATGTGAAATTTATGTACTCTATAAATATTTTTGAAGGACATCTTCTGAGGACATCATGTTCTTTGATGTACAAGACTTACTAAATCATATATGGGTAAAGCTTACTTCAAATATGTCTTCTTGGTCTTCTTATGCTGATAGAAATTCTTTCTTCATGCTTTAGTACACAAGGAAACTGATGACTTGGACCAAAATGTTGCCAAAATTAAACAGGTATAAGAAAGGCATGCATACACAAATTACTCATGCCAGACCTCCTTTACAGTTAAGTGCAGGGAGCAATTAATTTCATTCTAAGGTAAATGAGGTAAAAATATTCCCTAAAAATATTTGTTTCTCATTAGCACACCGGAAGAAATTCTTGCTCAGTAGCAGGCACACATGCTTCAGCTGTTTGAAAACATATTCAGGGACTCTCACCCAAGCATGGGTGCTCCCATTATGTGCTCTACTATAGTCTCTCTCCTCCTTTTTTCAGACATCATTGGCTTCTGTTCCTTGAAACACCTATTACTCAGCCCACCCTTGTCAGAACCAGTCTTCCCTGAGTTTTCACAACATAAACTCTGTTGATTTGTTTCTCCTGGCACAGCTGCCCAGAGTTTGTCTTGCAGACCTGTCATAGATCAGAAACCTTCAGCAGCCTAGCAAAAGTCTGTGAAGCTTAAGAAAATGTCATGAACCTTTTTTAGTTGATGGACCTTTTGATTATTTCTAAGCTATTGCTATATGTTGATAGTTAAGACACTTTGAGCTTTTATTGTTAATTCATATATTTGAAATAGGCATCATCAATTATTCTGCTAGGTGTAAAACTCATTAAAAATATGTAATAGACTTTCTCAGGCAGAAGAAACTTCCAGAAATCCTCTTGTCCATCTTACTTTAAATTCTGTTGAGTAACAGAACAGGCTTAATTCATGTAAAAGTTCTGAGATCGCATTTACTTGTATTTTGAAGCCAAATAAGTTTTATCCATTTGTGTGATTTCTTATCATTCTAATCTCACTCTCCAGTAAAAAGTCTACTTTGAAATTTGCACTAAGACATAAAGGACTGCATAAGAAAATCTCTTCCTAACATTTATCGAAGTTAGATTTCATGGGCTCAGTTACCATAATTGGAAAGAAATTACTGTTTTAGTATTCAGTTTGGGTCACCTAATTAAGACATCTTCAAATGCTTTAGAATGAGTTCAAACCTGAGGTACCTAACTTTAATATTACTGTTGCATTGAAGACAGATTTATGAAGAAACCATATCTCTATCAAACCCCCAAGATAACTAAGCTAGAGCAATATAAAGCTGGTTGGGATGAATGCCTCTGCTTATGTCTCTATCCCTTCCTCTCCTAATTTTTAAGGCTTGACATGTGTGTAATTACAGAAGCAAAGTATTTTAGAGGTCTGCACTAGAAAACAAATACAATACAAGCTGGTAAATGCTATGGTCAGTTATAAAATATAGCTTCCTCCTAGCAGTACTATTTCCTTTTTAATTTTCTATCATCCCCACAAACTCAGCTTCCATTATGTCGTGTTTTTTCAAATTTTAAATTTCAATTTTTTTTTCTGTTTTACACAGAGAAATTTTGTCGTTTATGAGTATGGCCCTCAAATTAGAATTTTTACTTATGTAAAAATAATTACTAAGTGTAGCAAGTCTTTAATGTCTGTAAAAGTTAAAATATTTCTCTGTTTGGGCTTTGTACAGGTAAATATTTCACTTCCCTTTGGATAACTTTAGAAGGAAAGGTTTTTGGGGATTAGGAAATATGCAGAACTTACTATAGACCCAAGTGATTTTTCTGCATTGTAACTGACAAATGCAAATTTGCATATGGAGAATTACTAAATTAATGTGTAAAATGTTAAAAGACAAGATAGGTTTCAAAAATCTGTTGAAGAATAAGACATTAACCTTTAAATACCTTAAAATACTCACTGAATTTTGCTGATGAATCTCATCTAAGTCAATAATGATTTTTAACAAACGAACATTACTTGAACAGAAATCAGCATATAATGTAACAATAAAAGGAAATAAATATCCCACTGATTGCCTCTTGCCTTTTGGTGTTTAGTTATTTCATTCTGCCTCTGCATTCAGCAGGGTATAATGTAAGGGTTTATTTCTTATGTGATTAAAGTCACAGCTGTTCCCGCTTACTGGATTGCTTTAACTTGAAATGTATATGAAAGGATTGAGTCTCTGTTTTATAATGTAGTTTTCAAGTTCCTCACACTAACACAGAGAGAAAAAATATCACTTCTAACGAGGTCCCTCAAGAGCGCCTTCATTACTTTCACATGATGATGGTAATGTAAGGAAAGACGTGTATTCATCCCCAGAGTGACCCCACTGTCTGGATGCTTTTTTCCCACGACACTTTAGGACTATATTTTGTAATTCTATCGCAAACATAGCTTTACTGTTTCAATCTAAGTACAGATTTTTCTTTGTAATGTGACATATTTATTTAAGGCAGGGTAATGTACAACAACCTGCTTTAATAATGTGGGAAGGTAACAGATGCCAAACAATGTGTTATGGAGTGTAGCAAATTACTAAAGAGACACTTACTTCTTGTTTAAAACTAAACCTTGCAACCAAGCTGGAGCAGCCAGAACATGTACTGGGAAAACAGCACAAGCAAAATCATTTGTTACCAAAATTTGCAATGTATCTGCAAGTCTGAACAACAAAGATTTTTTTAGCTGAATACTAACATTCACACCATAAACAGTGCACATTATATCACTCAGAGCTCTGGATAGTGGCTGAAGGCAATCCATAAACAAATTCAGACAGTCTACAGTCATTGTATCATTGTCTCAGAGTGAATGGGGTGGTTGATTTAGCTTGGAACACAATAACATATTTTATGAGGGGAAAACCATATATATGTACAACTTACTAATTTTGTTATATATTTCCTCCATGACAACCATTCAGCCACTTATCTTTTTCTTTGAATTTTAAGACAAAGAATCTGAAATCTACAGTTTTGATCAACTTTTCATGCATCTGAGAAGCCTAAAAGTCTTCTTTCAAAAAATGAGCCCAGACACTCAGGACATGCTTTCAGTCTTCCTGCTGTCACCACATAGCCTACCCTATATAAAGAACAATCATTGTGAAAAAGACTTGGAGCAATCTTAGCAGTTCCCAGAAGCTGGGAAAGATATCTTGGAAGCCATGTAATAATTTAACATGGGTGATGGAAAAAGGATCAGCCTTATTGCTGACTCATGACCATTACAAGAAAGGAATGGCTTCTATCCAACATTCCCTCTTGGTGCTGGGCAAATAACAGTTTGAATTGAAAAACTAAAAACCTTGATTGCTTGAACTCAAAGTCATTCCTATATCAAAACTCTTTTTAAAAAAAATTTCTAAATTAGAAGGACAAAGAAAGGAAATATTACTTTCCATTACTGACAGTAAAAAGAGTTCCATATAAGTTTTCTAGAATAATGTTTTTTTATGCAGTCTGACACGTGGAAGTGCATGCTGTATATCTGCTGATAGCTGAATATTAGAATTGATTTCCATTGCCAAAATAAATATGTTCTGTAAGTTTGTGTGCATTTTCAAAATGATCAGTGAAGGTCTGTCAGTGCAGCCCTTGGAACACATTTGATAAAGGTCTCACACACAAAATCATCACTGTGCAAAACCCAAGAGACTTCTGTGGCAAATGAGGCTGGAAGAGGCTGTTGAGCAGCTTCTAAATTTCAGCTAGGAATGAATGAGAAGGAATGATAGTGATACAAAATTAAATGTGAAAATAAATCCAAGATAATGCTACCACTGGAGAGGACTGAACAAACCCTTATCCAGCCTTGAAAACATCATATTACAGCACCTCGAGGGGAGACCTCAAAGTGGGGTAAATTTGCCAGCAACCACACCCTGCTTGAGGCAGGCTAGAGAGCCAGCTTTAGGATCCACAGAAGGGATAAGCATAACACAGGAGAAAGGATAATCACTATGAAAAATTATTTTGTATAATAATTTATGAATAAGGCACTTTCTGTATTAATGAGACAGTTTGGTGTACTATGCTTCTAAAGCAATACAACAAGCTAACAAAAATTCATGGTTCTATTTAAGCTGTATTTTCACTTCAACCTGTAGCAATATTTTGAGCATAGCTGTGTTTCCAGATTAAATTTTTAAAGATGTTGTCTGGGGTTATTGAGAAATTGGCTGTGAAAAGAATATTTTATAGATTTTTTTTTCTCCCCACAATCAGTAACTAGAATTCAATATGTTTACCTTTCTCTCCAAAAAATGTAGCTAGGAAATGTATAATGCTAGGAAACATCATATATTTTGCTTTTGCTCCTACATACTAGGAACAAAAGAAAAGTGCTGTGGGTATACAGTAACAAAAAAATTGCATTTCTGGAACAACACAGATATTTCCATATGATAATTTTCAAAATAAAGCATTAAATTCAACAGTAATTTCAAAATGTCTGTGGAGACATGTCACGATATTAAAGGTAATTAGGTACTAAATTGGGGATAAGTTAGTAATACATCTCAGAACAATATGCTCTAAGAATATAATTTAAACTTTTGAATTAATTTTCAACAGAATTTTTCACATATAAGTTTCTGAATGAAATCAAATTACTACACCAATTCTTCTTTTTTCTAGAAAATATCAATTTATTTGACCAGCCTGATTTTTTCTTTCAAAAACATCAAAAAAAGAAAGCAAGTATTTTTAAAATAAAAAAGAAAAAACTTTTAATAATTATTTCCTGAAAGAACCTGAAAAAGACTTACTGAAATAAGAACTTTTCTACCTAAAAAACAATTACGTATTTCCAGAACAACTTCTATCACTGTTTCCCCTGATTATGATCTGTCAGATCACCCTGGAGGGCTGCCTTTACAAGGCAAACATTTGAAGGGAATTTGCCCAGAAAACAACAGTTTATGAGCCATCCTCGTGCATGGCACCTATATTACTGCCCTGGTTTTGTTTGGGATAGTTGATTTTCTTCCTAGTAGCTGGTATTTCACTCTGTTTTGTATTTGGGATGAGAATAATGTTGATAACACGGTGATATTTTAGTTGTGGTTGAGTGGTGCTTGCCCTAAGTCAAGGACGTTACAGCTTCTCACTCTGCCCTGCTAGCAGGAGGGCTGCAGGTGCACTGGAAGAAGACACAGCCAGGACAGATGAACCAAACAGGCCTAAGGAATATTCCATAACAGTATTGCATGCTCAGCATACAAACCAGGGAAAAACTTGTTGTGAGGCTGCTGTTTCACAACAGTCTGGGCATCAATTTGTTGGTGGTGAGCAATTGTTTTCTATTTGCATCACTTGTTTATTTATCTTGGCTTTTATTTCTCTCTATTTTTGTTATTTTCCTTTTCGTTACAATTTTTACTATCATCACAGAAATGGGTAGAAGAGCAGGTAGCAATATAGGTACCAGTTAGGCAGCTTCCTCATATTTTTTTTTCCCTTTGCAACCACTAGGGAAATGCTTGTTTGCTAATTGCAGATCGCAAGTGCCTGAAAAGAAGTAGTTCTGGTTTATAAAAAAAGGAGTGTTTTATGGAAGGAAAAGTAGTAAATGGTCTGTTGTTCCAAAATAGATCTACATGATGCATGTGTTTGTTGCTGGTGTTCAGGCACAGCTGGAGTGAAGTTGGAGATGATGCACTGAGAAACAGGTCAGAAAGAGTAGGAAGGGTTGAAGAAGGTTCTGCAATGGGGCACAGTCCAATCCCAACACAGTACAAATAACTTGAATGCTCTGAACTACTTTTTCTAACATGTTGTCAAAGAAGAGGTTGGTCGGTGCACAGAGTCTGGAAGCAATGGACTTCTGAATGGCCCACGTGAATCTGACAGTGATTCACCTTCCCCACGGGGCGTGCTAGCACTGCAGTTCAAGGACTAAAAAATTAATCCCACAGTTGCATGGAATTTTCAACCACAGAAATGTTTTCTGGGTTTGTAAAACCTATTGGTATTAGACTTTGGCCCAGATGCATCGATGAAAATGTCAGTTCCAGCAACACTTATGCTTATTCACCAATTTTACTCTTGGCTGTTCTGGCTTCAGGTGATAAAGTGACCTGGGCAAGTAATGACTGAAGTGTAGCCAGAAAGAATAATTGTGATAAGCTCAATTACAAGACAGGTTGCTGTGAATTAGGACAAATACAAATGAAAATATTCTTGAATCTGCTCATTGGGGTGTAGTAGAGGAGTTTGTAAGGACTGCTACATTTTGGATTTCCTGTGTAGTCTATAAACCAGTTTTCTCCCACAACACTCCCAGGAATATACCAGAGTCAAAATAGTGTAGCAAGGAAATATGTTCTCAAGTGTGCTGCAGCAACACTTATTTTGGAAAATTTCCAAGTCTAGTGTTGATTAGATAAGGACTACATCTTCCTTTATATTCAGAAAGAGTGCTTTCAAGGACAAGTAGCCCCACAGTAAAGCACAAGAAAATGAAACGTCAAGTACACCAGAACACAGAGAAAGTCTAAGAGAACTAATCCCTGCTACTTTTTAATATCATATTACATTATTATTGCTATTGCTTTGATTTTTATGAAGCAGAAATATGGAGGATCTACCACATTTACTTAACCATCAGCTTATTGGGTCACTTGTAGTTTCTGTAAATGGTTATGTAACTTATGATTTCATTGTTCCTTCTTTATGAAAAATATGAAAAGAAGTAAAGTAATAAAGTCATTTCAATCACTGTTCAGAGCTTAATTCATTTTAATTTAGGCAAAGAGGGTGTAAAGTTCATTCAGAATGCTACTTTTTTTGATTTAATAGGTTTTTGCTCCTTCTTAGCACTGTGGTGCAGAAGTGCTCAGAATAAAAGGCAGAAAATAATACAGCTCCTAGTTCTTTGGGAGTTTTAGGCTAGTTTTGTAGGGTTAGATCCTATGTAATAATTTTAAATTATTTTATTTATCTATACATCTGGGATTTTTTTTTTTAAATCTTTCCTATGCCATTTTTATTCATTCCCATAAAACTGATGCCCAGAAAGCCACAGAGCTTTTTTTGTGTTTTATAGCTTTTGCATTCTTGGGAAGCAAACAGTTACAGAAGCATCAAGGCAATAGAGAAAATGTCCTCTATTTCAAAGGATAGTTCGATATCCAGCTATAAGATGCTTTCTTAGACCATGCCTGATGTGATTTCCTTTCAGTCTGTTTTGATATTTCAAACCACCTTGTTCTGGGGTACTATTTTTAGCAATTACTATTTTAAATAGAAATAATTCAGCTGGAAGTTAAAGCAATAACAAACAAACAAGGAACTTTTAAGTAATCACAAACAAGTTCCTTTAAAAAGTCTGTTTAATTACTGTTTGAAATTAAGTGGTTTTATTTTGGCTTTCCAGGTCTACACATATTATAGTATCTTCTAGTTTTTCATAGCTACTAAAGCACAATCCATAAGGCAGATCATCAACCACTTCAGGTTGTATAACTCCATTCCTATCATCAGTTTGGACAATATATACTTGATTAAAGTTGGCATGAAGGATTGGAGCAAATTATACATAATCAAATTTTGTAAAATAGTTTATAGAGTACGTTATAATCTATATATTAGGGAACCAGTTTCATATGTCTTACTCTTTTCTGTCTTTCTGCTCTCTCTGTGTTTCTCTTTATTTGACCCTCTTAAAGTCATGCATGCATACATGTAGAAAAAAAAAATGTTCACCCTCCAGAACTACTCCCTAAGCAGCTCCTGTTTATTTTACATCCACAAAAAAGATAAGTTAGCACCTACTGAAAGTGAACAAAAGAACATGAGAGCAGGGTACTCTATCAAATGTGTTTTTCTTGAAAAATATAAAACTATAAAAAGAAGGAAGTTTATATTGTAAGAAGAGAGATTACTTTGCTTTCATTATGGATTCCTAAATTCTGCCAGGTTAATAATCTGGTTCCTTACATTGAAATAAGAGTATGAAGCTCCCAGCACTATCCTTTTTTCCCTCCCTCACTCCCTCTCTCCCTCCCCTTTTGTTGTAAAAAAAGAAGAGAGAGGTCTAAATTACTTTTCACCCAGTCCACAGAAAGACTAAATTCAGAGATGAAATAGAACCAGGAAAGCTGATGGAAAGAGTTTCATATTAATTATCAGAAAAGCAGATGGTTGCAAAAAGTCTCCTAAAATCCAATGCACTTCAGCTTTAATCTTTTCATGTCACCAATTCTTGGTTACACAAAATTAATTATTAAAAAAAAAAAAAAAGAAAGAAAATGAGAAGACAAAACTATAAGATGGGACAAGTGAAAAGGGGTGTGATACAACTGCAAACAGAGGTGAGAAAGAAGAAAAGAGTCGAAAAACAGAAAGTCAGTCAAGATATTTGTAGTAAAAGGATCAAAGGATAAGTACAAAGTGTTGAGAAGAAGGTGAGAAATGCTGGTGGGAACTGGGGGTGAAAAAGCAAAGGAAAGGGATGAATAATTGAACGAAGAAGTAAAACCTACAGTGTTACAATTTGAGCTAGTGTGAGAGGGCAGAAGAGGTGTGTAGACAAAGATAAAAAAAAATCTTTAAAAAGAATAAGTGGTATCAAGTAACATATCAAATTAAAAAATTAATAGACTTTAAATGAAACAGCTGAAAAGGAAGTAAAGGTAAAAACATTAAAAAAGGACAAATATAGTTAGTAGTTGTGCATAGCAGGAAGCATATTGCCATGTTTTATCACCACATTTTAAATAAGACAGAAGATATTTATGGTACTCCGTTTAAAGACAAATATCTAATAGCAAATTCTGAATACACTTCAGTTAGAAGATTCTAGTCCAAAGGCATTTTTTACAGTTGGGACCTTGGTATTGTAATTCCTCTGTACTCAGCACTGGTGAGGCCAAACCTCAAATCCTGTGTTCATTTCTGAGCAACAACATTGAGGTGCTGGAGCTTGTCCAGAGAAAGACAATGAAGCTGGTGAAGAGTCTGGAGCACAAGTCCTGTGAGGATCAGCTGAGGGAACTGGGGTAGTTTAGCCTGGTGAAAAGGAGGCTCAGGAGTGACCTTATCATACCCTCAAGATGTGCTGGGGAGGTTCATGTTGGTCATCAGGAGGAACTTCTTCACGAAAGGTGTAGTCAAGCATTGGAATGCCCAGAGAGGCAATGGAATTACCATCTCCAAGGTATTCAAGAAATGCCTGGAAGTGGCACTTAGTGCCATGGTGGAATTGATGAGGTAGTGTTTGGTCAAAGTTTG
Organism: Peucedramus taeniatus; assembly: GCA_013400575.1. Classification (NCBI taxonomy): domain Eukaryota; kingdom Metazoa; phylum Chordata; class Aves; order Passeriformes; family Fringillidae; genus Peucedramus; species Peucedramus taeniatus. Next base: position 22,068 of record WBNO01006073.1, read on the forward strand.
AACTCAGTGATCTTGGAGGTCTTTTCTAACCTTAATGATTCTGTGATTCTGTAAGACTGAAGAAACCAGGTTGTGACAGGGGGAGTTTAGATTGGACATTAGGAAAAAGTTTCTTCACAGAAAAGAAGGTCAAGTATTGAAATAGGCCACACAGGGAAATAGTGGAATTGCCATCTGTGTAAGTGATTAACATTTATAGTTGTGGTGCTTGTGGACATGGTTTAATGGTGGACTGACACTGTTGGGCTAATGGTTAGACTTGATCATCTTAGAGGTCTTTTCCAACTTTAATGATTCTCTGGTCTCCCCCATGGGCTACAGGGGAGTCTCTGCTTCTGTGCCTGTAGTAGCTCCTCCTCTCCTTCACTGACCTTGAGATTTGCAGGGTCATTTCTCATCTTTTTTATTTTACCTCTTAAGAAACACACCGCTGTACAGTACTTTGTCCCTTCTTCAATATATTTTCCTGTATGCTTGCTGCTGCAACCAATACAAGAAACAATCCAAATTCAGTGCTCAGGAAGTTTAATACCATGCTTCACTCTTTAATAATGTGCATGGCTTCCCTGTCCTTATTGTTAATCTCCATTGTTTTGCTCTCTTTTCTGAAGGCAAAGAGGCACTGAAGATACCTTCAAGAGTAAGAGAAGTAGGATGAAAAGTCAGAGACCAAAACCAAATAGAGAGATGACTGAGCAGACAGCATTGCTAGGTGAGGGGAAAACTGTCTGGACCAACAGAATAATACTTCAAAAAGCCAATGGTATATGGGTGGTTTTCATGTTTTTAGATAATTTACAGAAAGAAAACAACAATGTGTTACCTGCATCGAGTATAAATGACAAGGGTTTGGCTGCTGTAAGAAGAGTATGGGGCTGTCTGGTACTGAGCAGAGCAAATTTTAGCCTTCTCCAACAGATCCACTACAGGGCACGATGTCAAACCATGACATACAGTTAGCGCATAATGACCAATTTGGAGAAGTAACATGAAATTTTAAGTCTGATTCTCTACTCCTTTGTCCATAATGTGACAAAACTAACCCCAGCAAAGAAGATAGACCGCTAAGAAAATGAAAAGAAACCAAATTCAGCTTCCCATCTTTAGCTGCAAGCTGTGCTTTTCAATTAGATACCATAAAAGGATCTACATGAATCTGTGTGATAACACTATTAGCACACTGCTAAATTAAAAATTATTTATATTGGTCATCTAAAGGCAAGCAAAATATTTTTTAGCCACTGGGGGAAGACTGTCTTTCCTTAAAATATGTTCAGCCTAATCCCTGGTTGGGGACTCTACAGATTACCACAATTCAAATGTTGAATCATAATAATTATGTTAGAGAATTAAAAAACAGTATTGGGACTAATTTTGTACCCTTCCACATGAAAATCCAGGCTCCCTTAGTTATCTTCAGTCAAGCCATACAAGACTCAGAGGGAGTCATAAAAAGAACTAAAAATAACCTTACATAGCTTTTCTAGGCATAAAAATGTCATACTTTGACTTCAGAATCTTCCTGGGACAGAATTAAATTCTGTGTCTGTCCCACTTGGACAATGAAAAATTTCTTTCCTAAAACCTTCTTGTTAGAATTAGGTTTTATGTACAATTAAGTGCACTTAAACTTTGTGTAGGCTCATAAATAACCTGACAGTGTGAGCAGGTGTCAGGAATGGATGCACGAGTCATAAGGCAGCAAAGGGCAGATATTCATAAGGCCAAGAGCAAGTGTGGCTCTTCAGGCGGTGTGTGCAAGTCAGTATCTTTCACAATAGACTTCAGACCCTAACTGTGTTGACTTTATTCATCATAGTTAAGCTGAGTTTACATGAAAAGGGAGGATGCTTTTATGTTAAGCCATGATAACTTGTATGTAAAACACCTCAAAGTTTAAACAGCGTAACAATGTGATGTATGTTTTTTAAAGATAAACTTTTGCTTTCTCCATGTGAGGGCTGTTCACCCTAGTTTTCTGTTACTAAGAGTCCTTTGAAGTAGTGGAGTTATGGCAACCAAAAATGTTAATGATGAGGAAAATTAACTCCTTAGTGGAGTACCTGTCCTGAAATTTCCAAAATTATTATGCCCTCAAAATAGAATATCCTAATATTCTAATATTAGAATTAGAATGCACTGCAAAAGGAACATGTTCTTCTTTAAAGTTATGTTGTAATGTTATCTATTCATCAATATTAATATCAATTGTCATAATAATGAAATAGTAGTCTAGAACCATTTCCTTGATTTTTTTTTTTTTTAAAGCAAACCAGAAAAGAAATTTTGGAGAGAAGAATGTGTACAACATAAATTTGAAGGACAGTCTTGTGCTCATGACACAAACCAAGAAATGCTTCATACATTTATGCACTGTCACAATTCTATAAACTTCTGTTTTCCATTTCATTGTATTTTGTAACTCTCAAAATTAACTGATATTCTTCAATTGTTCTTAATTTTAATTTTGACAGAGACAAAGAGTTTCCTGAATGAAAATATTCAACTAAGATTATCAGGGTTAGCTTCATGATTAAGACATTTTCAAATCAAACACAATTATTATAATATGATATATATATATAATAAGTTATATATATTTATATATAAATAGATTCTGGTACTTCTATATCTTGATTAGCATCAAATTTGTTGTCTTAAAAAGCTTCATTCTGCCAGTTATAAATTAACAATTATTATTGTGTTGAATGTTATGATCCCATACAGAACACACAAAGAAATAAAAATAAGCATGTTTCTTTTGTCTGAATAGAAAACAGGTACTTTATACAGCCTTGATAGATTCTTGCCCTGCCATGATTAATAGAAGTACCTAGAATTTTAAAAACACATAAAAATGTTGAGATGAGAGGGGTATTTTCTAGCAATCTTCTTTAAAAAACCTGAACCCACACCTGAACCAAAATCTACAAAATGTACACATCAGGTGGAAGATATTTGTAGTAAGGTTTGAATGGATTATTTACATACAGAGCACTCCATTTACACGTTGCTTTTCAATTTCTCTGGTCTTCAATGTCTTTTCAGGGTGGTTTGGTTTTTTTTTGTGTTAGAGGGGCTTTTTTGTTGTTGTTTGGGAGGCTTTTTTATGAAAGAAAAATCTTAGTAATTTTAAAAGAAAATGAATGTATGCAATGTCCTTGAGGATGAATATTTGAGTATACTTTCTTTTTGAAACTTTGAAACTGTAACACTCTGAGACTTTCTTAAAGCAATCAGTTTTTTTTGTTTGTGTGTTTGTTTGTTTTCTTTTTGGTAGATCATGGGAATTAGGCAGTCCTGAAACAATGAAAATCCTGATTTTATGAGCTTATTACTTATAATTATTTTCATTTGTAAAAAGGCAATAAAAGATTAGCTTCTACAGAATAGATATGGGGGGAAGGGGTGTCCAGTCAGTTATATCTGGGCACTGTGTTGCATTAATTTTGAAATCTTATGCCACAGTCATAATGAACAGTTGTAATGAACAAACTCTGCAGTCAAAGCTTCAACAATTAAAAAAGTGGTTGTTCCAGGACTTTCATTGAATCCATTAACCTGACTTTGATGGTTGACTTGGGTGCTGACTTGTGGAGGAGATTATAGCTAGAATGATATGAAAGAAGGTGAGAAAGCAAAAAAAAAAAAAAAAAATATA
>WBNO01006073.1:25735-74142 GCA_013400575.1 Peucedramus taeniatus
TATATATATGCACAACACACACACACATGTATGAATTTATTAATGTTACTCCTACAAACACCCTTCCTAATGTATGTAGCTTTCCCCAACTGCTAAGCATCTGCATCTAAAGATCTAATCAATTGGAAAATTTATTTACTGTTATTCAATTTTCAGGGATACCGTGGGGATCAATGTATCACAAATTGCTCATTGATTTCCATAATTGACATGCTTTCTCCAAATCATGCAAATGGCAATTACATTACTAGTGGCTTTTAGTATTTTGAACTACTTTGTATAAAAAAACCAGGATAAAGAAATAAACACTAGAACTATTAGAACTGGTATTACGTTGGCTCTTTTTCTTGACAGTGATAATACAGCATGAATCATTGCAAGTATCTGAAAACAGTGTATACCTTAGCTGTCTGTCCAGAGGTAAGATTACATTAAAGTCAAAAGAGCCTTGACTTCTTTGCTCACAAGTATGAAATTTTAAAGGCATATGTGATATCCTAGGGTGTTTTCTTGGCTTTTATCTGCCAGTTGACAGCTCATGAGTCACCACTGGTTTTGTTTGACCTATCAGCTGCTTACACTGAAAATCTTGTGGACAAGCAGAAAAAAAAAAAAAAAAAAAAAAAAAAAAAAAAAAAAAGAACACATTTTTGTATGATTGAAATCCTAATAGTTAATCCAAGTACATATTATTACTTCAGTTTCAATTGTTACAGAGCAACAACAACAACAAGACAAACAGAAAAGATAAAATTAGTACTGTTTTAGACGGAAAAAAGTTTTATAGTATGCAGCAGTTCTTAGTTCTCTTGATTATCCCTGAAATGTGTTTCATCCAACTCTACCTATGAGATTATTTAACTGACTCTTTGTGAGCTGTTTAAAGATGTAATATCCCCACTCCTAGTTTGTGCCTCTGGCATTGTCGTATCTTGCCAGAGATACTCCCTCTCGAAAGTATTCTCTGTTCCTGTTTTTCAAGGCTTCTGCTGTCCAAATAGACCTGTATTTCTCTGTACTACACCACCACTTTAGAGTTATAAGTGTATCATTCTGAAAAAAAATAGTTACTTGTTTCTCCTGATAAATGGGAAACTATGGTTCTGTCATAAACATAAGCAAAAAAAAAATCAAAAAGCAAGCAAACAAAAAAACACCAAGCAGATTAACCACAGCTAAAAAGTTACAAATAAATTGTGTAAAAATGAAGTTCTTGGGTTTTAAAAGAATTTGAGGCGAAGCAAGTCTGACAAGTCTCATTCCCAAGGCCTTACAGAAGCCGTACAAAGACTATAGCCTGTTACTTAGTGCCAGTATTGTATTACTTATCTACATGACTCTACAGCCTGACATAAAGCCACCTCCATTTAGGGGTTGCTGGGGGGCTCAGTGGTCTTCTCAGTGTCTAGCAGTGTCTAATATGTCCATGCACAGGGGAATACCTGCTTCCAGCTAGTTGACAATCTCTTCATTACTTCAGGAACTGAGCAGGTTCTGATATGTTCTGTGGTAGCTATGAAGTGCTTAGTCTTTGTAAATGCTGTCTCAAACAGCAATTTAGTATAATTTGAGATATCCTGGGTTATGAATATTGTTATCTACCCATCAGTGTAGAGCAGCATGGTGACCTTGGCTGGCCATGAGGTGCCCACCAACTCTCCCCCTCTTCAACAGGACAGCAGAGAAAATACAGCAAAAAGCTCCTGGGATAGATAAAGACAGTGGGACCACTCTGCAGTTACTGTCACGGGCAAAACGGACATGACTAGGGAAAGATTATTTCATTGTCAATTAAGAATGGAGTAGTATAACAGGAAAATAAGAACAAATCCAAAAACACAGATTCTTCCAACCCCTCACTGTTTTCTAGTCTCAACTTCAGTCTGGTTTCTTCTACCTCTTCCCCTTGGAGTTGTTCAGAGAGATGAGAAATGGGAATTGTGGATAGTTCATCACAGGTTGTCTCTTCTGTTCCCTACTCCTCACACTCTTCCCCTGCTTCAGCATGAGGTCTCTTCTCCAGAATGCAGTCCTGCACCAGTGCGAGCCCCAGGAGCTTGCACATCATGCCAGAAAAAACTCTACTACATGTGCTCCTCTCCACAAGCTGCAGCTTCCTTCAGGGTGCTTCCACCTGTTCCATCATGGGGCCCTCCTTGGTTGGCAGATGGAGATTTGCTCCACCATGGACCACCATGGGCTGCAGGGAAACAACTTGCATAGTTATGAGCTTTGCCAAGGGCTGTAGGGGAAGCTCTACTCTTCCATCCCTCTTCTTAATTGACCTTGGTGTCTGCAGTGCTGTTTCCCTCATATTTCCTTACCCCTCTCTCACAGTTTGCTGTTGTGCAGTGCTTTATATTCCTTCTTATATATTTTATCAAAGAACCGCTATCGATGTCACTTATAATCTCAGCTTTGGATCCATCTTGGAGCAGGCTGGAACTGTCTCTGTCAAACATGGCTGGGCAAGCTTCTCACAAAAGTCAATTTTGCAGCCCTCTCACTACCAAAACCTTGCCACGTAAGCTGGACACAAGGAGCAAATGTTTCCATACAGTCTGCATCGTATCTGCCAGTGCCAAGGAGATGTCTCAGATACCCCAGGTCATTTTAATTAGTGCTTGACACTTTCAGTAGGGCAATCATACAAAGCCTCTAGGCAATATGAAAATTCTTCAGCTGGCCAAGCATATTTTATGCTGAGACAACTCAGGAAGCTCAGTTGGCTCAGTTGTAGATTAGAAGCTTAGTTCACTTGCCTTAACTTTGGAGACTAGTGCCATTTTAGACACTCTGGAGAAATACAAGATGTCACAAGACAGTTGCCAGATATCATAGAGGATGCACAGAAACAATGTATTTGATAGCCAGCAGTGGAGGCTAATCCTGGAAGATTTGAATACCATAGATGCCTTGAAATTAGAAGAGATATATTTCTCCTCTGGTTATGGTTTTGTTTTCATTTTTGTTTTTATTTTCTTCTCCATCCCCCCCTTCCCCAATACTTAATTACAATATTCATTTGATTAGTATTAGAAGAGGTTATACATCTCTTCCATTTTGGAAGAGTACTCTAGCCATCAAGTCATAAAATCAGGCTTACATATGCTGAGTTAATATTTAATCATCTTATGCAAGTGGAGCATTTTGACAGAAGGAATTGAGAGGATATCTCTCTCCTGGATAATCTTCAGACTAATTATTAGTTATTCTCAATAAAAATGGAGTCTCAGGTCCTTGAATTCAAGAACAAATTAAGCCTATGTCTTTCATGTCCTTCATGATCACTATCATCACGAAGCTGATGAATGGAAAGGTGATATGACTACTACCATGCTTTTAAAAGAGAAACAAGGAATAAGCTCAATATTTCACCCATGCTAGGTGGTTGAAATTGTCCTAGGCATTACTAGCTTGCACAAGTGTGTTTCCCTCTCCGCAGTGAGTTTGCTACAATAGTACAATACATAGAAAATAATGAGATTTGAAGGGATAAACTGCGCTTGAGCAAATTTGTGTTAGGAACCAGCAATTTATACCAGTAACAAATGACATTTCTCTCAGACCCTTTTTTTCTACTATATTTTTATTGTATGCAATATAAGGGGTTGGAAAGACCTTTCATATGTAATTTCTTTTGTGAGTCTCCAGACTTATTATCAGAAATTTATTCAACATATTACTTTGTCTGAAGACACTGGCAAAATATAAACTGGTTTGTAAAACAACACATCAAACCTTTAAAATCCTTTTTCATATGTTAAATATAATCTTGTTACTTAATGTTTAAAATTCCTCAGTGTCTAACATACTGTGATTATTGCATCTGCAGAAAATTAGTGTACAATGGAAGAAGCATTCTATTATCTTAATCTGCTAGTGTCTACTCTTACTTTGTTTAGGAATGAAAAACTACAGGAGACAAAGAGAAGATTATGTTCCCTCAATCTGGTTTTCTAGTATCTCCCAAGAATTTGTATTAGATCTTGTAATAATGGATGAGAAGGCTTGAGCAACATTAGTCAATATTGTCAACATGCAAGGAATCACCAAGCCAAGGTATTATATCCATATTTCATTAAGATAAAAATAGTTTCTTTACACTAAACACTTGTGAAGATTGATCACTGGAGGCAAACTTCTTTATGAAAGAGATTTTCAGAGGTATAAACAATTTTATGCTTACAATTCCCATTTACTTTCAATAGGAATTGGGCACCTGGCTGGTCTTTGTGTCTTATAAAAGTTGTAAGTGGTGGTTGCTTTTTTTTCCCTATCCTGTTGTCCAGTCTTGTCAATAAAATTTGTCACTCTTATAATCAATCAGGTAATTTTTGAAAATTATTAAGTAATGAACTGCTATATATTTTTTAAGATAACTATAAGAGTATCCCATGTAATCAGCAGACTCATCTAATTCTAATAAAGAACTTTAGTGACAAGAAATGTATGAAATGTCTATTTTAATCTAATCTGCTTTAATGTAATCCGGTACTTCTGAGAAAGATTGCTTTATGGCCATTTACTGACTTCATTTCCTATGTATGAATCCAGAATAGTGGTGAGCAAGCAATAAAATCAAGATACAGAATAGATACTCAGTTCAAAGGATTCAAAGACCATGAAAACTCATTATTCAAGTGATAGAGAGCAACCAAAAAATGAAAGTAGGAGTAAAACATATCACATTGTTGCAGAGCTACACAGAAGATAATAATAAGTACCATAATGTATACTTTTTTAATCCCCAAGACCCAGAATAGAATATGCAGGGTGTATCTTTGCTTCACAACAACATTAATTTCCATTGATTTTTCTGTGACCATATATGCGAGTCAGATATTGCGAAAAATGAGTCAACAGTCACGGATGTCACACACTCTTAGTCAAAAGGGATGTAAAATTAAAAAAAAAAAAAGTTCAAAAATCAATCATCTGAGATTAGACCAGCAATCTTGTTTCCTTTTTTATCCCTTCTGAACTAAGAAGAGCAATCTTTATGAACGAAGCAATGATTTTTCCCAATCAGTTGGTTGGGTTTTTGCTTTGGTTTCTGTTTGTTTTCCTGAGATATTGCCTCACTCTTAAACACTGTTAACCACTGGCAACTTGGTTCATGATAAAGCAAAAACAAACAAACAAACAAAACCAGCCAAACAGAAATCCCCACATTCTGTTTAACCAAATATATTTAATGTCTTCTAAGATTAAGACTGCAAATGATGGTCCAACGCAAAGGAGATCTGTGAAACACATAAACTATGAATATGAGAAAAGGCACCAAGTGTACAGGCAGTTGGGCAATTACTGGACAATGAAGAAACAGAGAGCTCTTGGACCTGGGTAAAGCTGGTTTTACTAGTAACAAAGAAAGCACAGAACAAGTCTTCATTGTATATAAAATATAGTAAGTTTGGATATAACAGGAACGTTTAAAACTGTGTAGAAAGAGCAAGTAAACATCAAAGTTAATAAGCAGAAAAAAACTCAAGCAGACCTTGCATGAGAGAGAAGCCATTAAGGTTAACAGTACACTACTGTCAGAAAGGAATGTGGGATAGATACAAGGCACTGTAACCTCCCCAGTTTTCCCTCTAAAGAATTGAAACACAAGGGCAGTGTAAAGGTCAGAATATCAATGAAGACAGGTGTAAATTCTAGAAAGTCTCTTGGCATTACCAAAAATTAGATATAACTAAATAAGGGAATAACTTGGAGTGTTATCAACCTTCTAATTAGGTTAATAATTCCTTGATTAGACTATTAAGGTTTTAGTTAGACTAATACTAAACCCTTGGATTTTAATACAAAGTTTATTCTTTGTTCTTACTCAAATTTCATGTGATTGGGTACCTAGCCCTAAAATATTTGCTTTTAAAACTTGTGAAGCAACATCTGGGATTTCATACAGAAAGAACTTTATAACCCTAAACACTTAAGTAATAGAAATTACATTAAAGCAGTACAAAATGCAAGGTCCCAGGAACTTCTGATGTTAGGCAGATAAACCTCAGTTGGAGATACCTGGAAAATAAACAGTAGCAATCACCTTAAGGGATCATAGTGTGATGATCCACCCTTTACATGATGTAACTATTAAAATAAACCAAATTACAGAGATACTTCCAGTAACAGCAGAGAACACTCAAGTCATTTCACAATTTACTGCTGAGACTAAGTCAGATTAAGTTACATTGACTGGTCATCTGTTTAAAATGAAAATAAACTGAAACTTGAAGAAAAGAAGACTAGTGAGTCCATTTTATGAGAAGATGATAAGCCATTTGAACAGAAATAAGACTGAGATGAGTATGATTGTCCTTAGTAAACATTCATGTTGTGATACACACTGGGGGAAAAGCTATTTTTTCTAAAAGAACAGTGGTGGCCAAAGGAGAAACTGATATAAAATCTCTAAGTTCACGTTTGAAATTAGGACCTTTAGAGATGTAAGGTTTTGGGGAAATCTTATACTAAAGACGAGAAGGAAAAAAACAAAACAAAACAATCGTTGACTTAGCATGAAATATGCAAAGTAATTGTTCCTGTTGCAGGGAAGTGACTTCATTACCAAAAATTTACTTCTCAGCTCTGTTTTTTAAATTGCCAAAATCAGTTGCATTCTGTCCTAAGAATACATTTGACAATTTTTTGTAAGCTTTTCAAGAGCAAAGAAAATTTTAGATGCAATAGAATCTGTTGTATCAAACTTGCAGATACGTATTATACAAACTTGGCAACATTTAAAATTTAACATAGGTATGTGAAAAGCACCACCATATTTCTATGTTATTTGAGAATTTATTTCCTCTGAAACTAACAGAAAGCTGAAAGAAATCTCTTCTCTGTTTCCCACCTAATCAACTACCTATTAATACGACAGTAGAATTGACTTGGTTGTCACAGAATCTTTAAATATTTTCTGCAAAGCAGTCCGTATAGTTTGCATTTTACTGGTGTGCAAAGGATATTCTGAAATCTCAATTAAACCTATATTCAAATCTCTATTAAGCCCACAGAAGAGATACTCAATGAAAAAATAAAGATATCTCAAAAAGTTTAAATTTGTAATGTTTCTACATTCATGCATAATTTTTCTCTCCTAACTCTAGAAGAATAATAGCATTTGTGTGCTATCACTACATTATGAATCTAGTTGAAATAATGTTTAAGATATTCATCTACCCTAAATAATGAATTACTCTTTTCTAGAGAGCTTCAAAGTATACTAGATTTAGAGAAGTCAAGAGGTAAGACACATTTCTTAAATTCTGTCAGAATAACAACTAAGAATGTAGGAATGATAGGCATTCAGTGCCAGTGGTATCTTTTTAATTCACTTCACAATTTTTTTAGTTTTATTAAAAGCTGGCTTCTGCTTAGTTATTGATAGCAGTGTAAGATTTCTGTTCATTCTAACAGTTCTCCCTAGCAAGTTTCTTCATATATCTAAAATTATACAGAAAACATTGTGCCAAGGTCTATGAAATTTAAGCTATAATTATGTTATAAAGGTGTAACTAATGTTTGTCATAACATTACAACAACTGTGTACCTGTGTGTCTGTGTGCAACCCAGCTGCATTTATACAAATTCCTCAGGTATTCCTAAACTGCTATACAGCTACTCTCTGCATAGATGAGACAATGGATAAATTTTAAATGATGCGTCAACTTCAAACAAGAGGATTGATTCTTACCACTGTATCTACCACCTTTACAATTAAGCACTTGTCTAATGTTTCCAGGTGAATATTTCAGACAGTTCTGGGGACGCCTCTAGGCAGTTCCTGCTGTGCTTAGTCCAAATGGAAACAAAATTTCTGTCCTTATGTATTACAGAAATGTTATTTAACGTGCTGGATGGAGGGGCTGGTCACTCTGAGAACTTCACAAGTCAATTCCTGATGTAGAATTTACTAAACTATATGCAGATAGCTTTAAAAAGCCTGTAAAAATGGTTCTTCAGATGCAAGAGTGGTCATGTAGGACTGTTTTTTTTAAATGCAGATAAGTTCACAGATATTTTTTACACAGTGTAAGATGATAGAAATTGGTCATGCATACTCTGAAGTGGCCATGCAAGATCATGGGCCAGTTGGATTATAAGGGTTTGGCAAAAGATTGAGGTCTGTCACCTGAATCATGCAACAGAGACTCTGGTAACCATCCAGACAGCCACTGATTGTCATATTCAAGGTGTCTGATTCCCAGTGGGAGTATTACACTATATAAGGCATGACAAACTTTTTAAAATTCTTTTTTTAACAAAAACTCTTCCCACGACTCTGTGCTACATTATAGACAGTATCAAATGCCTTGCACAAGAGATGTGGATTCAACAAGAATGAAAAACAGTTAAAAGAGAATATGTATAAATGGAACAGTTAGAAATATAACAGGATGTCCACTTTTCTGCTGGAGGTTGGATCAAATATGCTCATTTTGAGTGAAAATCGAGTCAATTTTTTAATTATATGTTTTGCCATTGTCTCACTGGAATTATGATTCATCAAACTTAAGGAAATTAAGACCTCAGAACATTTTTATACACTTGAACCTTGCAATTTTATGTTCCCTATCATATCTTAGTTAAGTTTAATAATTATAGGTTGCAGAAATTGTTAATTGAATTTTATTTTTCAATGTAATGCTCAAATGCTCAGTGTTGTCAGGTAGTTATACTTATTGACTGGTGAATCATAGACCTGCTTCAGAATTTCTGATGTGCTTTTTCATTATGAATATTGTTGGGGGTTGGATCTGTTTCTTTTGTGTTTGTGGAATTTTTTCCTGATGGTTTGCTAGGTAACTGATGGCTGGGTACTTTATGGATACTTGACTTAAACAAAGGAGGCAGCAGGTTTCTCCAGGTGGAACAGCAGTGAGCAGGCAGTTTGGTCCGAGGACACCGCTCCGAAAGGACTGGAGTGCCAGGGGACCCTGCTTGTTTTCTCTCTCTCTGCTGGATTTCTCTCCAGAGGAAGACTGAACACATTTTTCTTCGCCATTGGACTCTCATATAGGACTATTTCACTTCATAGAACTGTATTCACTGCTCAATGAGGATTTCATCTGGACTGCTTTCACTGCCCTGATACCCAGGGTGTCAGGTCACATCCCTGACTCTGTCAGGGCATTTTCTGAGGTTTTGTTGCTTCTTTGTTTTTGCTTGTCTCTTAGTGCTATTACATTTGTATTTGTCTTTGCTTTGTCTAATATTCCTAGTAAAGAACTGTTATTCCCACTCCCAAATCTTTGCCTGAGAGCCTCCAATTACAAAATTATAATAATCTGAGGGAGCAGGTTTACATTCTCTATTCAAAGAGAGATTCCAGCTTTTGCTGGCAGGTACCTGTCTTTCAAACCAAGACAAATATCTATGAGAAAACACATTTGCAAAGATAGCTATGGCTCAATTTCCATTTGTAGTGTACAGATTAGTTAATTAAAATGTCCTTGGAAACTAATAGTAAGAATAAAACCTTTACAAAGGATTTATTTTACTCTCTAAGTAATTTAGGTAAATACTTTTAATAGTATTTTCTCATTTTAAACATTGCACTCTGACATGTCGTGCTTATCATTTTAATTTCAGTAATAATGTTCTCATAAGTAGATTCCCAAACATTGTCAGAATGAAGAAACAATGAGTTATGCTTTAAAATGGTGTCAGAGTAAATACAATTCAAAGAATTTCCTCAGTGTCATTTTCAGCTACATTGTTGGCGTGATCTATGAAGCTTTTCTGAATTTTCATCCTTTTCTTAAAAGGTCATACCTTTCATTTTTAATTGGGAATTATCGATCCCGGGTTTGATCATTTGAATAATTTACATATTTTCTGTAATGTCAAATACTATGTCTCATGTTAATTTTTTTCATCAACTACAGTCTGGAGCGCTAGGAGAGAACAGTAGAGCTTCCTGACAAGAGCAAAACTTTCTTTTATTTTCAGTTTGTGACATAGCTTGGATATTCCAACTTGTCCAGTGATGCAAATACAACACTACTTTAAATACTTGAGAAGAATTTTGCTTTGTAGAAAATATTTGTATGGAGCTCTTTTAAAAACAAATAAAATAAGGATAGAATGGCTCTTAGTAAGAGTGATGATTCACCAGAGTGAAAAGGATGGGAATACCAATGCCTTGACCTGATAGTCACAGAATTTTAATTCACATTCAGATGCCATTTATTGGCACTTAAAAGTCATACATGTAGTACATTTTATACCTTAGACTCTCTCCCAAACATTTTCTTATATTGTTGAAGAAAATATTTACTTTCAAGAGATTTAACCTGACTTTTCACATTCTTGATCTTATTGCTTTTAAAAAAAACTCCAAGTCCTGTGTCCCAGAAGGCTATTCCATGAAAAATTATAATAATGAATTAAATGGGCAAGCTAGTCCCATTAAGTGGACAAGTCCCATGGAAGTCATGGGAAAATGTGTGCAGCTAACCACCAGCATAATCAGATGTAATTGCTTTAAAAAAAACCAACATTCCTGTATAACCTATTGATGCTGAATTTGTAGTCTGAGATATAGATGAAGCTAGGGGATTACTTTCTTTTCATGTCTGTGACATCATTGTTGCTTCTTATTGTTGGAGAATTTGTGTTATTGTGTGGCCTAAAATATATATATTTGTAAAGCTTTCATAGCCATGAAGATGCAAAAAAAGTCACAGCCATTTCACATGCTGTTGTGTATTTCACATAATTTTGAACACTACTACAGAGACAATTTATTGCTTGTCATAGAATTCCCTAGAAAATTTTAGTCTGTGCTGTTTAATCCAACAGTTCTTTGTCTTTTTTCTGAACCTGAGTGGGATGTAGGTGCCTGAACATTGAATCCAGAGACATTTTAGACACCCACGAGTATCCTTGTTGCTCTCTATCTGCCACATTACATAGATAGGAATCCCTTACTGTTTCTGTACAAGGTAAATGACTCAGACTCCTAAGACATAACAAATTGAACTAGACATCTATGAGTAGGAAAATTAATTTCTCTCTGAAAGTCAAAATACCTCCATCCACTTGAAGGCACCAGCTTCACATATTACTGACAAAAAAACATCCCTCTAACTGAAATTAATTTGAGCAGTGTGGATTTTTTTTACCCCAAGAAAGTACATAGAAAGTTAATGATACAGAAAACCCATTTACGGATGATGCTTTGATGCCTTTACATATCTGCACAGCTGGTTGATTACCCACACTTTTCTGTAGTCCTGTTAGCTTCATGTAAAACATGCAGTTCAATATCTAAAAGAATGGGCCCACATGTACAAATCCACAGAGGACCCAGTGAAACATGTTTCTTTATCTAATGTGGCTACCCTGCATTTAAAACTTTAAATATTTAAGTACATACTCATTTCAACCATACATCTTCTCTAGAGCATAAATGCTCCTCTCAATATTTTCACAGTTCTTCTACTACAGTTTCTTTTTTAGCCAGTCTCTTCTGAATTTAGCATTTAAACCTCTGTAAATATGTTGATAAATACCAACATCCCGAAACAGGTTGTGAGTCTCATAGTTTAGGTTCTTCCCTAGCCATGATTTATGCACATTATGAGCCAAGCACACATCATTCCCCATTGTCTTCCTAAAGCTTCTTCTTCCCCTTCTTTCTCATGCAGAAACTTATCAATATTGTCAGAGAAGGATTACTGCACTGCAAAAAATCCACCAGTCTGGAGAGGGGAGAAGGGTTTCTGACACATTTTTTCCCTCAAAATACTCTGTACTGTTTTAATCTTTAAAAACTATGAAGATATTATTTATTTAGTTTAAGTTTCCTGTCTTGGAGATGATTTCACAATGGACCCTGACCAAAGCGATACCTCTAAAACCTGTTCCATGTAAATTGTGACTGTAATAAAATGACATCAGCACCTCAACTGCTTGTTCATTTCATAGCTTCCTATAGCACATCCAGAATACCTAGAAGATAGTGGGCAGACAGTTAATGGTATAGATGATCTTCCTAGATAAAATGTGTAGGAATAACTCTGCCTCATGAAAGAGAAAAAGGCTGCCATCGTGTCCCAGATAGTCAAAATTGTGTCAGGTCTGTTTCCTGGAGCATTTAATGTATTCCTGGTGTATTTAGTGTGTATTTCTGATGCATTTATCTTCCACCTCCATACCAATACTGGAAGTTAAACTGCCCTTGTTTGGAAACCTATTTAGCATGAACAAAGAAGAACTGTTCTCTAGCCATAACTGATAAATAATGAAAGATATAAATCCTTTCTTAGCCCCTATTTTTATATTAGCTTTAAGGATTTACATTTGGTCTCTTCTTAGAGAATGATATTTTGTATTAGATGAAAGCTTATAGTGGCAAAAATCTACCATATGAGTATTGTTCATGACATTTTGTGAAATATTAGTATTTTTTTCTCTTTTAATTTTCAGACTTGACCCAACTCAAGGACCCTGAATTGTTGAAGAGAGTTTATATTTTATAATGAAAAAACCTAGATCCAAAAATAAGTCCCATCCTCAAATCATAGTTACATTTAATCTCTCTACCCAAGTGGTAGTCTTTCATATATATCAACTTTTCCACTATTCATTTCCTTTGGTATTTTCAAGGTCAGAGGGTAGAAGAAAAAACACAGTTCTGTATGCAGTTCTGAGGACTGAACACCACATACTGCTTTTGAATAACAGATGATTTCTTTTGCAGGACATAACTACTAAACCCTTCCCCTCCTCCCTGGCTCTCTGGTATTCCAGCTGAGATAATCAGTAGAAAGGGACTTGGCACCAAATGTAAATGTGAAACATGATGGTGTGAAGCTGCTTACAAAGCTGTTAGAGGCAGTGAAAAAATAAAGAGTTGTAATAGGCAAAAAAAAAAAAAATTAATCCTTCTGCAATGATATAAAGGAAGAAAACAGCAGGCAGATGTTAAGATGATAATTTTGGTGATCTGGAAATCTGTCAGTGAGTTCAAAAATGGTAAATTAAATTAAGTAGAGAAGAATAACTGTGTCTTTCAAAACAGAGCAGGACAGTAACTCCAATAGAGAAAACATCATTAGAATTTGGATACATTCACTCTGCAGGCAACTTTTCCTTTCTGCTGAGGTCTGTCTTGCTTTAAATTATCCATTGTATCTTTTCCTCACTTCTGTTAAAAGTCACCTGCAGCTCTGTAGAATTTGAAGTCTTCTGGAGATAATAGCAAGGGAAAAAAATGAGCTGTTTGGAAATGATGAAGGAAAAAGGAATAAGCTCCCCAAGTACAGGAGAGAATTGTTCAGTTATACAATATATTATTTAAAAGTGAGTTCAGGAGAGAAATGCAGATGGTGGCCTACTGCTTCAGCACAGCACAGTTTTGTCAGAGGAATGGTTTTTGAGTTGTTCTGCTTTGGACTTACAACAATAACTACTAGTGAAGCACAGCTGGTGTTCTGGAGGCAGAAGTGCAGTAATCCACTTATATGAAAGAAGTGATTGTATAGGCATAATTATAAAAAGATAGATCAATTAAAATTTTTAAAGTCATCAGTGAAGAGGAAAAAAGTGGTTGCAAATCTATCTTTTATGCTAGATCATAGTGAGGTACTTATTCGGATTACAAAAGTACAGAAAGAAAATGGTCCGTTATGAGAACACATGATGGTTATATAACTTGTATTTATGCCTCTAATTCAGCTCAGTCACTTTCCCATAGTCCTTTTCTGCTTAGCTGAAGTAGCAGGCCTGAGCCATGATTTTATAAGACCTTCCTTTTCTAAAGTTTTACCTATATGCAACAAAAAGATATTTTAATTAAAACTGAGGTAAATATAGAAGCATCTCAGTCACAGAGAGACTGAAAAAATATTTCTATTTTAGCCCTATGGAACATATATTTATGTTATCTGACTTTTATTTTATTTGAAATGCCAGAAGAATGACATCTCCAAGTTAATGCTACATCTTTCCATGAAAGAGCTTTAAAGTTTTCCAAAAAGCAATTGCAAACACATTAAAATGTTCACTACTCTCACTAAAAATTAGCTGAAGGATTCAAAAAATGGTTTTATTTTATTTTCAGTGGGTTTCATTTTCAAAGCATCCTGAAAAATAAGAAAAGCACCTTGCCAAGCATTACCTTTTAGCACACTTCAAAATATTTTGGATTCTACTAATGTCACTTTTAGCCTTCCACCATGTAAAACTAAATTCAAGCAAAACCAAATGACAATTCAGAATCTCCAAACATAATGAAAAAGGAAAAATCATGAACAAGAAAGCTGGTCTTGGTGACTTGGATCTTTGTAACCAAAGACTCTGAAGAGGTTATTTCATCAAGCAGAATGCAGACAAAATATTGTTTGCTTTCCCTCTAATTCTTTATTTCCTATGGGAATAATATGTCAAAATTTATTTCTGGGAAATACATTACTGTTAAAGTGCTAAGGATGATTAATCCAGAAAACACAAACATACACGTGGAAGGATTTTCACAATGTGAATCACAGTTTTCTACAGAAGTCTGTAAATTCTCATAAGTGATTGTTTAGAAACTGTGGTTTGTGAAGTTAAAATATTATGGCACTCCAAAATAACCAAGAAATTGAGAAGGAATATAGACTATGATCTGGTATTAAAAGACCTTTGTCTGACAAGATCACTATTTCTCTTTAATGGTGTAACTGTTGAATGTCGTCCCAACCTCCTTTGCAGCAACATAAAGGCGAAGAGGTGCTCCATTTCACAGGAGCAGGCAGGGCTACCTGGGACAATGAGGACTGTGACAAGTTTTAATAATGTGTGTTTTTAATGTGTGTTCTCAGTTGTATTGTTTCCTTAGGCTTCTTGGCCTTTTAGGGCTACCGTAATTTTTTTCCCTTATAAAACACGTATTCTTGATAACTATTAGCATGCTCTTATATGACTAGCCCCATTGAATCTATTGATTGCAATAGTAAAGGCTTTTGTTCTCAAAACTGCAAAATGCAAAAAAGAATGAAAAATTATTAGTTACATATATCTCAGTTTCATCACAATAGCTCTAAAGTCTTTGTATCACTACCTGAATGCTTTTAAGAAATGAAAAATAAAATAATTCTATAAGAAATATTAATAAAATTAGGTACAAAGAAAGTAAA
The DNA here is from genome assembly GCA_013400575.1 of Peucedramus taeniatus. Classification (NCBI taxonomy): domain Eukaryota; kingdom Metazoa; phylum Chordata; class Aves; order Passeriformes; family Fringillidae; genus Peucedramus; species Peucedramus taeniatus. The sequence continues at coordinate 40,870 of WBNO01006073.1, forward strand.
TTTTACATTTTTGTCTTCTACCAGTAATCAGCTTAGAGACCCTGACCCAAACTTTTATGGGGCCAAGGGAAAGTGGCACTTTCCTTCTCAAGATTCATTGTGATGCCAAGATTTACTTCTGAAAGTGTTCTATGGTCAGTTCAGACAAAACAACTCCCATTCTATTGGCAAAGAAGAGCTTTTTTCTGATACGAGTTATCCTGAAAGTAAAGCTAGATGGAGCTAGAGCATATTAATATATTTTTGCAAATTTATTTCTGATTGACTACTTGGTCTACATCATCTTGGTCAGGCCAATAAAAAACGGAGATGCTAAAGTGTAGCTTGAGTCTGATTACCGGCCTTGTAAAAAGAAGTGCACTCCCAATAAATATCCATGGAATACTTTGCTATTAGGAGGAGGACTAATCTAAAATTTAAAACAAATTGTAGAAACATAATTTAATTTTTTTTCAAATTTAAAACCCAAATCTGTTTAATTTCAATGTCAGAGGTCCACTTTATCCTCTTATGAAAGCCTCCCTTATGTACCAGTCAGATTTTGCTTGTGGAAAAAGTATAAGAAACTAGTTATAAATGTCCTCGCTTTTGCTCCTAGGGATCAGCAGCTGAAAGACTTCCAGAGGCAAAGGTGATTAATTTGTTCATAATGGTGTTTAGTGTTTTGTCCCCAAAACCATGTGTTTTGCTCATTTTTTGACTCCATATAAGCTTTTGTTTCTTTAAACATTTTTATCAATGATTTTCATAGCTTAACTTTTTAATATATGTTTTCTGTTTTTGCCAAAATACTGTTCTGTATTCTTTGAACCTAAGGTATTCTGTTTGTGTCTTGTTTTTTCCTTTACAAGAAACTATGAATATTCATTCTCCTTTTTCTTTTTTTTTTTTTTTTTGTCATGGCTTTAAAGTAAATCTCTCATCTCTTTTCTGATTGAAAAGTTATCTTCTTAATTATTCCTAGAGTGAAATCCACTTTATTCCTTTCAACAACAACTTTTTCATTCATCTCTTTAACTCCTTTAGTTCCATGTTTTTGAAATCAACACCCCAAAGCTTGTTGCAGTTTCCTCTATGTGGGTGTATCACATATTTATATTGATTCACTAGCGTTTTTTCCCTTGTTTCTTTGCTGACAAATTACACTGTATAATGAGGACCTTCTGCAATCCATTGAAGATGATGCTATCTTGACTCTGTGAATAATTTAATCTGTGAAGTTTGTCACCAACTTTTCTAAGTCATTCACGTTCCTTCTCTATCCACCATCAAAAGTTGCCATAAGTTCCAACATTTGAGTGGTAATTATTTATTTATTATGTAATTTTGAGATAATTTACCTCAGCTAAATCAGTATGTTATTCTGTAAAGGCAAAAGATAATTATGTATGAGATAAAACATCTGAAAAAATAATTTCACATAAAGATGGCCACTAAAAACTTGTAACAAGCTGGTACCTCAGCTGTCGGTGTGGGAAGTGTAGAAGTGAACATGCATGCATACAGCATTTTGACAAAGGCAATTTGCCATAAATGTAGTCAATTTGGCAGCAAATGCAAATATATGTAAAATATGTAGGAGCTCAAGATAGCTCCATTACTGAACCCTGCTTTCATATTAACAGTGAATTAGGGATAATGAATTCACAAGACATATAAACATCTTCTGATTGATTTGGAAATTATTTCATATTCCTATAATCTGAAAAAAATATTTGATGACAGTGAGAAAAACATATATATCCTATATACTTTTCCTGCCAAAGAATATTAGAAAAGAAAATAATTAAAAACTTCAAATTTTCCAGACTTCATCATGCAAAAAATTTTTTTTAGTTACCATTTCTTCTCTCTGAACCTTGCTACATCTAGGATGTTTTCATAGGCTGTGAAAAGAGATGAGAACAAAAGGTGATTCAGATATTTGATAAAGCAGAGAGGAACCTCCTCCTCAGAACTTGCTCTCAGTAAGAATTTCTCACAGTCTGGGATGGCCCCTGCCCAGGTGCATCATCTTGCACTTGGATTTGTTTCCCAACAGGGTCTTGTGCAAATCAGGAATACTTTATGCCAGTTTAGCCACACAGTACAAAAAGACATAAATAACATGAGCAGTTCCAGCAGAGAGTTATAAATACCAACATATTTTTTTGTGTTTAGTAGCTGAATGATATCTGGTTATGATATCGAATCTTACAAACAGAACAAAAATGCCAGTTAGAAATTATCAAATCTGCCAACATGATAACAGAAGGTGATCCGTGTCTCGCAACTGTACAGGAATGCTGTGAGCACAACTGCTCAATAGACCTGAAACTTAGTATTGCCATGCAACATCATTCCAAATTCACAGCTAGTCTTGGCTACATGGTGTGTTTCAATGTACAACAATCTAGCACCATGGCATGCTTTAATGTGTGACTGTGGTGTAATGCTGGGTGATAATGAAAATACTTGGCCCAAGTCTGATAATCTCTGTTCTAGAAATTCATCTGAGTATTAAGCATTACTGTTTGCCTTCCCAGTTGGTGACTAAAATGACTCACTTGAGGTGTTTGGAAAATATTAGAGATTTTGATTTTTTGCCTATTAGTGAAGGAAAACAAATTCTTGTTTCTGTTGGCATTCTAAATTAAGGTTGTATGCTAAATTTTCCGACCTGTATTAAAGGTGGAAAGTGCACCTCAATGAAATGCTGCATTTAGATTGATAAACCAGGTATTTCACTTTCAGGAGTGCAGCTTCCTTCAGCCTCACAGACACTTCTTTCAGCACTTCTCTCAGCTTTCTAGCTGAACACAAAAACAGAATGACAGCATTTCTCTTTCTGTTGAAGAAGATAACTAAATTTTTTCTTTCTTCTTTTTTTTCCCTTCCACACCCAGCAATTGGAGTTAAACACATTTTTAAGTGCTTAAAATTCAAAATGGATGAATGAGGCTCTGTATTTATAAAGTTCTTCTATCATTTCAGAGTCTGCCCTATTATGTTTTTATTCTATGGCCATTTCACATCACTCAGAAGTCTCCGTCACTTAATCTGGTGCTCAGATTTAGCTGCAGAAAATTTTATATGTTTAAAAGCAATTCTAAACATTCCAGCAATTAAATGAAAACATTATTTAAAAAAAAAATCCCAGTTTTTGTTTCACCATTTATTATATATCAGTTTGGGTGAACAGAGTTAAGCCAATTTAAAACCATTGAATAGACAAGATACACAAGCTTTAGAAATTTCACAATGAAAGTACTGCTGGCTTTTTGAAGAGAAGTATAATCACAGTAAGATCCAGATTGATCCCATTCTCTGAAAAAAAGGATAGTTAAATTAAACACTTCCAATTGCTAGACTTCCCTGAGGAAAAAACTATTCTTTCCCCAAGAGAACAATCTAATTCTACAGTGATTAGAAATTCTGTTAAAGATATCTACTTTTACAGCATAGCTCTGTCCAGTAGTTTAACAGAAAGCTTTTGTGGGCAGAAGGAATCACTTATGATTACTTTATCTGGCTTTGTCAGTGCAAAGGTCATAGAATTCTTTACAGTACTTTCATCTTTTACCCCAGCTAAATCTGATTAGATACAAATCTGTTTTTCAGAAGGAAGAATGGTCTATGCTTTCTTGTAAAAGCATAGAGTGCTGAAGAATTTACTACATTTTTAAGTAATCTCGTCCACTGGATGTTTATTTTATCTAGTTATTTGTACTCATTTAGTTTTTAATTCGTTGGCATACTTTATCTCTTTGTTTTAAGGAGACATATGATTTCCAGTACAAATTACTGTTTCCAGTACAATTTCCAGTTTCTTTCTGTTCTAGCCTACTGATGGGGAACATTCCTTAGAAAAACAGTAATCCAGAAGAATCAAATACAGTGATAATTTTGGTGCACAGTGGGAACTAGAAGATTGATTTGGTTGTCTAAATGTGGGTATCTGGTGATGTTTGAGATGCCTTAAAGTATCTAATCTGACTTCCAGCTGTCACTCCAGAAGAACTCAAGTCATATCTTGTACCCTATCTGCCAGTTCCTCATTGATATGCTAGGACATCTAAAAATGGCACTAAGCATCTAACTGTGAGCAACTAAATCCAGGCACAGAGAACTGTTCAGCTCATCTTAAAATAGACATCAACATCTGGTCAACTAAGTAGCTTTGCAGACACCACTGGGAGCTATTCTGTTATATGAACATAGATGTCTAAGCCTATTTGAGAGGCTGTAGTGTATGTCAGATGTGTACCAGGACTGACAGATGTTAGACTTACTACAGACCCAGACCTTTCTGAAGTGGCACTGGGAGGACATGCAGGGTACTCTAGGGCATCTGAAAAAGTAGAAGGAAGGATTTGCAGAAGCTAAGTAGTGAAAAATTAACCTCTTTATTAAATGACTCTTATTCCTCAGTGGCTTCAGTGAAAGGCGACAGTGACTCACTCATTGTTAGGTACCCAACTTATGAAGCTTATGGACCTTCAGTTTGGCTTTGTTTTGAATTCAGTGGGGAAGATAGATACACACCTATCTCTTTACCAGTCAATAAAATAGTTTTATAGAAGTCACAGAATCACATGTGGTTTGGGGATGGAAAGGCCCTCTGGAGATCATCCAATTCATTATCTATGTAATGGGATAGAGCCTATATGAAGGAGTAGACACAACAGTACGCCTATAAAGTTCCTTTTGTGTTAGTGGGGAAACCCTGGTTCCCCATCTGACAGGATGAAATATGAGCCTTAGGATGAAGCTTTCACAGAGAGAATTTTAAAAGAGATCATTGGAAGAACATTATTAGGCTACCCTCAGTAGCCTAACAGTGAAGATTTAATGAGTAAGCTGCCAGCCCTGGCCTCATGGATCCCTGGGAGGGGGGCAGCACTGCTCATGGTCCCCAGCCCACAGGTTGCTGATGGCCCTTACAGCACCCTGACCCTGCCCATGCCTTGTCTGGCAGGCTGGATGTCAGACATAGGGGTTTAACCTATGGCTTGGGCTTCTGTTTGATGTTGGGCTTCTATGCATCTGTTCCTCCAAGGGTATTTTTTTGCATTGTTGCTTTCTAATTAGAATGATCAGCATGAACCACAAATGACCTCACTGAGACTTATCTCTGTGATTTTCCACGTGCCCAAAGCTATTACCTGGGTCATTATCATATTCTGACTTCCTATCCCAAATATCTTAAAAAGATCTGAAGCTTTTATTTCTTTTGTTTCCTTGTTTCTTTTCCATGCACATCTAAGCCATTAGAGGAGGGCACACGTAGCCTAGTGAACATCAGTAAATCTTCCCTTCTGAATTCCTTTTGTTTTCCTAGTACATACCAGAATCATCAAGAAGGTTAAGTGATGGGTCACACTTAACTGCATGGTGTCAGCATAGCTTCTGAAAGTAGCAACAGTAGAGAAAAAAAATTTCTTTTGTTTTTCCTTGCTACAGTCCTTGCAAGACGTGGCAAACTGGATAAATTTCACCGGCAATTTACAAAACACTTGAAATGAGTATTTTACAGGATTCCAGATATGCCATATTTTAAATAATGTGTTCTGAATAAATACTGTACTCAAATATACAGTCTGCACACAGCAAATAAATGCATTGTGCAGTACACAAAAATTACTGGCTAAGCATTTGTCTTTATTCAAGGCATATTCAAAAATATTTTTACTGCAAGAAAACTATTAATAATGAAAAGAAAATATATGAAGACATCAATATATTAGTCTAATTATATAGACTAATTATATATATAATTATATATATATATTTAATTACATATATATAGACATCGCTATATTAGAGATGCATTTCTAATATATCTCTGACACCAACTCTATTTCCATCCTTTACTTCAGTGAGAAACGCAAATTTTCTTTATGAAGTTATGCAGAAGTAAGTCTTAGCTTCATTAGCATATACAGTTTTCCATCTTGTGTTTCAATTTGTTTACTGAAAACTTGTTTTCTGCCTCTTACTTTATGTACCTCTGTTTTAAATTGTGATCATGAATACCCCAAATCAATTAAACTTTGTCAAATATACATAATAACAATAATGAACAAACACAAACATACCACACTTCCTTTTGGGACCATGCTAGAATTCAAGTTTATAAAATTATTGTCTATTCCTATATTTTTTAAAATAATGAAAGAAAAAGTGCATAGAACTCAGGTCCAACAGTCCTCAAAATGCTTGCATTTTAATGTTTTCCTCTTTTGCATTTAATAAAAACTTTTCAGCATTATAGTTGTTCTGCTGAGCTCAGACAACACTGTAAAGAATGGAAAAACATGAATTCTGTTTTAAAAATAAAGAAAAGTAGACACAGGGCAGCACAGCCATTTACTTCAGACCACTCATCAGACCAATGGCAGAGCTACATGTTGCCATTTGATACATCCCTGAATGCTTCTAAAATCAGGTGTTAGATATCTACATTATTTGGAATTTGTTCCACAGCTGCTTGCAGCCACAAGGTAAAAGGGAAATTTTGAGGTGCACAAAGAAAGCTGCTGTCAGGACAGGGCTAAATACTGCCTTGAGTACTTTATAAACAGCATACAGGCATATACACGCATATGCACCTTCTCTCACACCCTTTCTCTCTTTCTCTCTTTCTCCCTCACTCTCTCAGATTTCAGGAGAAAACCTTCTTTCAGTTATTCTCATTTGATGTATCATGCTATATTTATTATGCAGCCCCTGAGGGCTTTTAAAATTATGATGTGTCTAGGGATTTTCAATTCCATGGAAAAAGTTCCTACAGTTTTAATTGTGGCAGACAGAGCAGGTTGTCAGCCTAAAGAAGCAAAATCAATGGAAAGTTGACAGGTTTGACTCAAAGAAAAGCAGAGAGGGGAGTGGGAACATGGAAAAAAAAGTTAATATGAACCCTCTGAAAACTGGTGAAACTGCAATCTGAAGAATTCTAAAGGGAACAGAGCCATGAGTAATACTGGGAAAATTCTAGGTCTCCCCACAGAAAGATATGTGTTCTGTCCTCCAAGAAGAATTATGATAGCACCCCATATAATTCTGAAAGAATCCTTTGATGGGAAAATAATTAAAATTAATCATGTTAAATATTTTGCATTTTATGAAAGACATTTGATTCTATGAACCACATTGCAGCAAGTTCATAAAATGACACATCCCTTCTGTCACCATTGTTTTGATGTTTTATTCAAAACTGCATTTTTATCTCTCTTCAATATTTCTATAGCACAGTCTCAGTAGAATCTAAGCATTAAAGCATAAGATTTGCTTTATACAAGCATATGACTTATATTGCACTGTTTTAAACAGCATATCATTGTACATTCTGTGGCAATTTATTTATGAAATCAAAGTTAATACTTATTACTTGTGTTATTCCTGTTATTTTAAGGAATATGATTATTGCATACTTAACACTTGGGTTTCTATACTTGGGTATTGCCCAGAAACTTGGACTAGAACATATCATAAACACAAGGGAAGCACTGTCTCATGAAAAAAAATACTACTAAGACATGGGCAAAATGCCAAAAAGCAGAGGTTAAAATCAAACAAGGGACTGGGGCTTCCTTCACTTTCCAGAGTAAAGGAAATGGACCTAACTAAAATGAGCAGCATAAGCTATGCTCATTTTAAGAGAGAGAAAAATATGGGACTACGGGTAAACACTGACTTGATGAAACTAAAAGATAAAAACACAGGGCTTGCTCACTTTGTTTTGAGTATGTGTTTGTGAAGCCAGGGAAATATATCAGGCATGTAGAACTTACTAAACTTTACGAAACGAGAGCCAGGACACTTAATCTAGGGAAATAATTTGAATTTGATTTTTAGAATTATAGTGGTCAGAAGTTAAAGGCCTGGATGGTCTTGCCTGGAAAGAGGTAATTATTATAGAATGTTGTCAGAATGAGGTTTTGCCCATGTTAAACCACCAAAGTTAGATAAGTATTTTTATCCTCAGAGGTATTAAATATACAAATTGAGGTATTGTAAGATATTTTAGGTAGAAGGTTAAGGAAGGTTAAAAAGATTATATTCTTTGTGCATCTCATCAAAATACAGGATGTATAGATTTAGCTGTGTCATAGGAAAGATTTAATGAAGAAAGTTACTAAATAAATATCATGAACTTGCCACTGTATTTGCAAGTCATCCTTGTTTGCCCAAAACTGCCTCCAGCACTCCAGCTGAGGCTGCCCCAGCTCAGAGCAGAGCTGGACAATCCCCTCCCTTGCCCTGCTGGCGATGTTGTGCCTGATGCCCCCAGGACAGGGTTGGTCCTCCTGGCTTCAGGGCATGGCTGACTCATCTTCAACTTGCCATCAATCCAAATTCCCTTTTCTCTTTCTGTAGGTCTTCCCTCCAGCCTCTCATCACTTAATTTGTATGGATAATCAGTATTACCCTGTCCCAGGTAGAGAATTCACCTTGCACTTGCTCTTGATAAATTTCATACAGCTGGCAATCACCCAGCTCTCGTCAATCCGAATCTCCCTGTAAGGCCCTCTCTGCCCTCCAGGGAGTCCACAGCTCCTCCAGGTTTAGTATCATTGGTAAACTTACTTATTGCATATTTTATTCCTGTATCCTGTTCATTTATAGTAATATTAGAGAACACTGGCCCTGAACTCCAACTTAGAAATCCAGATCCTCAGCTTCATTTCCATTCTGAAACATTTTCTCCTTCTTTTTTCTTATTTTCATAGAATGCTCTTGGGGTCTGTGTAAAACACCTCAAACATTTCTATTATTTTCATATTATTTCTCAGAAAAATAGAAATAAAGCATTTTGATATCTTTCTCAATCTTGCTTTTGTAGTTGCAGAAAATTGAACTGAAAAACTAGAAGTTAATAATGTGCAGGTAAGAATTATCCTTTTGATGTTGATGGGATTAAATTGTAATGACTTAATTTTCAATTAATTTAATGAAAAATAAGTAAGACTTTTCCCTGAGATTACAGAAGTTTGGAAGATGAGAGCCACATGAGAATCTGTTAAGCCCTTTGCACCAGCTGATAGGAAGCAGATGGCCAGTGACAACCATATCAATTGAGCTTGGTACCTAATAGTTAATAGTAGCAGTATTGTTGAAAATTACCATAAAGCATAAACTGTAATCTCCAAGTGTATTAAAATTTTGTACATGCATAAAGGTAAATTTTAAAGTGAGAGGTTCTGTTTCATTGGATATATATCTGCTGCACTGAGATAAATAATGCAAAATTATTACATTCACAGCAACCAGATATTCTTTTATGAGTAATTTGATATGACATATGCTGAAAGAGTGTATTTTCTAGAGATTTTTAATCAAATGATTAAAATATTTTAATAATCAGTTTAATTTCTTTGCCACTTTTGTTCTTAACTTTTAAACCTTTCACTATTTCCTTAGTTTTGTTTATAAAATTATAGCCATAGACATTCAGACATAAAGTATAGTAAATTATTTGTTAAGAAAGGGGCTTTTAGGTTTTGAAATACTTTTATTGTATTTAAATTCTATAATTATATTTTAAATAAAAATTATCAATATCATAACGAGATATCTGATGCCTGCAGTTAACATTTAGCTATTCATGGCCACATTTCTGACTTTTCAGTTACCATCTATTCCCTTATGACTATTTTGAGAAAGGAAATTACAACATATACTTTTTCCCTGTAAAATGTTTGTCACTAGTCATGACAGTTAAGGACAACACCATCACTGATTTTACATAGAACTTTAGTTCTATGGCTTTAGTAAGCCACCAAAAAATCACTTTTATTTTAGTTGCTTCACCATTTACACAAGCAGCCTCAGAAATACCTAGTAAGACTGCAGATTAGTTTGCTTACACATCTTGTGTGAGTTATAAATGCAGCAGAAATTAGTATTCTAATCCTTATAAATTGCAAAACGCACTTCCTTCAGTGTCTGCCAGCTCCACTGGTCCCTGTAAGTTTGACATGCTAGATGGAAGATGCTCCTTACCTTGGTTTCTCTCTACATTCCCACAGGATAGAAATGATCTGACATAACTACATCAAGCTTCCTCCTCTTAATGTCCCATAATGCATACAAAGCACTGATCTTCTATTTATTACGAATACACACATATCATACTGCTGCGGAAGAATTATTTGTTCTAAATATTTCAGAACAAGTGCATTGTGTTCTCAACATTGTTAAAAAATAAACTTTATAAGATAAAGATCTCAGTCATAAATTTCTATTGGTACTTTCTTACACATTTTTATTGAGCTATAATTTAGAGGAAATACTTCATTTGCATACTGGAGTATACTAGTGAAACCCTTTTTTATCATCTCTATGGTAATCTTCTATTATAAATGTCTCAAAAGATAGAAATTGTGTATAGGATACTTGCTACAGAAAGAAAACAAAAAATGAACAAGAGTGATTTCAGTTCCCCTTTTCCTTGAAAGGTGAACTCACAAATTGCAGCACACAAGTTTTTAAAAGAAAATAAATCACTAAGATTTATCACAAAAAATAAACAAAGGAATATCAATTTTACCCTTAAATTATGAAGGAAGGAAAAGCCTTAAATCAAATGAGAAACCTTCTGAAAATTGATGAGTACTGCACCACTTTGGGGGCATCTCTATTCCTTGAGGAGCTACAGTCTTGTTGCAAGACATGCTGATAAGACACTACAATATTATCTGCACTGTAAGGAGAAAGGAGTGGCATGATAGATCTAATTGAAATCAACACAGTGCAATAAGGAAGTGCTTATTGATATAGTATATGGGAGCATCTAATATAAGAAACCAGTGATGAAAACACGTAATCAATAGAGGTAAAGAATGACCAGAGCTTTAAGACAAATAAGGTTAAGATACAGGTAAATGTGATAGTGAACAGAAGGCAGGATCATCTGTTTACAAAGAGAATAAGGCAGGAGGGGCAAAATAGACTTGACATATGTACCAAATATTGAGAAGAGGCAGGTCTCTGTCAATGTGAGTTTTGTACTAGGAAATTAAACCAGGTTTGGTTCTCAAGTGCATGAAGAACAGAATCTGGCACAAGGTTACAAAATACAGTCTTGGGACCAAAACTAAACACATAGGTCTGCAATCAAAAAAAAATGATACTACAGTAACAAATGAATATAAGAGCTGTTGTAGTTGAAACACTTCAGAAAATATACCATTGAAAACGGTGAAATAAAAATGTTTAAATAGCAGAATAAACTGTTAAAAAACCCCAATCAACCAACCAATCAACCAACCAACCAATCAACCAACCAATTCAGAAAGCATCCAGTCTTAACAAAGCTAAGACTATTAGTCTATAGTAAACTTTAACTATGAATGTGTGAAAAAGGGAGTTTCAATGTCTGAGCTCTAACTCAACCTGGAAAGGCTTAGCATCAGTACATTGGATGAGCAGTGCTGTATCTAGTTCATAAGCAAGAAAGAGCTGAATATTTTAAGGTTTTCCCTTGCTGTGAATAAATAAGTGATGGACTGTGTTCTCTCTATCTGGAATATGGAAAAAATATGAAAAATTAAGTATGTTGATAGAAAGCTAAAGACCCAAGTGGACCAGTTGTTGTTTCAAGTAGCTAGAAAAGAGAATCCTAGATGTTGGCTTACAAGACCTATTGGAATGTCCTTGAAATAGGGAAACAAGGTAAAAAGTGCTGAAAATTATATGGAGAGAATAAACAATTAATGTTTACCACACTTCTTTAATGTATTACATTTTGAAAGACCTGACTATCACAAAGTCTAATCACTCTATTAGTAGTGCCAAAATGGGGCTGTAAAGATAATACACGGCTTGCCTAAACCAGCATAGCAACTTGGTGACAGATCTGGAATTGTATTTTCCAGTTGCAGTGTCTCATGACTCTCTTCCATCCACTTACTAAATTAGATCTGCAATCTAACTTTCAAGTACAAAATTTGACAGGGCTGGTTATGTCTCACCGTACTGCCTGCTCTTAGTATGATCTCACCAGAACTGACATCCTAATCACCATCAGGTCTTATTTAGTTACTAAGAGGGAGAAACAAAAACATTACTGGGAGAAACAAAAACATTCTCCTGCATGTTTATTTCTCTACTTTTACATGAAATGTCAGTGTGGTGAATCATACCTGCTATTCCTTTTACTGAGTGTTGATTTGTGTTTACACAAAATCCATGTAAGCAGTGTACACTACATCAGTGATTTAGTAATGAGTGAATCCCAGATGTTGACCTCAATGGCACGACTTCAGTTCGTGCATTGAGGGAAAATAGCTTTTAATTGAGATAGAGGAGAATTATAACTGTAAAAAACCACAGACAACTAACTTGACCCTCACCTTTTTCACCCTTTTTAGTATAAATCAAGAGTTGTCTTTAGCAATTTAGTTATAGGAAAGAGAAGGTCACTGCCAAAGTCATTCAGTCTGCTACCATCTAGATCTCTAAACACACAGAGATTCTAGATTGATCATCTTCTAAACTAAATAAAAATGAGGTTCTTAGGGAAAAGCTTTTACATCCCCAAGTAGAGATGCAGAAGAACAAACTTTAGAGCTGGTAAGACAGGAAACAGGAAAATTAACCTACAATGCATTAAACATATTTATTCTATTTATAATGTAATTATGTTACTGGGTCATAACACATGAAAAGAAAGGATAGTTGTTCCCTGTGGAACAGAGGAAAAGAGCCATTAACATTTGGGACACGTGAAAAATTATAGTGATCCATAAAAAGTCTGCATCTGTCAAATGTGTGATTTTTAATATGAAGCAGAATTAGTAATTCCTAAGCATAGTTTTTGAAGTATTTTGTATGTCTCAATAGGAGTTGAGGATTGTTATGTCAGAATTAAAATTACTATTTCCTGAAAAATATTCTCCTGTGTTTTAATGAGATATTTTAATGATATATTTCTATGAAGTATTTGAAACCACATTATGGGATAAAAATTCAACAAGATCTGCCATTATGAATGGTTCTCCACAGACAACCATTTGCCATCTGGCCTTAGGACTGTAAAATAGAATACACCTTTTAACAGGAAAAAGGATGAATTTTTTTACATTTTTTTATTATACTATTGATGGAAAAAGAGCAGTTGTCAAAGAGCTGATTAGCAGTTTCATGGTTTTTCTCACAAATTTTTTAACAATAATCTAAACAATTTTCTTTTCCAAGTGATTTTTAAGAGCCTTGCAATTCATTTTTTTTCTTTTTTTTTTTTTTTCTTTTCTCTGTTATTTTCTCTTGTAAGGCATTTTATATATTGAATAAGGAGATTTTATTATTTTAATGTTATATTTGGTTCAATTACTATTACAATTACACTATTAGTACTAATACACTACTGCTAAATGAAATGTAAGCTTTTGGCTTTCCACTTACTACAGTTCTTTTTTTTTTTTCTAAATATTAAATAAAAAGAAGACAAGCAAGTTTTACCTACCACCCTCTTCATAGCTGTTTCCTGGATTTTTTTTTTTTTTTTCAGTTAGTTTACTTTAGTTGATTTTACATCCAAGACTGGTGTTTCTGCAGAATGTGAACTTTAGTCTTTGATAATGAAACAAGGTCACTTTCAAACTCTTTTCTTTAGAGACACATCTTGACAGTGTTTGCAACTCTAGTCTTTTATATTTCCTTTGATCTGCTTGCTCTACTTTTGCTGTGATTCTCAGCAGCTATACTACTGGAAGGAAGTTATATTATTTCTTCCGTTGCAGAGATCTGTGTTCTGGTTGTTGAAAAGTTTCTCTCATGATTTTCGGTAGAAGGAGCAACATGAAATTTTAAGGTCAACTTATTAATAATGTCAGCAACAATATTTCTAAAAATTAACTTAAGCTACAACTATACTGCAGACATCAGCATGGGATAAAGATACCAGAAATAGCTTAAAGAGGTATAGGTCAGCTCATGGGTACAGTCTAACCACAGCAACATAAAGTTAAATTAGTCAGATAGTAACTTGTTTAAGCTATTTCTAGAATTTCCATATAATTTTCCTCTGCATACTTTGCCAACTTAATCAACTGTTCCATATGTCCATTTCATATTTTATTTGGGTACAACAGGAAATAAAACTTTTTTTTCTTCTTTTTTTTTCCAGGTGAAAATTATCATCAGCTTTTGAAACAAATGATGCAAATATTTGAAACGGCTTACTGTTTATCCTTCACTATCCCATTGGTCTGCATAGAAAAAAAGACACATGGGAAGATGTGAAGGAAGTTGATTTGGTTCAGGTTGGAGAATACAGTTGAGGAAGGACCTGAATCATCTTCAGTGACCTGGAAGATGATTGCAGACAAGATGCACTCTTCTTTTGAAGTGCAAAGGAGAATTAGTGTACAGAAACAGTGCAGAAATGAGAATTCTTACTGCAAATAGGGAAAATAGGGAAAATCATCACAGGAATGGTAACTAAATAAAGAAACATGTTGACCAGGACTCTGTAATCTCCGTTCATAGACATTGTCAATGTTCACATGGCCAAGACTTCTTACAAACTAATCTTTCAGCAATGGGTTGGACCAGATGACTTCTCAACATTCTGACTAAAACAGGCTATTCCGTTTTACTATTTTTGTTTTATTTAAATCTTGCTTCTTCTCTTCACCAAAGTACTGAGTTAATGAATACTTAAATGAGAAGAAGAATGCAAAAGTGAAAGGTCATTTAACCCTAAATGGGAAGAAGAGATATTAAAATCCTGATGATAGTATGAGTTTCCCAGTAAATATTATTTCTTTATTTACTAATAAAGAACAACAGATTTCCATTACCTCAACAGTGCAAGGTCCTGTGAATTGACTGGATTTGTATTAAGTTGAGATTTTTTGTTTGTTTGTTTAACTGGCATAACAATGAACTAGTAACAGGAAACCATTATTTAAATTAGTTTGAGTTAAACTTTAATTAAACCTGTAGGGAGCAGCTTTGTTCAGTTAATTGAATTGCTTGTGACTTTAGAATAAATTTTGTGGAGTGGAATAATGCAAATGTGAAATGATACCACAGATTGCAGATTATGAATAGAAATTGTGGTGGTGAGTTATGAATGTGACCTTATACTGTTCAGTAAAATCAGTCAGGAAGATAACAAACAAAGTAGCAGCTCTGAGTAATGGTGAACCAAGGAACATGTAAGCAGACTGAGAAAAACACATAAAAATAAACCTAAGCAGATTCTAAATGGACAAGGATGAAGAGGAAGATACTACACCAAAACTTTAAGCTTTTCAGAAAAAAATCAGAATGTAAAAATATTAGGACACATCTGTCTTCTAAGATTGAATTTTTCTGATTAAAATGATAAAAAAAAAAAAAAAACACCAGGAATAAATTTTCATGAAATAACTTGCACAATGCCAAAGTTATATCTAGTCTTTCAATTAATGATTAAATTATGTGCTATTTTTTTTCTGTTTTTCTTCTCTAATGTGGCTGTGAATGTTTTCATCATCTGCATAACTATCTAGTCCTTTTATCAATCCAACTATTGTCTCAAGGATATATTGTGGCAATGAAAACTACAGGTTAACTTTGTGTCATGTAGAGATGTATTCTCTTTAATCAACTTCAAATTTGTTGCTTTTCAATTTCATTCAGTGCCTCTTTGCTCCTGTATTGCAAACTTCTGTACAATTCCTTTCACTAATAACTGTTATTAAGATATTTCATTATTGCATTTTCAAAATGTATTATCTCTATAACACAATCTTTTTCAGAACACTTGAATAAATGTTATTCTTACTTCACCCTCAATAACCTAAATCCCTTTTATGATATGAATGTGTGGGGAGGTTTCTCTTAAAATCTGCCTGCTCAGTTCTTTTCAGTGTAAAATTTTATTTCTGCTGTTTAGAGATTATACTAGGTTTAGTACTGTTTCCTGGTTAGAAATAGATTAAGCCATTTATTTTGTAAGACTAAAACATTTAGTTATCGAATTATAAACTGATTTTAATTACTATATTGCTCACAAAAATATATTTGCTTGATGACATGAAGTAATTCTATATTTTTACACTGACTGTTAATATGTCATAGAATATACCCAATGAAAATTTTTATAAGCTCAGTCATGTATCTCAATGTACAGTTCATCTCTAAGCTAAATGTTTTTAATGCAATTAAAAAGATGCAAAATATTATCATTAAAGTATGGATTTACAATAAAACTAACGACTTAAAAAACATTATTTTCCTTGTTTTTTTGTGCCTGCTTCAGTTATGAGATTCAGTCTCCTATGAAAAATAAAGGGCAAATCCAATTTGGCATACATATAATTTCTTCTCAAGCCAACAGATGTGTCATTCAACTTAACATCTGCATCACTTTTACTTATAGTGAGAGCTCATGTGTGAATTTATAAATTATTTTAAATTATCAAAAAACAGGTGGAAAATCTCTCAAAAACTAAAATAAACTGAAGTTTTCCTGTAAGAAATATTATTTCACCTACTTGGCTTTTAAATAAAAGATGTTATTGGAGGTAAACAAAACAAAGAAAAAAACAAAAGAAAATTGTATTTCGACACTGGGTAAAAAGAAACAAAATATTTAGGCAGTTCCATAAATAAGATGCACTAACCAGGGAACTGGGAATTTGCTTTAAATGTCAACTGTAATATCTAGGTCTACCATGATGGAGACGGAATCTTAAACATATGAAATACACATAATTAATACAGGAAGCTGTAAGTGCATGTCAGCTGTAGCTAAAATAATGTGTGACCATGCTTGCATAGGTTCAATCACATGTATCTGGGATGTTTCTAATATTTATATTGCTATTTTGCGGTCAGATAGTATCTACCAGACAATTCACCAGAATCAGTTTATGCTCCAAAAGTCATAGCGAGTATGAACCAAATAGAAACCTGGTATATAAAATTAATACATTATTCCATAAACATCTTCTAAGGTATTTCTTCCTGAAATTTAGGGAATAAGGAATATTCCCAAATAACTGAGCTTTTGTCCCACCAACCAATTAAAATATTGGCCTAGCTCCAAATATGTGATTTTTTAACATCTATCTATGAAGGAGTAAGATCTCAAGTTGAGATTCAGACTCTTTCTGACACCTGTCCATGTCATAGGTGTCTATGACTGAATGTAGCCTCATTTTCTAATCCCTGGATATCAGAGGCCTCCAGTGAGCAATTATTTTAATAATGTAGTTTAGATGTTTAACATAGGTTAGTTGAAGGATGTTCTAGAGACATCTCATCTTCTTTACTCTGAAAAGTAGCCCAAGATGAACAGCTTATATGATTATTTCATTTTCTAACTTCTAGAGTAATATTTAATGAATCCTAGCCTACATATCTTCTTGTACATGTATGAAGAAGTACCTGAAACTTGACAGCAACTATCTCCTCAGCATTCACAACTAAGCAACTATAGAGTTTACAAACTTCAGATTCCTTACTACAGCTAAAATTAAATGTATTGAAATAATTGATGTAGGTGATACTAATAATTTTAAAATAGATTCGGAAAACAGTAATGTGTGGTTTTGTAAATCACTGTAGATTTCAAGGCAATTTCAAGGCAAAATGATTTGACAATAAGCATCAAATTTATTTTGAAAAGAGGGACATTTGACTAAAGAGGAAGGAATCTAGACAACATGAAACCACTACTCGAATATTTTCTACCATTCTGGTGTCCACTACAGAAAAATGCTAGAAGTTTTTTTTTTGTTTTTATTATTATTTTTTATTTTTTACTTTTTTTTTGTTGGATGGTTGGTTTTTGATTATTTTATTTGATTGGTTGGATTTCTTTGCTTCTTTTCCTTTTTTTCATTTAACATCAAAATTTGTCAAGCTTGTGGAATGGCTAGGAATTAAAATCTCAGTGAATGTTCCTCTCGAGATTCATAATTTTTTTTTCTCCATTTGCACAGCACAATTTGATGTAGATAAATGAAATCATCACTCAGATGGTTGGACAGGGAGTGAAAGGAGGCTAAACAATGTTTGGCTTTACACTGCAAAAATAATAATGACATTGCCCCCATGGGCCATTTCTTGGTGCTTAATTTTCTAAATGTTTGAGGAGCACAAATGCTAAACTTAAAGCCATTACAAAAACAAAACAGATTAAATCAGTGCCAAATCTACAGTAGATGCATGAAACCATAGCTCCCCTCTTGAGGATTCAAACTGTTGAGGTACAGTGTAATCCAAACAATACAGAACTACCCCTGAGCTAAAGAGATCCACTAGCATAGGCATACACTTTCTGAATCATATTTAGCTTGCCAGGTATCATGCCATATTTTCCTGCAGATACTCCTTAAAGCCTTTTAAAAAATGATGGGTAGAAAGTCCCTCTACCCACTCAAAAAACCAAAACAGAACATTAAAATGAGGAGGACTGAATCATATATGTTGAAACACATACACACCAAAACCAAATCAAGAATCCCACAAACCCACAAGATATCAAAGCAAAGGGACAGGCAAAGCCCCTGAAAGACTCACTTTTCTACATTACACTTACAGTAATTCTTTCAATAGCTCACATTTGAATTCTACAACTGAAATGTAAGATTCTGTCCTAAAATTCTGTAAAAATTTAGAAAACAAAATGAAGAAAAAAAAGAGATAGGTGTTTTCTTAGATCCAATACTTAGCATACATGTAAATATTTCCTTAATCCATGATATTTTAAATACTGAAACATTCAAAAACATGCTCACTGAGGTAACTTCCAGGATGTTGATAGCCTAACTCATTGAAGCAAAAAATGTTACTTCAGCTGGCATTAGTATTCCATAAGTTGGCATGCACCACTGAAGCAATACTCATTCCATCACAGCTATCTATCCCACTGCAATTTTATTATGCTATTATACAATGTATTGTAAAGTCACATAAAAATGTGTTAGTTTAATATGATAATAATAAATTATGTATTTTAAACCATCTATTTTTTGAGTAATCATAATGCACCACCCAGAATGCTTAGCATTTCTCTTCTTTCTTTCCTGTTAGTGTCTCTGCTTTTTTTTTACCCTTAGAACCCAGTCATGTGAACTGATTCTGAAAAGTGAGCAGCTCTTGTAGAGTAGTGATGCATTGGTTTGGACTTGGCAACGACTTTCATTTGCAAGCACAAGCTGCATTTGCTTTTAAATGCATATAAATCTGTCTGAAATAAATAGAATATAAAAAGCTAAATGAAATTTAAAGTTGTGCTACAAGAACTTGTATCTGGCTGTGGTTCTGTTGGAGCAGTGAAAGTTGCATCTTTTTCTTATGGAATATATATAAAAAATTATTTATTTGTAATAATTTTCCTGTACATCTGTGAGAATACAAAAAAGACAAAAACATGAGTAAAATCATAATTCATACAATGACAGAATTTTTAGAGTTGGAAGGAACCTCTGGAGATTATCCAGCCCAATACCCAAGGCAGTGTCACCTAGAGCAGGTGACACAGAAGCACAACCAGGTGGGTTTTGTGTATCTCCAGGATGGAGACTCCACAACCTCCCTGGGCAGTCTGTTCTAGTGCTATGCCACCCTCAATGTAGAGAAGTTCTTTCTTGTGTAGAGATGGAACTTCTAGCATTTCCATTCATGGTTCTTACTCCTGGTCCTGTGGCTGGACATCACAGAAAAGGGCCTGGCACCATTCTTTTGGCATCTGCCTTTGAGGTATTTATATTCATTAATGAGATGTCCCCTCAGTCTTCTCTACACTAAACAGGCCCAGCTCTTGCAGTCTGTCCTCATAAGAGAGGTGCTCTCATTGTCTTTGTGGCCTCTGCTGGGCCCTTTCCCATAACTCTTTGTCTTTGAACTGTGTAGCCCAGAACTGGACACAGCACCCCAGACGTGGTGTCACCAGGGCCAAGCAGAGGGGTGCTATCACCTCCCTTGACCAGCTGACCACACTTTTCCTGATGCACCTCAGGATACCACAGGCCCTCCTGGCCACAACAGCACTGCCAGTTCATGGTCAGCTTTTCACCCCTCAACACTCCCAGGTCCTTCCCAGTGGAGCTGCTCTCCAGCAGGGCAGCCCCCAGCCTGTGCTGGTTATTCCTCCGCAGATGCAGGACCCTACGCTTGCCTTTGCTGAACCTCATTAGATTTCACTCTGCCCAACTCTCCAGCCTGTCAAGGTCCAGCTGAACAGTAGCAGAGCCTTCTGGTGTGTCAGTCACTCCCCCAGTTTTGTATCATCAGCATTTATAACTATTTTAGGGTATTTTTGTAATCTGAAAATGAAAGTGCCATGCTTCGTTGGTATATTTTTGTTTTCTTTTTGTGCCTTAAAAATGTAAAATGTAAAATAAAAATTGAGAACCCTTTTTTCATTGCTGCTTTACACAATTAATTTGCATTTTATCTAAGCAGAAATTACCCTTGTGTCAAAAGGCAATTTATGCATTTTCTTTTCTTTCTGTTTTCTTCAAAAACTTATTTCTTCCTTTATTTTAAGTAGATATACAGGTTTGTGTGCATAAATATCTACTGACTAGTCATACAGTCATAAAAGTAATATAATTATTAATTTATTTACTGTGATGAAGAAAAATATTAAAGGAATATATAAGCCATATATTATTATATAGACTCAAGTCTACTTGACCTTTATCCTGTACACAAAGAGGTAAATATTTTTCCAGGTTTAACATTCTGCTTTGGACCTACTTATTTTCCTTCTTAGAATTAGATCCAGACAGAGAAGCACATGTATGTCTTTATTTGCTTTTATGCTCTGCCTCATGAATGCTTTTCTTTAATATTTACTACTTTTACATTGTTATACCTAACATTCAGCAGTGTACACCCCCTATCTTACAGTTCCTCTTTTTAATTCAGTCAAAATATTGCATAACACCAGAAGTTAAATTAAAACAAGATGGGTAGAGACAAACAAGGAAGGAAAGTTATTGAAAGTTACTCACTCCAAATAAGGAACACAGTGGAATTTAACATCTTCATGCATAGCAGGATGAAAGAAACATGTTAAAAGTGCCTTTATTATCTCTTCATGAGGATATGTAGAATGATTGTAAAGGAAGAGAAACAAAAAGTGATTATTAGTTTTTTGCTCAGAATATAAAACTACAGAACATGCATGAAGAGGAACTAGCTTCAGTAGCCTGAATGTAGTTTATTCAAGAACTAAAAATGAGAAAGAAATTTTGAAGTTTCATCACCTAGCGTTGATGAAAATATGTTAGGCAAGCTTTAATTTCTGAGTTAGGGATTTCTTATTGTGGAATTCTGATTTCAACCTAAAAGAAATGAACCGAATTTTTCATGTTATAGAAAACAAAGCAATCAGATGGAAAGCTATAACTACTAAAGATGGGTCAGCTAAATACTACTCTTTTATGAAACCTGCCTTTCTAAGCAGAGCGAAGAGTTTATTATTTGCTGTGTGCTTGTACACAAGAACAAATCAGATACACATTTAGCATTTTTTAAAATAAAAATCACAAAATCATTTTCAGAAAGAAAAGTCTGTACTTATTTGCTCTCATGTTCATAATTTTCTTGGCTTGGCAGGAAGCCAGATTGCAGATGTTAAAGGCTTCATCTTGTGAAAACCAATGCTGAACAGAAAAGACAGGTGTACCTTTTCACGTCCAGTGCTCCATATTCAGCACCAGCTTTTTTCATTTATTCTGTAACATAATTGCAATATATTATTTTGTTTGCTCAATATTGCCTTTATTCTACCTCGACCATTCTAAACTTACAAATAGAACATTGCCATAATTTCATCATGCAAACATCTTGCAGTCTCTGGAGTCAACACAGCTTTTAGGACAAATAAAAGCCAGTTAAATAAAACTGGGTGGTGATACACAGGTCAGAGTGACATCTGAACCTGATGGTATGAAGGAAATGCAGAACATGTAACACATTGACATATAATGCTTAGAAAAGCTTAGACCATTTAGTGATAAAATTGTTCCCATGGTGAGTATATATGAGCAGCAAAAATGAATCTTGAATGAATAAGATTTATAGAAGAATGACGATAAAAGAAATTAAAATCAAGCTTATATGTAGAAATTAGAAACAAAATAAATTTTAAAGAAAATAAGACAAATATCAGAAGGAGGATTTTGTTTAATACTTGATAAAATTATTGAGACTTCTTTTGTCTCAAAGTCAAAAACGATGTTTCAAATAAGCTTTAGTTGAAAGAAAGTTTAGAAAAAATGGAAAGTCTAATTCAGATTTCTGTCTCTGAATGTGAAAAAAAAATCCCATTTAAGCTGGGTGCATCATATGCTGAAATATTTGACAAAATATTAAGATCCGGATTACCCAAATATACAACAAATACTGATAAAAGAATAAGTACAATTGAAAGTTTATATCATAAAAAATGTTAAATGCTACATAAAATTCAATTTAAATATAAAGACAGAAGGCAATGTGAAAAAAGACTGCTGCAACAAGAGAGATTATTCTTGAGTAAATAATGTCTAAGGACAGTTTTCTCTATTCCCATGATTCCTAAACAAAGCCAGACTTATGGGAAAGGAGAGGTAACACCTCCAGCTCAAGGCATCTCAGAGGTGCCATGGACCTTGTTGTCATACCTTGCATCTGTCACGTCTGCACCAAGTATTCTACATTACAGAATTATTCTGTACAGCAACAACAAGTCTGACACTTTGAATTTATTTTATGTGGACTGCTTGTCTAATCTATCTGGCTCCAAATGACTACAAACTGGCAGTGAGACCTGTGCCCTATGCCTTCATACTTTCAGATGCTTCAGCTTTTCTTTAGGAAAGGATAAAAAAAGGTGGATTCTCTGTCTCAATTTTCAAAGCAGTTCTTAGTACACAGTAGCCAACAGGCCAGATAGAATAATAAAATCTAGGCTGACCAGAGAAGAAAATGACTGAATGAGAAGTGCAGAATAAAATCTATGAGATTGTCCAGAGAGCCAGAAAAGAGAACAACAATTCAACATCCAGCTTACAGCTGGGGATATGTGTGTTGCATTAATGACACAACCAGGTTTTTCCCCCTTTGGAGAAAAAAAAAACAAAAAAAAAGAAGTAACTGATCACCTATTTCAGAAATGCAATAAATATTTACATAATACATTTGTTTTTCTTGTTCAAATTTCTCCTTCAGTCTCACATCTGCTGGGCTACCAATACCAAATTGGACCGAATGTTCCTTAAAGTACATATATATGTATGCTTGCACAGATTCTCTTTGTGTATGAACACAAGAGACAATCTTCCCAGGTGAGCTTCCTTTCTCCTGTGCTCTCACCAGTCTTAGCAGAAGAAACAATCACGTTTTTCTTGAGAGAGAAAAAGTGAAACTATTGAAAACCCTGCAACATTTTTCAGAAAAAAAAAATTATTGCAGAAATTAATAAGCAATTAACTCTCTCGAATGTTGCATGACTGGCCTAAAACCAGATAGTTTCACTTGAGAAAAATGTCCCTTTACTTTTCATTAATTAAACTGTATAAAATTTTATTGGTTAAATATACTCATCCATATTTTGATAAGAATTTTCTCCTTTGTCAAGAAATTTAATATATATTAACACAGCATAAAAATTATCCCTTGGTGTCCCTGTGGGGACACCACTCTGAAAAAAAAATTTAAAAAACCTTTTCAGTATTAAGCTGCAGAAGCTTGCTAAGTCACAAAACATTACAAAGAATAATAGAAATTGTTTGGAAACATTGTTACAGAACAACAGTACGCCAGTTCAAGTAATTCATTAGAGGCTAAAGTTAGATTACTTCTTCTCATGAGCTAAGAACATGTGCTTATAGAAGTAACATGACAGAGTTAGTGCAGTAAATTGTTAAGACCTGTTAACTGGATTAAGAGGCCATTCCACTAGTTATAATGATTGTACAAGAGGAATATTTTATTATTTCTGTCCAGTACTTAGGGCTTTTTAGAGTACAATTCTTTCATACAATGAAGAACCCAAAGACCTTTCCGGATTTACCTATTCTAGAAAGCTTGGTTGCTTGAAAATACATGCATCTTCCCAGCAGATGTACAAATACGCCACTTTTCTAAAGTTTCTAATTATACAGTGAG
Organism: Peucedramus taeniatus; assembly: GCA_013400575.1. NCBI lineage: Eukaryota > Metazoa > Chordata > Aves > Passeriformes > Fringillidae > Peucedramus > Peucedramus taeniatus. The sequence continues at coordinate 64,954 of WBNO01006073.1, forward strand.
GAACCCAAAATAATATATCATAGTTTTGCAGAAGTACAAGTTGTGTCCTCTTCTACCTACACAGTCTGAGGGATTTTGTTTTTGTAGCTACGTCCACAAGTGAAATAAACATTACTGTAAAATTTAAAACATGCAAATTCCCCAGAGATTCATACATCCCTCTGTCTTGGCAAAACCATGTGTTTCACACGATGCTTTTCTAAGTCAATTGATTTTATAAAAAAAAAAAAAAATATTACAAGCAAGCTAAAATTTGTCACCTGAATAAATCCCTGCATTTCTTTTACCTTCATTTGAAACAGTGAAATAAGGGGTAACATACAGACACCTCCTCGGAAGAATTATAGAAGTTAGTTTAGTTACACAATTTACATAATTTCCCGTATATTAATGGGAAATTAACAAGTAATTGTTCCCTAAATTGGTCACAAAATTATCCTGGAAACTATTATTGAAATTTTACTGATTTTTTTGCTCACTCATCAGAGAAAAAGAAAATTTAATTACACACAAAATTTGATCCACTGTTGTCTTTGCTGCTTAATCTATCTAAAACATGTGTGGCAGAGAGACATAGGTTATAATTTACAGTATAATGAGTTCATTCTTTGTCCTAATGCTATCAATAACAAAATAGCTTTTGTTTGTATCTGTTATTCAATCTATTGTTGTTTCCATTCCTAGGAAACATAGCAAATTTTTCTTCTGAAATATTTTGGCTTAATTATGTCAGGTTCAAAGTAATGTCAAGCTTTATTACATTCAGCTGAAATTCAGATTTTGCAGAACCATCCCTAACAAAACTAGTCAAATGATTTCTTCTGTTACAGTTTTTTAAAAGCAGATTGTAGTTTTCTCTTTTTGATAGCCAGACCTTAATTTCCAGCTCTATTCTGCAAAATCATATGTACACTTTATTTTTTTTAAAAAGAGAAAAACATTAAGAAATGCATGTAAACACTTGCAAATACACCTTTATATAAGAACTAATAAACAAGTACAACAAATCTGGTTTTTAATATAAATTTGCCATTTTATTTTCCAAATCAAAATGGGGTGCATAAGTATGGATGCATTTTTTGTCATTGAAAAGATAGATATTTATTAGAAATATGCAACTTTAAGTTCACTAAATACAGCTAAAATAGCCTAAAAACTTGAATTCTGTGCACTACTAGCTCAGCTTTCAGTGAGAAATAGTGGCAAAAAGCCATCCTTTGTTTGTCTGTTAAAACATCTTCATGGTTAGCGAAATATCTGTGCGCATCACAGGAGAGGAGAATTTGAGGTCAAGAGGTTAATTCTACTTACCACAACATATATTCTGCAACTGACTTGTAGCTCTGTGATCTGCAGAACTCTCACTTAACAGGGAAGGCATAAAGTTGAAAAAAACCCCCAAGTTTCTTTTAATGGTAGTTCAAACCACTAGGATTTACCAAAGGAAGGGAAAACTAATATTGGGGAGAGTTGCTATATTTTCATTTTGTTCTTTGTTGTCTTTATGTTTAGAGGGAGAGGAGAATGTTTGAAAGCATTTTTTTCAGAGAACTCAAAGGAGAAATAATGATGGGGAGGGTGAGCTTTTATACTTTACAAAGAAAACCTACAGAAAGCTGCTACTCAAAGCCATGAACATACAACAAGGTGAGAAGCAATACAAACCACTTATATATAAAGAAAACTGTGGAAATAACAACTCTCCAACTATAGTGTCACTGAAGAAATAAAAAAGGATGGGCATGGGCCATTAAATGCACTATAATCTATTCAGTGAGTTTAATGTAAGAGTCATTATGAATTTAGTGCTTTTTCAATGATTTATAATGCAATGGCATCTAGAAGTCACTCTTGGGGTAGACACACCAATGTGCTATGTTGATTCTGCATACTGATTAAGTAAAAAAGACTCACACCAGAGAAAAATTCGCTAACTAATCTAAAGAATCTAGAACCCTCTTATGATAATTTGCAAAAAATAGCAGTCAGACTGCTCTTTTCCATTTCCAAATTAAGAACATGTACAAAACCCCTGCAGATCCCTTTTATTCTTTATCATCTTTCCTATGACTTTGAAAATACCCAAGATAATAGTTAAATATTTCACAGAATGGGTTGAATACAAGATTCACATCATATGTCTATTACTGCAGTATATGGAACATTACTTTTCTTATACTTTACACAGATTTAGATTAACAGAGCATAGCAGCATTTGCACATCATGCTGAGAAGATATTCAGAAGCTCCAGCAGGTTCATATATTTGTGCATATATGCGTTTCGTACTATGCTTGACAGACACTTAAACAGAGAAGGCTTGGGTAGACCTCCTGCCACCAGAACTGAGCCTAATTTCAATATAACTGGGACAACCAAATCCCTTTTCTCTTCTACTTGTCATTGACATGTGATGAGATTGGATTTTCTATCTTTTTTTGGTTTTTTTCAAATTGCCTGCTGTGATCCTTCGTCAGAAATGGGTCTTTCAGGTCACTCAAAGGATCACCAGCAAAGGCATAGGCAAAAGCAGGTTTAATACAAAAGTGAAAGTGGACGAAAGTTGTTGGCAAATCTACTATTGCTCACTCTACTACTCACTAAATTGTTACAGCACACAGAGAACACTCAGATTAAAATCAACCTAAAATTATCTACATGGAGACTAGGATGGAAAGGGGTAAGATTAAAAGGCAGTAACGCAGACTCTTGTTGATTCACAAGGTTCATAATGGACCCCTTTCCAAATTTAGCCCTGGTCTTGACCAGTGGTTTAGGCCAAAGGTTTTAAAAAGAATGTAAAGGTTTAAAGAATTTTAAAAAGTTTTTAAAAGAATTTAAACTTATATAGATTATTTTAAGTTTAATAAACTGATAGTTTATTCAGTCAATAACCTTAACGAAAGATTCTATAGAATTTACTATAGGCGCAATAGTAACTCACTTTTAAACCTAATTTACATACAAATCTAAGATAGTTTAAAAATTTAAACCAGCAATATTCGTAATACATTTTCTGTAGCATATTCGCATGCACACACAGTGATCTAAAGATCCAAGGTGCATATATACCCATGAAAAATTTGCTTTGCCTCTTTGCAGTGGGTGAAGGATTGAGCCTCAAGGAGTGGAGATAGCCCAGTCTCCATTGCTGGCTTTCGGTGGCGGTCTTCAAGGACAGCGATTTTGAGGGTTCACTGGCTCTGAGAGGTGTCCCAGTAAGGGTGAATTTTCTGGTCACAGCCTGCTGCAGTCCAGGAGAGCTCAAAGAGCTGTTTGGGGCCACTGTTTATAAGGTCACAAGGGAGTTGGTTCAAGGCATAATAATTTTCTATCCTGGATGCAATTTGGGTCAATAGCTTTCCTTGAAATTTCAATAACAAAAGTGTTGTTCCACTTGGATTGTTATTCAGGTAAGAAAAATAATTTTCCACACCTATATGTTAAAAAATGGAGCCTACTGGACAACGTCAGATCCAGAGAACAGACAGTGTTTCTGGTAAGTGCAAGAGAAGCTTAGCCTGGATGATGTTTGTCAAGGCCAAGGCCTGATGAGCATTTTTAAAGTCATAGTGCAGCCTGAGGGTGAAGTCAGGGTGGAAGTTGTACCCCCACATCCTGTTGTGTCAAATGCCTAAGGCTAGCAGGGGAGCAGATGCTTCAGGAGTTATGGTAGCTGTATGCCATGGTCATAAACAGGAAAAAGTGAAACTGAGGCAAAAATGTATGTTCTGCTGAGCATCACCTTCTACTGCATTGCACCTGGTAGACTCACACTTGTTTAGAGACACCATGAAGAAAGGAGAACCTACTAGAGAAGAAAATATTTATATGGGGCACCAGTGAAAGACTGACTAGAAGGTGATGCTTCCCTGAGCCATGATCTTTGCTGTCTCCTGAGCACACAACATAATATGGGAGGTCAGTACCTCATACACTTACATTTAAAAAATAAAATTCTCTGCTTTCTTTTCTTATTTAAAACTTTTGTGATTTACTTGTTTTTCTCGATACACTTCATTGTGTTCTGTGTGAAGGTCTGCCACTCATTAGTGCCTGCTGTCTGGCTCTCATCCTGTTGAACTTGGCAGACATGAGGACAGGAGATAGCTTACAGCACTTACCTTCAATAAAACAGACATGTTCTGCCTAGATTTATAATCTGGCTTTGGGGCTCTTGTTTTTCCAGTTTCAGTTCTGACTTTGACAAGACAATGTGGGGCAAGGTGATCTGAAAATACTAACTGAAGAACAGAAAGGTCATCCATAGCTGTGAAAATGTCAAATGGAGAGAGAGGACCTTTATTCCCCCTGTAGTATCTGTCTCTATATAATAGAAATAGAAAACCTATAAAAACTTAGGTATGTCTAATCCCCTTTTTACTATGTAGTTGAGGAAGGAAGTGGTTTCTTTGCACATTTCCATTCCAGTATACATTCTGATATGAAATCTGCAAGATGGAGAACAGCCATCTCCAGAGCTATCAGGATGCTATACCTGGCCTTGTGAAGAAAAACAGCTTAAATTTCTGTATGGTTTGGCTCAGAATGGTGCCAGATGACACCTGTAAGTTCACTTCCGTGGCTGTAAAACTATGCAAGCCTAGTAACTTCATGACTCTCAGCACCACTGTTATAAGGTTATCTGGAGTGCAGGCTGGCTGCAAATCCCATCTGTCTCCTTAATAACTGACATTGAACCTTTCAAAGGCTTTGTCTGCACAGCATGTGGAATTGCTGAGGATAGTGGTCAAAATAAGTCATCCTATGCCTAGTCTGTTTACACTACAGAAAGATTTACACATAAACCCACAAGGAGATAGAGTACACCTGAGCTTTTCTTCCTGAAAGCCTCAGAGATTGTTTAATAGAGATAGGTAAACATCTCTCCCTCAGGTTTTTGTTTCAATGAATTTTCGGAATGATATAGAATTTCTTTCTTACTTTGTACACATGCCACAAGAAAATAATTCTCTGACTGGCAAATGAAGCTGCTTCCCTTTAAAACATTAAGGAGAGGTAAAAGTACAAAACTATACTTCTGTCGTGTATTTAGTTTTCTAAATCTTTACCAGTATAGAATGCAATATTTGTCTCTTTCTAGCTCTTCTGATACATTCAGTGCCATACTAGCCCACACATCACTGACTTCTCTAATATAAAGGTCATTTGGAAGCTAAATTACAGAATGCATTCCACTCAGTATTTTGCTAATTAAGTGTCATGTGGCCATCATCATGATCTGTAATTTAAAAGACAATAGAGAACACTTTTTCTCTTTGCTCCTGAGAATATTCACTCAACTAAATGATCATCAGATTTAATTGGAAGGATGAATATGTCACAAAATGTTGTCTAGAAAGAGTTAAAGAATTCTAGCAGGTCAGTGAAAATGTCATTGGCATTAATGACTGTGACAGATTAAAGGCCTTTGGGCGTGTGCTCATGTAAGATCAAACACCTTTTTTGTCTGACTGGTACTCCATCAACAAAATATCTGCTGACTATGGGATCACAGAGGGGAATAATTTCTTTTTCTTTTCACTGTGTATTATTCAGTGCAATACAGCTTGAAAAATGGCAGTGACACTCCTTGTAATAATTTCTTTGTGCATTTGTCCAGATCTCTGCTGAGAGGTGTATGGCAGTACCCATTGCTTATTGTTTAACTTTTATTTCATTGTGCTGAGGAGAGATAACTGCATCCCCAGCTACACCTCCAGATATTTTAATTGGTATAGAGCTGGAAATACTTTTATTTATAAAAATGAATGTTCAGAAAAAAATGTTGTTTAATGAGTATGGTGACTTTTTCTCATGATTCAATACTCTGAAACGAGTGTTCCAGAAACAAAGGCATATCAGGCTTTTGCTAATTAATTCCCCTGCACTTGAAATAGCTGTTTTCTGAGCTCATCAGTAAGGTTATCTTATCATTACTCAAGTGTCTCTCTGACCAGCTACTGAAAATACAGCTATTTGTAACTTTACACCAGATAAGGAACACAGTGCAGAGACCATTTGTGTGACTAAAAAAAAAAACAATCCCAAACAAGCTGACCTGACCATGTAGCTTAAAACATCATCATATGAACTTACCAATGGTATGCCTTCCATTTTCTTATGTTGCCATAACTTCAGGTAATGAGCTCTGAGTTACAGGAATCTGTTTGATAAACATCATCTTGTAACAACGCTGTTTTTTACTGATTCCTGAAGCGTCCATGGTTCTAGATTCTTTTAGAGTTTTAATATTTCCTAATTATTCTACTTTAAAAGCTTTCAGTGGTTTACCTTGAAAAGGGCAATGTGAAGTTTTTCTTGCATCCTTTTGAAAATCTCCTTGTTCTTTTTAACCTCTGATATTTAGATCTTATTCTGCTTTCCCACATCTTGTCGGTCTTCTGGTCTATCCAGACCCCACTGCTTTACACAGCATAAGGCACCACAGATTAATGCTTTACACAGCATAAGGCACACACAGGTATGTACTGCTCCACTCCAAGGATTAACCAATCAATCCAAATGGTTTAGCCACTAATCCCCAGAAGAAATAACTAGTACGTTATTTTGTTCATTGCAGTGACAAGTGATGTCACAATGAAAGAAGCTTGCAGGGCAAAGTAGTAGAATAAGAGTCTCACCAGTGGAATGTGACCAATGAGTAGAGAACTGTATTTATTGTGACATATATTTGCAAAAAGGAAACTAGGAGGTAATACAGAAGTCTGTTCTCCTAAGTAGGTAGACTGACCTCCACCATGTTAGTATTTCTTTGCTCCAGATTTATTTCTGAGTAAAAAAAAAAGAAAATTTATGGGACTAGGGGTAAATATTGAATAAATTAAACTAATCTAAGTACACAAAGAGTATATAACCACAGAATCATAGAATCATAGAATGATCTAGATTGGAAGGGATCTACAAGAGCTATCTAATCCAAAGCCCCTGCAATAAGCAAGGGCATCTTCAAATAGATCAGATTGCTTAGAGTCCTGTCCATGTCTTTGAAATGTTTTCAGGGATGGGACATCTACCATCTCTTTGGAACAGAAACCTGTTCCAGTGTTTCACTACCCCCATTGTCAAAAAGATTTATCTTATATCTAGTTTGAGACAATTTTACCAAATCTGCAGCTACAGCTATATGGACTATTTGGAATGCTTTTGACTCTTCGGTAACATCAGGGTTTAAGCCCAGCTGGTCATAAGCACCACACAGAAGCTCACTCAACCCCCTCTCTCCCACCTCTTCCCATAGTGGAATGGGGAACAGAATCAAAAATAAAGATTGTAGGTTGAGATAAGAACAGTTCAATAATGGGAAAAAACCTAATATGTAATAATAGTAAATGATAATAATAATAATTNGATAAATGAAAATAAAAGGGGATAGGAAAAAAAAAAACAAAAACAAAAAAAATTAAAAAAAAAAAAAATATAAAACCCCGAGAGATCCACTGACCTGCTGACTGATGCCAGAGCACATTTCTAAATGTAGATTGGCCAGCCTTCTTGGGAAACTCTCCCAGTTCATATACAGAGCATAACATACAATGATATGGAATATCCTTTTTGCCAATTCAGGTGGCCCATCCCAGCAATGGGATGGTTTTTCTTAGGTGTACCTTATCACTGGCAGTGCACAGAATAAAAAACACCATTGACTTAGGATAAATACAACTTATCAAAACCAAAATCAACATTAATATTAGTAACATTATTCTCATTCTGAATCCAAAACACAACACTGTACCAACTACTGAGAAGAAATTAACTCTATCCCAGGTGAAACCAGGACAAGGAAAAAAACTTGAAGCCCTGTGTCTGAAATAGCAGTAGGTTATGATGCATTTAATGGATTTCAGTTGGAACATTTGCTGGTTTAAACCTTGTGAGAAACAATCTCCTCTTGGATAATGTAAATCCACTTATTTAAATCATAATACTTGACACAAATCCACCTATTTATGCAAGATATCATTGAAAGGTTTTCATTCATTGTTTCTTGATATAGTTAAAATTAACAAATTGAGGTACATCCATTCCAGTGAGTATAAAAGTTTGGTAGTATTTTTAGTTCTTCTTCCTTATTCCTTTGAGTAAATTGTTTATTTAATACGAGTGACTATAAAACATTAAACTAGCAGCAGAAAGCATCCTTTCTCACAAATATAAGGTTATTTTCCTGTGTACAATATTATGCAAAGTCTCTCACTCCCTTCTTTGCGCAATTTCCTTTTGTTTTTTGGAAAGTCTTTTTGGGTGTGGTACCTAGGAGCAACATCCACACAAGCTCAGAGCTTCAAAAATTCCCTTCCTTTCTTTCCTTCTATGATTTTCACAAAAAATAACTGAATATGTCCTGCACATACTCTGATAAATGCCTGACTTCAGTACTGGAACTCAGAATACCAGAGAAGACACACCATTATGCAACTTAGCAGGAAGGAAAAGACAATATATTTCCTGAAGCTATTCTTGGTTAGCACATTAACTGAAGCCAAGCTACAAGAAAAGTGTATGTATGCTCAACGCTACTTAATATCCCTTTGCATTCCACTGTCTTCTAATTGTTTCTAGGGAAGCATGAAAATAAATTCTGAAGGTGAATGAATAATTTGAGGTATGAGGAAAGTGACTCATGAGTAGTATGGCATCACAGCATGAAACCTATCCAAACAGACTGCTCATGTAAGTGAGACCTTCACCACATCTTTCTGGACGGAAACCAGAGCTATAAATGAACTTTGTTGTATAATTGTTTCCAAACTCACACTAATGTCACTTATTTGGGACAGAAAATCAGAGCATGTTAGAAAATCCTTTAGTAATCAGTGAATGACCCAAGAGAAAAATCCCCTGCTGCATGCTAAGTAAGGTCTTCAAGGTTTAAGCTCTCTAATTTGGAAAACAAGAAGTAATTAAACAATACCTACCTTCTCAGCTGAACATGCTTGTCAGATAGTATAAAAATCTGGAATGAGGAGAAGCTGATATACACAGAAACTTGAATGCCAGTGAGGACAAGGACACATCCACCAGACAGAGTGAGTGTCCTACTAGGCTAACTCAATTGTACTGATTGGAACTAGACTAGAGGAACAGGGGTGATTCTGTACTGGAAAATAATTTATTTTCAATATTTTCTGAGAATAGAGAAAATATTCTTATTCTAGATTCTGCTTTT
>WBNO01006085.1:0-17970 GCA_013400575.1 Peucedramus taeniatus
GGACCATTCTGCTCCCTGACACCATTTACCAGCCTAGATACTAAAGAGGAAAAACTAAGGAGATAGTAAAAGTAGCAAAATTGATTACTGGGGAAGCAAGATGAAATGTTTTTAAACTCTTGGAAAGGCACAGTATGAAGTCTCTTTATATCATATATAGTGCAACTTCATTTTATTTTTCAAAACTGTTTTTCTAACATTCTCAACTTCATTAACCATTCTATTTGAAATGGATGAGAAGTCAGAGAATGAACTTTCCCTCCTTCCCCATCACAAACATGTATAACATCTCTTAAGCATCAAAATTGGATTCTCTTTTTTTCCTTTCTTCTTTTTTCTTCAGAGAAAAGGCAAACAAAACTGAATGTTGACAGATTGATAATTTACCAATCTAAGTTACCTAAAAGACCCTATGTTATCTTGGGCAATTCTCCTGGTAATATTCTCAACAAATTTTTACAGGAAGTTTTGGTGCTCGAGCACAGGAATCACTTTTCAGCTCTTAAAACTTACAATGTCTTCTGGTACACACTGTGCAGTAAACTCTTTTCTTGTGCTTTGGCAGGTGGTCAGTGACTGTGCCAGTGGTTATGCCACAGCTTAGCCCTTCCTTCATGCAAATGACATGTTTTCAATTAATATTTTATTAAGTAAAATCAATAAAACATTAATAAAATGTAATAAAAAATGCTTCTTAAAATCAAGAGCAACAGTTATTAGCACAAGACTTACACCCTCTGCACTCACACAGGAGCTGTCACTCTTAAGCATTATGTACAACCCCCTGCATGGCTGTCCAGCAGAAGTCAACCTCCAACACACATTCCCCAATGGATAACAGGCCCAGATCAACTGAAAGGATGAAGTGGTAGAACCACTGCCTAAATCTGTGCATTATATTTTGCTTATGGTCTCCAAGCTGCAGTGAATCCAAGGAGGTGGCTGTGCTGTCACAGCACAGCCAGGCCTGTTGTCAAGTGGTGCTACCAAACCCTGGGGTCTTTGGTGCATCTTCCCTATCCATCAACCTCAAAGATTTACCTCATAAAGTTTATGATGACTGATATTTGTGTACCTGTCCAGCCTAGCATTATTTTTCTGGTGTCATCCAATCATTTACCATGCCACTCACTGCTCCTGGTTATTTCATTTGTTTTCCTTTTTTTAATCAAAATCCTATCGAGAGCAGACATACTCTATATATAGCCAAAAATTGTTGTTATTAAGACTGAAAAGTAGATTAAAATAGTTAGTATTATTATTTCAGATCTAAAGAAGAAAGAAAAATGAAAAAAAAAAAGGTAAAGGTATGCTACTATATAAGAAAAATATGTACAAGAACATTTTTTTTTTCCCCTAAAAACTCTCAGTTTTGCTGGTGTCACACTCACTTTTCACATGTTCTCCTGTGGTGTTAAGGTTCATGGAATCACACTGGTGTTGTTAGAAGGGGAAGGAGAACTTGATTTTTTCTCAATCCTGGTCTGAAATTATTTAAAGGCACAATAGAAGACTGTTTGTAACAGTAAAATCTCCGTTTCCAATCCTGGACCCTTTGTTCAACAGCCTATTCTTTTTCTCTTCTATCCTGTAATTTATATTCTCAGAGCCATAGCCCCTGAAATGTGGTCTAGGTGCAGCTAAGTTTGACCTGTTTTGTAGCAATTATTGGCTCAACAAATATAGAGGATCAGATAGATAGATATCTGTTTGCCAGTGCAGTATTTGGACTAAATGATAATTTACCCTCATATATTAATAAAATGATGTTAAAAAAATCCTGTATAAAGCTTTCAGATGTATCAAATACCACAGTTCTTAAATTCTTACGATATTAGAATCCTTATGTAATCTAATGCTACACAGCAAACCTACGTAAACCAGAACACCTAGAGATGCTGATATAGGGGAAACTAATTTATTTTTAAAGGGAGAAAACAGTACTGGTTTAAATATCATAAATTCCTTATAGTTTTTTATTATTTTTAATTACTTTCATGGGATGCAACAAAAGTCTTCAATTTTTTTACTAGTCTTCCCAAGCCTACAGCAGTATTAAATTATGAGTACATACAGATTTTTTTTCAATGCCTGCAAAAAAAGCATAAAATATTCTTGATACCTTTAACCACTTTCATTCCACTTCAGCATATTTACTGTGCCAGCCTTCCAAAGAAATGCACCACAGCCAGCATCTTGTTTACATTTGATGATGAAGTTGGCATTCTATTCTTTTTCTTTTACTCATATTAAACTATTGCCATGCAGCTCTTACAATGAGATAACATTTTAAATTTATATAGAATTTATGTTAATTGCAGTTTTTTGTGCAAAGATAAAATTCTATAAGATGTAGATGTTTTCTATGTACAGTCAGTAGCACCCAAGATATTGGGAAATCCAGTCATAATATTAATTTTCTGTTTATTTTCTCAACAGAATTTCTGAGATGGCTGAAAAGTGAAAACGAGACAGGTGCTGCTCACATTTTTTAGATTAAGCAGTGTAGATACCATCATTTGGCCATATGACAGTGATATTTCTTGCCAGTATCTCAAATGGTTCTCTGCTTAAGTAATTAATAAGTTTCCTATTTCTTGGGTGCAGGATATGGACATAAAACATTTAATAAAAAATGCATTTCCAGGCTATTAAATTAAAGAATATAAAATCTTTGTGTTTTACTTATGCTAAAGGAGCATGTGTTTTTGCAAAATCACAGAGGAAAAAGTACTATAACCTTCAAAAGCAATAAAGATATAAAATCTCAAGGAGCAATAACATGAAAAACCATGCAATTTGATAAGGTAAATAGGATACTGGTGAAAGTTAAATCCTTCTATAAATTATAGTCTACTGATTTTAATGTACAACTTCTAGTAGAGAACATTATTTCTCCTTTTATGCATTTATGATTAAGTTCTTCCATAGTACAATTCTGATGTGTTTAACAAATTAAAAACTCATAGGTGCTGACACAAACTGTGCTTGTAAAAAAAAAAATCTATATGCCAGCTATTAGGTAAATGTTGGACATTTATATAGTGTTTGAACTTTCAAGTATTAACCTCAGTGCCATTGTCATGTGACTTTCAATTAAGTAAATAAAAAAAAAAAACAAAAAACCAAAAACCTAAAAATGAAAAACTAAAGAAATTAAGCAAAGAAAATAATGCAAGGAAGACCCAGCGTAAGGCATGCAGGCAATTTTTAAATCAGATGAAGAATTTGCTTACTGCAAGATCCTTATTTGACACAACAATTCTAGGAAACTGTCCAAAATGGATACATTTTACTTAGTACTGGATAGGACTTCTCAATCAGTTTGGTCAATTCATTTGAGTATTTGTGCCAATAGAATTGCAAAAGTGCATGGTCACTCATCTATGCAGTGATAACGCATATTCACCAAATATAAAAACACACAGTCTAACAGATATAGACCGCTTTCAATTGAATGACATACCCATTATTTTCAAGCAAACCCATGTTGTTGATGCAATAATCTTATTTTAGAACTATCAGCTGTAGATAAAATGGCGACATAAAGAAGTATCCTGCATAATCCATTATGATTCAAAGACTAACTTTTGCCTAATAATAACATTTAATCATCACCCTGACTCTTAAAATGCTCCTCAAAACTTCAGTGACTAATATAAGAAGTGTGTTTGGCTAATGCACTAGTTGGCTGATATGTTCCTGAATTTAGGAGTATGTACTCTAATGTTGGCAGCTGTTCAACAATTTGGAATCAGCATTATAAACAGGTGCATATAGTGTAGTTATGGTTACTAAGTCAGTTTTTCATTTTTACAAGCTACCGTGCATGTAGGTTGCTTCACTTTTTTCCAAATGCGATAGTCATGTTCTGCCCTTCTTGCATGAATTTTTGCGTGCATAAATTAATCACTTGAAATTATCTGTAAGAATGCAAATCTTGTCTTAGGTTTGATAGAAATCCTACAGAATACAGACTGAGAAAAGGAGTGAAGGAATACGATAAACAAACACTAATTGATTTGGAAAGAGAGATTACCATAATAGTTCTATGCAAATCCTAATGTCCTCCAACAAGCACAAAGAGGAAGAATGGTCTCATGGCTAGGTAGTGAGAATGGAAATCTGGTATTCTGTGTCTTGCATAATTTCTTACTGAAAGGCAAAATACTGGACCTAGTCCTGTAGCAGTGGTGGTTGTCTCAAATAGCATCATCAAGATTCTAAGAGACTTTCAAGATGACCCAGTCCAGCCATCCACCTAGCACTGCTGCTGTAACCACTAAACAACTAAACCACATTACCCTGTGTCAGGTCCAGGTGTCTGCCTCAAGGGATGGTGACTCTACCAGCTCCCTGAGCAACCAATTCCAATACCTGACTTCTCTAACAGTGATTTTTTTTTACTTGTATCTAATCTGAATCTTCCATCTCAGGTTAAGACCATTTCCTCTTGTCCTTTCATTGTAGGCATGATAGAAAAGACTGGCCTTCACCTCACTAAAACCTCTTTTCAGGTAGCTTTTGAGAGAAATGGGGTCTCCAGTGAGCCTCCACTTCTTGAGACTAAAGAAGTCTCAAGTCCTTGCTTACTTACCCATTCCTTCTAAGAATGTGATGTGTGAGGCCCAAAACTAAATAGTGTGCTCAAGGTGCAGCCTTAACAATGCTGAGCACAGGAGGATGATCACTTCCCTATTTCTCCTGGCAGCACTATTCCTGATTCAGGCCACTATGCCATTGGCCTTCTTGGCCATCTTGGCACTCTGTTGGGTCATGTTGAGCAGCTCTCCCAAGTCCACTTCTGCTGAACAGTTCTCAAGCCGCTTTTCTCCAAGCTTGTAGGACTGCCTGGGGTTGTTGAAACTCAAGTGCAGGATCTGGCACTTCACCTTACTGAATTTCATGCAGCTGTTCTTGGTCCATTGATCTAGTCTTTCAAGATCTCTCTGTAGAACCTTCTAACTCTCAAGCAGATAACAGTCCCACCCAACTTGGTGTCATCTGCAAATTTAGTGAGGGTGCAGTACTGATCCTCACGTGAATGAAGATGTTAAACAGGAACAGCCCCTAAACTGAGCTCTGGGGAGCAGTGCTGGTGACCACACACCAACTGGACTTAGGTCCCTTTACCACTCTCTGGGCCTGACTGTCCAGCCTATTTTTACCTCTCACCTAAGCAGGCCTCAAGCAACCATCTTTTTAAAAAAGATGCTATTGGAGATAGTGTTAAACGCTTTACAGAAGTCCATATTGACAACAGTCACATCTTTACCTCTTCTACTAAGCTGATCACTTTGCTGTAGTAGAAGTTCAGGTTGGTCCAGAAGGACCAACAACAGTGTTGGCTGGGCCTGATACTCTGGTTGTCCTAAACATGCCATGTAATGGCATTCAGAATGATCTCTTCCATAACCTTGCTTGGAACCAAGGTAATGCTGACAGTCCTGTAGTTCACTAGATAATCTTTCTGACACTTGTTGCAGATGTTACACTTGTCAGTTTCCAGTCCTCTGGAGCTTCTCCAGTTAACCAGGACTACCGGTATCCACCAGATGATTGAGAGTAGTTTGGCAAGTTTTTAACCAGTTCTCTCATTACTTTGGGGTGGATCCCATCAAAGCCCATAGATCTTCTCAGAGTCTAAATGGCATAGCAGGTCACTAACAATCTCTTCCTCCATTACAAAGGCTTCATCCAGCTCTCCATTTCTTACGTCCACCTCTGGGGGCTGGGTATCCGGAAGACAACAGGTTTTGATGTTAGAGACAGAAGAAAATAAGGCATTAAGTACCTCCACCTTTTCCTCATCCCTGACACTACACTACCCTTAATATTTAACAAATGATGGAGACTTGCCTTGACTATAATCTACTGCCAACGTATTTATAAAAAAACTTTTTCTGTTGTATTTAAGCACAGTGGACAAATTAAGTTTTAGTTGGGCTTTCACCCTTCCAATTTTCTCTTGACATGATCTCACAATATCCTTATAGTCCTCCCAAGTTATCTCCCCTTCCAGAAAGGACAGATTGTCTTTTATCCCTCTAAGTTCCAGCCTCAGTTCTCTGTTTAACCAGACTGGACCTTTCCCCTGACGACTTGTTTTTCCCCACATGGGGACAGCCTGCTCCTAAATATTAAAAAAATTCCTTTTTAAAGCACATCCAGCCTTCCTGAACTCCTTTGCCCTCCAGGACTGGCTCCAAAAGGACTTTGTCAATCAACCTCCTAAACAGTCCAGTTTGCCAATCTGAAATTCAAGGTGGAAGTTCTGTTGGTTGTCCTCCTTACTTCACCCAGTATAGAAAACACCAAAGTTTCATGGTCACTCGCCCAAGACAGCCACCAACAACCACTTCATCTACAAGTCCTTCTCTGTTCACAAACAACAGGTCTAGCAGGGTACCTCATCTTAAAGGCTCATTTATCAGCTGTATTAGGAAGCTGTCACCCACATACTCCAGGAACCTCCTAGACTGCTTCCTGTCGTGGTGTATTTCCAGCAGACATCTGGCAAGCTGAAGTCATGCACAAGTACAAGGGCTGGTGACTGCGAGGCTTCTGCCAGCCACTTGTAGAATGCCTAATCTGCCTGTTCATCCTGGCTGGTGATGTATAACAGATTTCCACCATGACATATGCTCTGCTGAAATTCTCCAATCTTTACCCATAGGCACTAAACCTTCCTATCTCCATCATCATCATCAATTTCAATACAATCAAAACATTCCTTGTCATAGAGTACCACATTACCACCCTTTGTATTTTGTCTGTCTCTCCTAATGCTGCAGTTGTGAGAGTCATCCCATCACATTTCTGTGATAGTAACTACATCATAAGTTTCCTGCTTTACAATGGCTTCCAGGTAGGTCCTCCTGCTTGCTGCCTGGACTGCATGCATTGGTGTAGATGCTCTTCAGCTAGGCTAACACAGGCATGGTCCTCTCTAATGAGCCTCATCTTATCCTCTTCTCCATTTGAATATAATTTAAAGACAACAGATCAATCAGCCCTGCTAACTCTCAGGCCATAATCCTATTCCCACTCTGAGTCAGGTGTACCCCATCCAATATAAGCAGGCCTGGTGCTATATGCTGATGGTCAAAAATCCCTATGGCACCTATGGCACCAGCCTCTTAGCCATCTAGAGATCAGTTAAGTATTCCTATTCCTTTCAGTATTTTCCACTAAAACTGAAGGAATTTTGAGGAGGATACTACCTTTGCACCTACTCTTTTAACCAGATAGCCCAATGCCCTGAAGTCCCTCTGGATTACCCTGAGAACTCTTCCTTCAATCTTGTCTCTATCCACCCAGAACACCAACAGAGGGTAGCAGTCAGAAGGCTGCAGTAAATCAAGAAACTTTTCCTTCCGTGGGCCCCAGGGAGGAAGAATATGGGTTGGGTCTGTTCCACATATCAGACTCTCTGTTCCCATCAGCAGGGAGCCTTTGACAGCAATTACCCTTTGTCTTTTGCTTTTCCAAGCTTGTTGCAATGTTTGGTCACCTTAGGCAACCCCTTAGACCGTCCTTCATCTAGATTGTTATTTTCCTGGCCCTCAGTTTCCAGGGGCCCTCATACATATTCTGTAGGGGGATGTGTTGAGAGAGGCCAGGAGTGGATTCATCTGCCACCCCAAGAAAGAGCCGATCTCCATTCTGCCCCATTTCCTAGGTTCCCTCCAGCGTGCTGTGGAGAGAAGAGAGGATCTCCACTTTGTGGCATTTGGCCAGGACATTTGCCTCAGAGCAAGTACGGAATACCTCCACCAAACAATCCCTTCCTCAGATCCTTTAACACTCCTTGACCTTTCCCCCTCCTCTTTGGTTTGTACCACCAAACTCAGCAGATCATCTACCTGCTCTCACCTCAAAAAAGTATCATCTCTATTATGCTCTGATGCTACATGGACACCTGCATGTTTCCACAACATCTCTGTTTTCATTGCCACATCTTTTCTGATACACACAGATGGCTTAGCACCCTGCAGAACAGGAGCCATTCTTGAACTCTTTTGAGTTGATGAGAGGGAGACCACACTGTGCTGCTCGCCCCACCTGTTCAAAGCGCCATGCCCTTCTGGGATGACACTCCCACTCTGTGCTCCCTGTAGCCATTTAAATCTCCCACAGTGCTCCCAGCACTGAGCACTGCTCGCCTGATTCTCTGCTGTGAGCTTCCAGGTCCTGACAAGGCTCTGGGCTGCTGCTTAACTGTCCCTGAATGCAGAAACAGCCCTGTAAGGCCCAGTCTAAAACAGCCCTGGACTTACCTCAGCCACTGCTGTTGCTGGTGTTGTTTCTGTATATACTGTAGGAGAGAAAAAAAACACAGCACTTTTTCACTACAATATCTGACTGTTTTTGAGGATTTTACTAGAACAGTGGAAACAGAACCAGCAGATTTTGTGTTCTATAATGGTAAAGGAATACATGGAGTTGTTTTGCATTAAATATGCAATTTTCACTACATTAATTCACATAATTTGGAAATGTGACAAAAGAAATTTTCTAGAATATAGATACAATTAAAGATGATATTTAATCTAGAATTGATACAGAAATTGATATAGAAAATACAGTAATGGAAGACATTATATACATTCCCATATATTCTATCTTATTAAATGCAACCCGTCTGTTTTGGTGAACTATGTTTAATGTAATTTCACAGTATTGTGAAAAACATATTAATGTAAATGTTTATTCCTGCCTCCTTAAGATAATTGAATATAAGTCTTTTTTCTTCTTCTTTTTTCCCCTTCTTTTTTTTTTTTTTTTAATATGAGGGCATAAGCAATTAAAATATTGTCTAAGGATACAGGAAATCTGATTAACAGATCAAAAAGACCATCTGTGGAGACTGAATTTAACGCCAGGGGGTAATTCTCCTTTCTACAATGCTTATGTAAATCAGCTTAATCCAGAAGACTGAATGAATTTCTCTGGAAGATGGCTTTTCTTATTTGTAAATATGTATTTTCAAAAAGTATGCTTTTGAATATTATTCAAGGCTGTGATTCAGAATATTACCATATATATATAACATCACACAGGTAGAGAATGAGTCAGGCTTCCAAACATAAGGGAGAACTATGCCAAATCTACTACAAAAGTAAATTTTCTTCCTGAAAGATCTTGTAATTTGATCTGTCAGTAACACTTCTGATTAGAGCATTTTGCTTTCAATTTTTCTGTTTTTCCAGTTCTTTAGTGATCTTTTTTCAGCTTGAGTCTGACTGCTCTTGATCTTGATGGAGCTGCCTCCTTAAAGCTGCTACCTAGCAGTCACTGCAAGTTTTATATAAGTACATTGTTCTATGGAGTCACCAACAATATTTCAACTTGATAAACTAATATTTCTTTCTTGAGCCATTATAATGTATTCATATTAAAAACAGTATGACTTGTTAATCAGTTATTACATTATGCATTAGATTTATGTATGTCATTCAAATATTTTCTCTACATGACTAAATTACTTTAGTAATAGCTAAAATGCATGTCTGATTTAAAAACCGTAGACTTTTCCTCAGTATTCATAATGAATGGGTAGCTTTCCTAGGAAACATATGGTGTCCAGCTCCAGGTTGATGCTCTTATAGAATGTTTTTACCTCTCTGTTATTCACATTAAGTCTGTGATTAAGTTCTTGCAGAGCTGCAAACTGAGGACACATATATACAGACATATGGAAAATTAAAAATAGGGTCTTTGTTATCTGTTGAGCACCAGTACATTTTTTAACTTGTGCTCTTACCATCTGAGTTAATAGAGCATCCAACAGAAGAAGATTTTTTATATCTTATACTGAGGCCTACATAACATAGAATATGAAAAAAAGAGGTAGTCCTGAAATCATCTATATGACTATAATTGTTTTGAATCACCTGCTTGTCATTTGATACTCTTTCATAATTTATTCAGGAAAGTTTAGTCACTATCCAGTAAATGACAGATGCTTTGAAATTCTCATATGTTTAACCTACAAAAAGATAGAAATATGACTAATCATAGTTTCAAAAGGAGCTCTGCTGTATTCCACTGAAGCTGCTCAAATGTGTAAAGATTAGCAAAATTAGAGATTGAAATGGAATTTCTTTTGGGACTTCATAAGTTTGTTTAATATTTAAGGGGACAAAGGAACTTTTGTAAGTTTAAAAGCGTGTGAAGTTCCGCTGTTTGCTGCATCTTTTGTGTCGACAATGGAATCACTTTAGTATTTAGCTTTTATTCATTTGATTTGTTTACTTCTGTGTCTTGTTTAGCAATGAAGATGAATATAATCTTTTAACTGCAACCAGTGACCAAACGTGTACTTGTTCTCAAGGTGGTTCTTGCTCCTTTGCTACATTATGCATCAGGAAGGGGAGACTGTCCAAAAGAAGGTAATGGGAATCCAGATAAACTATCTGTCTAGCCTTATGTCTTCTCAGCCTGTTGTCCTGACTTTGCCTCTTTTCTCTTCTTTCTTTCTCTTTCTCTGGAAATGGTTCCTATAGCCTCTCAGAGAAATCTTGGAGTAATAATCTTCATGGGTGTATAGCATAAGAATATTAACAGTAGTGGCCAAAAGTCCTGTCTTGATCAGAAAAAAAAAAAAAAAAAAAAACCAAACACAGGACAGTATTTTGAACTAAATTTTTATACAGAAAGAAATATTAGAAAATGTGATTTGTTTAGTAGTTTTGATGGAATAGCCAGGCATTGGCAGTCTTACACTGGAATGTGTACTGAAATTCAATGTTTTCGGTAGGAATGTTTGCCACTGTCCCCATAACTTTATTGGAAGGAAGCAACAAAAAGAAAGAAAGAATTTGTGCTCCAAAGAGTTTCCAGTCAAAATATGAGACACAAGGAATGGTGGCAAGAGAGAGAGAGAGCAAATATGACACGATTACATGGATGATAACCATGTAATCGTGTCATATTTGAGCATATTTGAGCATAGTACCTACGGTAGTTTTTCTATTAACTGCTATATCCACTCACCCATTTCCTTTATTTTCTTTTTTTTTTTAAAGGTAATTTAAGAACAGACAAGAAAATATTATACTTATCTGCTACAGGACCCTGTGTACAACACAGTGCCATTACAGTCATCATCAAAATATATGTGAATATATTTAGAAATAAAGAGACAGCACTACTACACACACAGAGTATGCACATATAAATGTGAAGTACGTTATTCAGCATGAACCACTAAATCCTTGATAGGAAAGATATTACAAATACACTAAGCTAGTTTCAGCTATTTGCAAAACTGGTAAGTGTTTCAAAATTAAAATTCCTTATACTCATATATAGAAGTTATTGTCAACATATTTGAATAGTTTATCCAGTAATGTGTCAAATGCTAAGTAATTTTGCACTGCATGTCCTCCTCTCTCTCTGTTGCAATGCTGAGAAGCCTGCTTATTTTTTACATGAAGTCATTTGACATGGTAGCTTTTCAGTGTAATTTGGTGATTTCAGAAGAAAATACGCAGTATCTCTAATTTGGGGTAGAGAGAGATATCATCAATTTTTTTTTTCTCTGATTTAATTCACTGCATCATAGATCCTAGTTGTTGTTCATGATGATGATGATGATGATGATGATTAGAGTACACATCTCAAAAATGCCGAGAAAAAGAAAGACTAATTAAGGCAAATTGTTTCATCCATTGTGTTAAAAAGGGAGCCTTCTTTGTTAGGAACCTTCATTGAAGGTTCCTAACAATAGCAATGAATAGTAGAGTTTATTGTCTTGAAAATACAGACACATTATATCCAGAAAACAGTTATAATCCAAAATATGAGCAAATAGACCATTAAAAAATAGTCTCTCTCTTTTTCTTAAAAAATCACAATTTACTGAGTTTCTATATATTGTATCTCTAGATATATTTGTACTGTAATGGCCCAACTTGCACTACTCATTAGATTTGGTGAATAATCCATAAATGCACTTTATACGTTGGAAAGAGTTCTTGCAATTCACTTTGTTCTTGTTACATAATAAAACTCTAAAGTGCATTTTTTAGCAAGCTTGTTATTTTCTTCTAGAAAATCTAAATTACTTATACAAATTAGACTAAGATTTTTTACATGATTGAGGCATTTTCAAAATGTTAGCCCTGTACTATAGTGTTTACATATGTATATTTATAAGTGGACTATTATTTTTTTATGTTCCAATCACAAATGGAATTAGGAGTACTGTGGTAACTAGGAGAAGTACCCTTGTACTGGATATGGTTGCCAGCTTTGGCTTTAACTGTATTAATCACACTACATCAGAAATTCATGTGAAATTTTATGTGAAAGAGCTATAATAAATTATATTGGAGCAGCCTGTAGATCATTGCTTGAATCTGGGAAAGTAATGAAAAAGGATTGGAGCTCCATTATACTACATGTGTGCTCAAACAAAAATTAGTCTCACCTCTTCAGAATGCAATTTAAAACAAAAGTTAATATAGGCAGCATTTTCCCACCTCAAAAATAATTGCACGGCTATTCCTACTCCTTCTGAGCATTTAAATTACTCTATACTGATAGTTAAAATTAGGATTTCCATAAGTTATACAAGATCTTGAGGATGTTTTTTGATGCCTACATTAACTATACAATATGGATAGGAACTTTTCATAGGAGTCTGTAGTATTGAAAGGCTATGGACATGAAGACCAGTTGAAAGGTATCTCTCTGAGAAATGAAGATAGGAGGAACAAATGAAGGTAGGAGAAACAAATAGGTATTGGTGACTTCAAAAATGGATTCTACATTTTAAAAGGACTCATATATGCAGTTTCATTTCTGTATCTCTTCTTCCAGATTAAATTTTTAAGAAGTCTTGTGGCAATTGAATAAAAGGATGCCAAAATATCAAACAACTTGTCTAAATGAATGCATGGGCAGGTGACAGATTAATGTGCATATGGAGAGATGCAAGTGTCCTATGGAAACAATGCTCACTGGCATGTAGCAGCTGCAAAGAAAACACGTATCATGTGCATATTTTAAGTGTACTACATCTAGACTTTGTAGCAATATTAATCTATCACTGATGAAGTAGAGATTTATGGAGTTTATAATTGAAATTAACTAGGTTTTTTTTTTCCTATCTACAGGTAAGTTAAGTTGTTGCTTGTGATTTGGTTGTTGGTGTTTTTTTTGGAAGGGAGTTCCCCCCTCAGCTTTATTCCTCACTTTTCCCCCAAATTTATATGTGAATATTTTTATATATTATATTTATATTATGTTTCTATTATTATATTTATATATGTATTCAAGCATTAACAATGCTGACTAGGAGCACTAAGGTCTTCTGAGTACAGATTTTTTCTTGAAGGAGTAACCTTGTGCACCAGTATAGGTTGGGGGCCAATCTACTAGGGAGCAACTCTGTGGAGAAGGACCTGGGGGTCCTGGTGGACAACAATCTGCTCCTGGAGAGGGTCTAGTAGAGGGCAAGAAAGATGATTGGACGTTGGACTATCTCTCTTATGAGGAAAGGCTGAAAGAGATGAGCCTATTCAACCTCAAGAAGAGACAACTTAGAGGGGACCTCATTAAGTGCATAAGTACTTGAAGAGAGGGCTTCAAGAGGATGGATCCAGACTCTCTCAGTGGTGCCAGGCAGTGAGAAAAGATGCAATGGGAAGAAACTGATGCACAACTGCAGGAAGGAAGGAAGAATTTCTTTACTGTGTAAGTGACCGAGTATTGGAACAGATTGCCTAGAGAGGAGATTGTGGAGAGTCTCTCACTGGAGATGTTAAAGAACAGTCAGGTTGGTATCCTGTACCATGTGCTCTGGGATAACCTTGCTTGAGCAGGGAAGTCGGGCCAGATGACCCTGTGATCTTCTGCCACCCCAACCCATTCTGTGATTCCATCATTCTGTTTTTAATCCCTTTCCACATGAACATCTACCCTCCCCTGTTCCAGTTTCTCCTTCTTTGCACTTAATCTGTCTTAAAACCATATGGGAAAATTCTGTTAGATTGAACTTTACATCTGTAGAGTCCTGATGATTGGAAGGAAGATAATTTTATCCTATATCATACAGGTTCAGCCCTTATATTTGAGCACAATATGCGTAATGAAAAATTATTTTGACAATAGTTGATGTTAAAAGTATAATTTCCTTTTTTTATCTTTTAGCCTCCATCTAGTCTATATGCAGATACTGAAATGTAGAGTTCCTCCCCAGAAAAAAAAATTGATCTGACACAATTTATTACTTTACTCAAGTTACTGAGAATTCTATTTATGTCATTTTAAACTTCACCTTTACATCCAGGATACCAGGGTTAAACTAAAAGAGAAAACTACAAGTGTTTTTCTTGATTCTTTTCAGTTTCTTCTAGTCATTAAAATTCAGTCTTCTTCTATTCATTAAAATTACATCTATAACACATGCCCTTGTTATTCACATCTTCTAATATTATTCACAACACCCACCCAATTACCCATACTTAGCAAATCTAAATGAAATCAATATCTATCAAATGGAATCATGCTCTTCCTGCACTTTATTTCTAAGTCTTAATCAAATTACTTTTATTCTCCTGTAAGAGCAACATTATTATGCACTTTCAGTACCGTTATTAACAATAGTTCTGAACCTACAGAAATTTCTTCCTACATGTGCATTCTAAAAATGTTCTTAGTAAGTTCAGATTATTCAAGTGTCACCTAAACCCACTTCTTCATACTAAAGCAAGTAGCTGATGTCCCATGGATGTAAATTGGTGATCCTCTATCTATAGACCTGATCTATCCTGTTTCTATGCTTTTTTGGAAAGTGATTTCTTTCATGTGAATGAGCACTGCTACTTTGCTTGCAAGAATCATCAGGAAAAAGACCCTTTTTTGCTCTCTGCTGTGTAATTATCCCAGGTGATTTCAAAGGAAAGAGGGGGAAAGAACCAGTGCCCTAATCCCGCAGGATCTCTGCCAGTTTGTGCTGTGTTTTATACTCAGTAGCACACCTCCTAGTCTAGCCAACCTGCATCAGCAAGATGGCTTTATTGCCAGAGAAGTGTCTGGAACCACTTGCTTTGCTTTTGCTCATCACACCATCCAAATGGACACAGCTGTTAGGAGCAGGATTTCCCCCAATAATTGTTACAATTAATCTTATGCTTCATTTATCTGCCTAAAACTCCCATTTACCAATTTGACAGTTTTTAATGACTGTATGACACAAAAATTTTCAGATATATTGTCTACCTCTCTTATTAGCCTCTCTTAACTGATATTTCACTTCCTACAAAACAGAAAATAGGAACATACTGTTTCAAATTAGGTGATGGTTACATGGAAACAGATGATCACCAAAAACTCTCAAAAGATCCTGCTGTGGAAAGGGAACAAAAATGTGCATAAATGTGAAAAGAGAAGGGGAACTTATATATTCATTTCTGATACAGTTGCATGTGCAGCAGTCATTTAAATGAGAAAAATTTCCTTCTTATTCCTGACTACAAAGCAATATATAAAGGTGAGTTCTTCATTTATATAAAGCTAATTTTTACTGGCTTTATTTTGTGGGATTTTTCTTTCACAAATGTGATATGCAGAATGCATAGAATGATAAAATAGATGGAATAGACTTGACTGTTAAAGTTCTTAATTCAGCAAAGTAATTGAGGTAATGTTTAATTTCACAGTAGAAAAAATCATATGGACAGTAAGAATTAAGTTTTCTAAGGCAAAGACTACCTTATTATTGCTTTCATACATGTATAACTGACAAACAATTTGGGCTCAAGAGACTGAGGTTATGCTTTCTGATTATTTTATTTTTGGAGCTTTTAATGAGTCATCTGTTCATTATTGAACAACTATCAAGAAACTTGGTTTCCTGACTCTATCAGTTTGCAGCTGCAAGAAAAATATTTTGCTTGGCTCTAGGACTACAAGAAAATTCAGGCTGACAGGGAGGTCAGTTGGGGAGGTCTGCAGTCTCAGAGCAAGCTCAGCCACAGGGTCAGACCAGGTTGCTCAGGGCTTTGCAGTCCGGATGTTGGATCACCCACTGTCAGAGACAGCCAGACTTCCTTGGCCTTTGCTCCATAGATAGGCTACCTTTGTGGGGAAAAGATTTTTCCTTACCTCCAGCCTGAATTTCATTTTGTTTCAGCTTGTTCTTTACCAATGTGAAAAACCCAGCTTGCATGCTTCATGCCCAAAAAAAGTGCTGGGGGTGCTGTCTGATCTCTAGAACAGTCCCTTTTTATGGCTGAGCCAGCCACAGCCCCACAGCGACACCGAACAGACCAGGGCATCCAGACCTGCCTTTTCAGTACCTTCTGCTCAACATAGTCATATTTGTTTTCATTCTTTCTCTATTGAAGGCCTGAAACTGGAAGTTTGTGGTTTCTCCAAATGGAATTGAATGTAGGAAGGAATGTCAGTGACAACAAAAAAGGCTTGTGTAAGTAGGTCATGTAGATGACAAAAGGAAGATTAGGGAAAAGGAGGTTCTTCTAGTCAATAAGGTTAGGAACTCATTTACCCAGGACATGGAAGAAGCTGAGCTGCAAAATGCCTTCTTTGCTTCATTCTGCAGTCTATCAAGACAGGTCTTCAAGTATTAAAAGCTCGTGCACATTTGCATACATTCTTCATGTTTATGTACATTTACTTTCAAGGTCCATAAGCATATAGGACACTATAAAACTGAAAAGTGCCAGTGCTCTGAATGCTTGAAGTTGTAAAAATATTTCAAGTATTGTATAGGGACAATACTTATGTAAATTAAACTATGTTTCTCTATCTTGCATATAAAACACAATAAAACAAACATTTAAGTTTTTTTTTTCCTCCAGAAAATATCTAGCTGAGATTTGGATAAGAAAACATTTTTAAACTCTTTCCAGATGAAAATATTAGATAGCAGAGCAGAAGTGTATGAAGGCTTGGTGAAGAGAGGTCTCAGGAGCCTTTTATAGTACTATGTTTGTCTTTACATGTTATACAATTCTACAATGCAACAAGAGGGACTGCATGTAGAAATGGTGTTTTTATGGCAGTTATAGGCCTGCCAAGGTCACCTGTCTGACTGTCTTAGTGATATAGCTTATCGCTAAAAAAAATAGGAGTTTTACTTGTTGCTGGGCAAGTAAATGATGCCTTCTAAAAGATGCTTTACAAAAGATGCAGATGTGTCTGTAGGTGTGTCGGAGAGAGGACTGCATCTGTAACAGAAGTTTCCCAAGGGAGTCTCAAGGGAAGTAGAAGAACAAAGTTACAGTTTATAGCAATTAACAATGTATGCATCATCCTACTACATGCCTCTCTTTAATTTCTTCATGGAGATATTTTTTCCTCTTAGTATGGAAGGAAGTTACATGTGAAAATCAGGAGCTCATTAACGTACATCTTAAATGAACAGGGTGTTAAAATTATAGAATAGATTTACCATCTATTTGCTGTTGAAACTGGTTGAAAAATAGACATAAAATGTGATTAAACTATTACAGCTGTTGAGAACTACTTTACAGAACAGTAGAAATTAATCTAAAATTTACTGCCTCTAGGCAAAAAACTGTAAATGCTTTACCATAAAAATAATTATTTAACATACTTTTGTAATACATCAGCTTCAATGGACACTGGAATTTTCAGTTTCTTAATTTTTTATTGCCAATGAAGTATTAGGTTGTATCTGTTAAGTTCTAGATAGAGGAAGGAATTAAAAAAATTAACAACAAAGGAAATATGATTTGATTATTTTATTTTTAGTATAGACCTGAAATATATGTCATTCTAAGTTGTTTTATATTAAAGTAATTAAAATTATTCCTCTAACTAGAATCCTGAAAATTTACTTGAACATATATGTAAGGAGCTCTGCTTTTACTTTCACTAGAGCTGTTGGGAGTTCTTTTAAATTTCAGGAATATGGGTGGTTTTTATCTCCTATATATTGCATTAGAACTGAATTATTTATACATATCCATATAT
>WBNO01006086.1:254-20469 GCA_013400575.1 Peucedramus taeniatus
GGGATTAGGATATTCATAGAGAAATTACTATCTGATTTCTTAGAAATCCATCCTGTGGGCCATAATTTACAGTGTCCATGCTTGTATTGTTTTTGACTAATGTACTGAGAATCTTCCTAATGCAGATGATGATCTTGTAGCTTCTGAAACCAGGACTGCATAAAGCCAGTTTCCTCCTCCTCCAGCCTCTAAAAATATATCAGTGTAGCCCAACTTCAAGAAACAAAGTAATAGCATCAGTCCCAGATGGAAAGTTGGCTTCAAAAACAACAGGTGCAAGAACAAATCTAAAATTCCTGGCTTCTTCATGCTTTTCTCTTCATGATTTAGGAGATCAACACATTTGCCAGCAATATGTCTTAATAGAAAGTATGGGTTACCAGATTAAAAAAAAAAAAAAAAAAAAAAAGGAAGATAAAGAAGAAAACAGAAGAGTTACAAAATAAGAGCTGGAACTTTATCAGGATCATGGCCTTAAAAGACTTTTTTATTTTTACTTGGTTATTTTTATATAATGAAAAAAAAAAAAAAAANAAAAAAAAAAGAGGGTTCCCTGTGTCAATTATTTGATTGTGAAATACTATAATTTGCACTCAGCCTTTTGCACTACAATGCCTTGTATAACTTGATATCTGTACTGCTATTTTATTCTAAATTCAGGCTAAAACCAAAGTTTTAAACTTTAGCACAAAATATGTGAGACCTCACACCAATTTTAGAAATATTAGGTAGGAAACGGAAACTTTCTATAGAGCTAGGAAGCTGGGGAAACATGAATCATTAACACTTCCTCTACTAGGTCTTTGGATTTTTTAGTATAACATAATCTACTTTGATATTTTAAACACTACAACATGTATTTCAGTCATTTGCTGTGGGATACCAATAAAGGCAGTCTCCTTTCTGTTCTTTTCCTCCCTTCTTCTCTTCCTCTCTCTCTTTCCTTCATCTGCCACTTTCTTCCTCCCTGTTTCTAACTCTATACTTCTCACAGCTGGTTCTGTGTTGGCAGACCTTCTTTATGGCATGGAGTGTGTTGCCCAAGAAGCCCAGGAAACTGATGGAATCACCACCCCTGGAAGTATTCAAAAGGCATGTGGATATGACACTTGGGGACTTGTTTTAGTGGTGAATATCACAGTACTGTGTTAATGGTTGGACTGAGCCTTAGAACCTTTTTCCAGCCTGCATAATTCTGTGCTGAGATGACCATAATACCTGACTGTCAAATCTGACTTCAGCGAAGCCAGGTTCTTAGGGTGGTGTAAATTATCATGGCCCTATTTTATTCAGCTTTATAAAAAGCATTTGGAAATCTAAACACATATTTTTATAGAAATGTATTTTTTTCTCTTTTTGGGTAGCCAAAGGATTAATAATAATGTGTTATATTGAAAAAAAAAGTTGAAAGATGCTTTCAGTACAGGCCAAACTATGAAGGAAGGCTCATGACACTATCATATATTAATTTTTCATATATAAGGAATAGTAATGTTTGGCTTGCAGTTTTTTACTAAGGTATGTTTCTATGATGTATTCCATATACTCAGAGTGGGACTATAGAACTTGAGGGGAGGTTCCACAAATTTCTTCTACTTGCTGTTAGACTGGACTGCACCCACTGTCTAAAGATTTTTAGTCAGTGACATATGCCCTTTTCTCCCAGGAAACTTGTAAGAGGAAAGAGGAATCGCCTCAAGTTGCACCAGGGGAGGTTCACATTAAATATTAGGAAAAATATATTCACTGAAATCGTATTCAAGCATTTGAACAGGCTACCCATGGAAGAGATGGAATCACCATCCCTCGAAGTGTTCAAAAAAGGAGGAGACATGGTACTTGCGCTATGGTTTAGTGGTTAACGTGGTATTCAGCTGAAGGTCAGACTTGATGATCCTGGAAGGCTTTTCCAACCTTAATGATTCTATGATTCTGTATTTCCTGATAACAAAAAGATGGATTTAATCAGATTGCTCATCAAACCAAAAGATGAAAAGCAGCTGTGTAGCTGTGCACAGTACTTTAAACTCGTTTTGCTGAGCTATAGGGTAGAAGGCTTCCTTCCCAGATGTTTATTTTGGAGACTTCATCAAAATATATCTTGACCAAAACTTTGTCAAAATAAAACACAGCAAACAAGAGCTTTAATTTAGACTTAATAACTTGAGTCATTAGAGCCAAAGATGTGAATGTTGCAGGCAGGATTTGGGTGAGACTTAAATACTACGGTACCTGAAATTTTTGGAACAGATGAAGATATGTCAGGTATGGTGTGTGCAGAGCAGCTGGTATCTTCTCCAGGTAGCAAGGGAAAGCAACCCCCTTTCCACTTTCTGCCAACAAACTTCCCCAGAGTTGACAGTAGACATTTTCTGTATTTAGTTAGTCAACTTCCTAAAGTCCAGACAGAATGACAGAATGAAGGTAGCCAAACACTGGTAAAAGTCAGTTTTAAGTGCCAAAAGAGAGTGTGTGGATGTGTTCCCTCTAGCACAAGCCAATTTCCAAAGCTGTCAGAGACATCACCCTCCACCTATGTATATTTTAAATATTTAAGGGGAAAGAGAGAAAGAAAGAAGGAGGGAAAGAAAGACGGAGAGAAAGAAATAGGGAAAGGGCGAAAGAAAGATAAAGAAAAAGAAAGAGAAAGAAAGAAAGAAAGAAAGAGAAAGAAAGAAAGAAAGAAAGAGAAAGAAAGAAAGAAAGAAAGAGAAAGAAAGAAAGAAAGAAAGAGAAAGAAAGAAAGAAAGAAAGAGAAAGAAAGAAAGAAAGAAAGAGAAAGAAAGAAAGAAAGAAAGAGAAAGAAAGAAAGAAAGAAAGAGAAAGAAAGAAAGAAAGAAAAAGAAAGAAAGAAAAGAAAGAGTTAGTTCCAGACTGATGAAGGCACTACAAAGGATTCTGGAAAGCAGAAAGTAAAAGGATAACAGGAAAATTGATAGATTAAAAAAATTCTTAGGCAAAATGATTATCACATACATCTGTTTAGTCCTCTTTTTCTCCATGCATACAGACACTATGTTAAAGGAATTTTTAAGTACAATGCTACTTATAAAATACTAAATGGTGGGAGATGAGTGCATCCACCACTTTTATAATAAGCTGCCATAGTACTTTTTTATAACTGTTCCCTAGTATGGAGTCCTTTTTTCAAATCCATTTTGTCACACTTAGAGAAAAATGACCCCAAAAACCAGACATTGGAACATCCTATGTACAATCAGCAGAGGTAAAAAATTTAATAGTTGAAATCCTGGCTATATGGACAAATTTAAAGAGGAAATTATTATCAGTGTTTTTGGAACTAACAGAGGGATTATATCTTGCTACTTTTTATAAATACAAGCGTCATACTATTTCTTGAGTGTTTCTGCCAGAGTACGATGACCCAAAATGCATCTCTCACTTTTTTTCGAAAACAGGGTTCTATAATGTAGACAATTCCTTCACTGTTCCCATATATATTTTCTTGATTTATAAAATATTTTGTTGGACTGCAAATCACACTATGACAGTAGCTTCTCTATTATTTTTCTATCCCAGAAATTTTAAAAAACTCCATAAAGACAGAATTTTTTCATAGCTGCTGGTAAATAGATTATAGGAATTTCTATTAGTCATCAGATAGGGAGTCTCATGAGAAAAAAAAAAAAAGCAAACTGCTATGGGGAAAAAGAAAAAGAAAAGAAAAAAGAAGAAAGCAACAAGAAACAAGAAGAGGACAAATAATCAGTATGGAATTGTCAAGAAAAATACTCTAAAAACAGCCTGATCCCTTTCTTAATAAAGCAACAGGTCTAATATATAGAATTGGAACAGTAGATGTATTTCTTGATTATAAGGAGCCATTTGGCACATATTCTCATGATGTTCTGATGTGAAAAATTCACACAGTTAAACCGATGACTCTACAAGAATATTAGGTGAAAATCATTTGGTAAAGAAAAAACAGCTCACAGGTCTGAAAAGATATATTTCTGCAGCAAAAAATCAATTGTAGTGTGGGAATGACTGCTGTTTATAGAAGAGACTTCCATGCAAAATAAGAGAGTTGTAAAGAAGAAAGGACTTGTGCATAACATCTCTGAAGTGTGGTCCCTTCCTCTTCATCTTTTATACCCAGAATATGGTTACAAACTGTAAGGAAGCCTCAGAGAAATCTAATCTCTATAATGATCCCTCATAATAATAAAAACATGTAGAAAGTCTAAGATTCCTCTTATTTAATCATAATCATCTAACAGTGAGTTCTGAGTTGATAGTTTCCCTGACTTTGCTGAGCATCATAGTTGAGAACTGGACATGACCCTTGAGCTCAGACCAGGCCACTTTTTCTGTTTCTGGAGATGGACTAATTGCTCACTATTACTTTGAACTCAGAAACCCCAGAAATTCTGATGCCTAAATTGGCTAGTGTAATAGGCAATCTGAAGGCAGGCTGCTTAGCATTTGGAAACCTGAGCCTTTGTGTAAGGAAATCTGACAAAGATGTTCTGGGCCTTTTGGAAGCCAGTCACAAAAGACTTCAGTAGTCAAAGTATTGCCATTGGTGGTTCTCAGAAAAGAAATAATTTCTGATGACAGATATGATAAAAGTTCCCAGATTCCTAGGAATGCCAAGGGACTTTAGACATAGGAAATACTATAGAATGAAGATCTAAAATGAGTCAGATAATATTTCAAAAGAGTACTATAATAATATAGGGCTGATGAAAAATATAAATACAGTAAAACAACAGAGACTAAAGTATTTAATATCTGATCAAAATTTGAACAGGCTGGGAAGGTTAATGCCTTTGCTCTTTTGGAAGTGACATGATTTTCTTAATGTCCTCAAGTAGTCAGGGCTGCAATTTTATAACTGTTCAGAAAGCTGCAATTCTAGGACTAGAATGACCTCTGTGACCATGCCCACAGGAGTGATTAAATGCTCAAGACAGAAGAAAAGTTCTTGCAACTGAATTCATGACCTGATAGATTGCAGCACCTGGATTTACTTTGTAGATATCCTGTTTGTATATTGACCAAGGCTGACCTTGCTTGTCCTAGGAGTCTCTAAGATCATAACTCAAAGTAGTACGGCCACAGGCCATCAGTATCAACACCCAGAGGATTTGACTGCCTTTGGTTTTTGCTTGAATGTGTTTTCTTTTAAAAGTGGCACCCCTTTTTATTTATCAAGATACATTGTTTCAACTGTTCTTTAGAAAGACTGACTATAGAAAGACCAACTAAAGATTAAGTAGCCTTCCTGTGAAATTTAGAATTTCTCAACTGTAGGAGAGCTTTTACAATAAAAAGAAATATGTTTTCTTAAGTAGTAGGGGATGAAACTGAGATCAGAAAGTATTTAACCTCATAGCAATCTTCAACTTCTCTGTAAATTCAGATCTGCTGTGCATTTAGTAAACTCAAGGACTCAAACTCATAACTTCACCCAAGCTGTGAGCTGTTCTGTTTTCCTAAGATTGCTTTTGGTGTTTTTAGTTATGTTATTCACAGATGCACTTTAAAGAAACTAACCAGGGATTCATTGCTAAAAATTCTTGATGGAATGAAAGGAAGATATTCTTTACAAAAAGAAAAAAAAAAAAAAAAAAAAAGAGGTCGTTTTAATTCTTTCTTCTTTTTAATTAACCTCTGAGGCCTCTGAGCACACACAAAAAAAGTTGATTCCCCTTTTTAATAAGCTAAGCTTATTGACTTGGAAACTTAATAAATAAACCAAACTTAGTAGATTATAGAGATCATTTTCATACCTATTAAGTGTCATTCTGTTGCAAAAAAATTGACTTTCCTAGATCTTATTAGACAATATTTTATGTTTACATTAACACAAAGACCAGGTTAAGTTATATATTTTGCTGCTTTCCCCAAATACCAAAACAAGGCAGACCTCTCCTAGAAGCAGATGCATAAGAAAAATATGCAATATCAATGTGTTATCTTTCTTGGAATATTTCCTTAGAGTCACTTCTCATGGATCCTGCAAAATTTCAGACATTAATGGACTCTGACCACCAGTTAATCATAACTCAAAATTACTTTGTGTTCCTGTCTTGTGTTTGAAATATTAATCTTTGTCCAGCTGTGTTTCACAGGTTTAGGCTGATTCAAGCTAGGATATTTTTGCATATGTAGGATTCAGCTGTATAACAGGCAGTTTATTAGCAAGTGGCATAGAACCACAGAACTGGACAAGGTCAACTCCTGGACAATATTACCTGTTGCCTCCTAAGACAGGTTCTAAGAACTGGATGGGGACTGTACTCAAGCACTGCCAAAAGTAAATGGATGTGGTTTCCTCCAGGTTTGGTGGCAGTTTTGCCTAATGGGAAGGGAGAATAGTAATTACTGTTTGTGCTCAAATACTAGGAGGCCTAGATTAGCTTTCTACCAGGGGTCTTTATTAAGTGTTAGGAACAGGAAACTTTTTCTCTCCTTAGATTATTAGGCATAATGTCTTTTTTTTTTAATTATATTTGATTTTTTCTAGAATATTAATCCAATTATTGTTCCCTTTTCCTTTCAACCATTCTTTATATTTTTCTCAGTCTCCTTTTCCTTCACCCATCCTTCAATAAAATGCATGTAAGGATTTTCCTCACTAGACCAAGGAAGGAATTAAATTGCTGTGCAAATCGCTGAAGCATCTCACAAAGAGCTACCGTTATGAGCTTCCTTTGGGAAGTGGGAGAGGAGGAAGCAGAAAGGCTTTGTGTATTTTATCACAAAGTGTATTTCTGAAATCATAACAAATTCACTTTGTTACGAGGCCAACAGGTCTAAGGATAGGCTTTCTACTTAAAGACTCTTGGAAATACAGAATTCAATAGCTGTTTTTTTTCAGTATTATGCCTTTTTGCTTTTTT
Source organism: Peucedramus taeniatus (assembly GCA_013400575.1). Lineage (NCBI taxonomy): Eukaryota > Metazoa > Chordata > Aves > Passeriformes > Fringillidae > Peucedramus > Peucedramus taeniatus. The sequence goes on from WBNO01006086.1 coordinate 7,124, forward strand.
CCCTTTTTTTTTCCCTCACAGTCCATTCTGTTTTTATTTCTAGAGGAAGGTTGAGCATAAATAAATCAGCTTTTCAACTTAGACCTTTATAAAATTGGCATGTATCTCTCTCTGACATATTCTCAGAGGTACTTGAAACTCATGCTAAATTTCTTCTACAAACAGTAAAGCTCTTGGACAGTTGATTTTTGCTTTGGTTTGGTTTGTTTTTTTTGGGGGGTGAGGTTGGGGAAGGCTTTTTTAGTTTTTCTAGAAGTATTTTAATTTTTTATTACTATTAATTAAAAAGCAAAAGTATAAACATCCCTTTGGGGGTTGGTTAGAAATAGAGGGGAGAGGGAGGGGAAGCAGGTAATGAAGAAAATGAAATTGTTCAGTCTTAAAATGCCATGGAAATTTTCTGAAAATAGGAAAAGACCTGGAAAGAGGATAGTATCCAATAGACCTTATAGATAGGTAGCTCCCTTCCTGTGTTCCTGTAGGAGAGAGGACTTTACTGTTTCCAAATTCCCTGAGAGGAATTGGAGCTAGTTGACTGCTCATTTGCAGATGATTGACATCTTGTTCAGCAAAGAATGAAGCAAAAATGGAAGAGTTTTGAAAATTAATTAATGGCAAATATTTATGAAACGTTATTTACTACTCTTGGTACTTATTTTGCTTTGCTAATTTTGTAGAAGGACTAATTCCTTTTGACTCATTACTGGTGTCAGTCAAGAGCAACTGTTGATCAGCAGATTAAACATGGCATAAAAGTGAAATAAGTGAAAAATCTGGGCAGCATGAAGCTGGGCAAAAACCAGGAGCATAGGACTGCTCATGAATATCCATCTGACACCCACAGGTTGATCGTTCTGTAAAATTTAAATTTCATTTAGTTCTGTGATCCTTAAGCTTTTAACCCATTTACTTGCATACGATTGTTTATATTTGCCAGCCATAGATAATACATAGCTGATAGCTCATTGTAATATATTAACTGGAATAATTATTATCAGCTATTTATAGCTGAATCACTGATCATATCACAGATCAGATTAGTTTAGATTTTTATTGTTACATTCAAATAGCAATTAACAGTAGTTGCTACCATAATGCAGTTGTCTTCTTTGGAAATCTGCATCTCCTCATGTCTTCGCATCCATGCCTGCTACTTGAAAATTTCCTTACTGGCAGTTTGGAGGCTTGTCTGATTACAGAAGTGCCTATATAATTTGTCCTCTGCTAGCATGTGAAAGTGATTTCTGAAATCCCTTCTGACCTTAAATACTGTACAGCTAGTGAGTATTCTGAGATTATACTGTGTGTTGTCTTCATCTAGTCTAATCTAGCCTAGCCTAGACTATATCAGATGTCTTTCAAAAGAGGATCAGTCAATTTCACTTGAAAGTTGCACCTGATTTCAAAAAACAAAGATTAAACTAATTCTAGAAGTGGAAATGTATGGTCCTGATCCACTCCCTCTTTTTCTACGTGTGTGACCAGGAACTTTTTTAAAGAACAATTTTGTACTATTCCTTGAGTACTCCTTGAGTAATCCACAAAACTTTATTAGTGTACATATTTAGATAGAATTTTAATTTGTGTTTCTAATTATGTAATTATTTTAAAGCTCTTTGATGTGTGTAATTAGCACAGTGTATATAATAGAATCATAGATCATCAATATCAATGATCTCTATCATTGAACAAAATAAAGGTCCACAATCTTCATGTAAATAGGGCTCTAAGGCTTTTGTATTTGACCTGTTCTAGTATCACCTGTTCCCTGAAGTTTCTACTGACCTTTAGAACACTGACCTCTTTGTTCATTTGAGAGCTGCCAAGCCTATTGCTGTATTATTAATCACATGCAGAAGTGCCTTGGATACAAATGCATAATTAATGACAATAGTACAAGGTGAGGAATTAACATCTGTTGATTCTTTGGGTTAATGGTGAAGAACATTGGGCACATTTTGAGGGAATGAGAAACATTCAAATAGAAGGTATATTTGCACTGATGGAGGATCCTCCATATGTGGGGAACCCTCCAAGCCAAAAATAGTTAATGCTTTTCTTGTGAAGGCAGGGTGAGTACACAGGTAAATTCTTGATAAAAATGTAGCTAAATAGGTAAGGTAACAAGTCAAAGGGTAAATTAACAAGTAAATTTCATCTACTTACTAGACTAACAAACTGTCAGGTCTGTGCAAACGAAAGAGTAGATTTGGATGCCATCATGAAAGAGAAACTAGAGCAGGCTTTTAAGTCACACAAGAAGCTATTTGAAATATCAACATATTGTAGAACAGGTGACACTTATTAATTCCTCTATAGCTGTTTTTGGCATGGTATCAGTATTTCTCATATTGCCCGCATGAAGAAAGAGTTAGGAAAACATTTGTGTCTCTCTTATAAAACATTTAGCAACATTTCTGTGGGGAAGCAATGTTTTACTTGGGATTCATTGTTTTACAGAACATAATATTCTGCATATACTTGTATACCCTGGTGAATCTTATTTACTGGCTAAGTAAATTACGTGATGGTAAAATTAGGCTTTCAGTGCACAGTTAGACCTGAGTTAGATCTTGCTAAATCAGTGGAAAACTCTGAAATACTTTCTTATTGCTTGGTTTAAACTCTTCTGTAATTAGTAAAGCTCAGGATCAAGGTCTAACAGTCACAGTTGTTTACATTTCTAGAAAAATGTTATTCAACTGCTGGATCTTAATTGAGGAGCTGCTGTTTTCCCTTGCAGCCCTGTTGCAGATCCCTTGTCCTCTGATTAACCTGCTTCTGTTTGGCTGCCAGGGTCACCTCAGGAGTAAGCCAGCGTGCTCATTCACAAAGACAGACATTTGTTCAAAGAGCCTCTCCAGTTAAACAGTCTGCATGAGGACTGCACTATGTTTGGCTCCCTTCACACAGGAGTCCTCCAGCTCTATCCCAGAAAAATGTGGATACTGAAATATTCAATATGTTTTCCTAGCATGAGAAGGTAATGAACCACACCTTCAACACCATGCTACAAAACATCAATGAAGCCAATGCAAGAGTGCCATCTAATTTCTCTGAGGACTTTGAACAGAATCATATATTAGGAAAAAAAATTAAATAATTTCAGTTAGGCTGCTAACCTTTTGTATGAAGTCAAAAGCTCAGATCCAAGTGTTAAAGTACATGGGGTAACTTTGCTCCATGAAAACCTGATCTTGTCATGTATGCAGCACATACCAACAGGACAGTGTTTTCCCATTGGTGGAGCCCATGAGACAATAAAGATTGAACCTGCCAGCCATTATATGCCTTCACAGAGCCTTGAAAAAGGAAATTCCAGTGGTAGCTGACTTTTCACAATAGGGCTCAGGTGATAACAAAAAAAAAAGACTTTCCCAAAACCCCCCCCCCCCCAAAAAAAAAAAAAAAAAAAAAAAAAAAAAAAAAAAAAAAACCCCCAAAAAAAAAAAAAAAAAAAAACACAAAACCAAAAATCTGCCCCCACCATGATATAAATGTAGATAACACCGTCATACAAATGCATGAAGATATTAATTCCCAACTAATTTTTCAAGCTTTTATGGAAAGAGCTAATTAAAAAAATACAAAGAATTCTATCAGAAGGGTGTTGGAAACAGACTTGGAAGCTGAATTTCTTGGCATGTTCTCTCATTTAACACTTTTTAACGTCTGTCATTTGACTCCTATCAATATAAATCTGATTACTCACTCTAATGATTCTTTTATCTAGCTAAAAGATATCTTAAATCAGAGTTTAAGGCTTGCTTTGGCTGGGCTTGGGGAATATAGTGATTAGGGTTGCAGCTGCCAGAAAATAAGTGAAAGGAGGAAAATGAAACTTTCTGGCATACTGAATTGGAAGCTCTGACCACTGCCTAAGGTCTCTAAAGGTATGCTGTTATCTTCCAAAAGGAGAATCCTGAGTCTATTCAGTTGCTTCAGCTTTTAAAACCAGAAATGGTTATATAGCAATTTAAAAAAGTGTACTGAAGCTCAGCATGGTTGAAATGGTAGATACAATGCTACACTGAGACTTGAATCAATTTCCTTCATTCTCCTTCACATTTCCTGCTTCATTTGGATATGTTGCTCTTTTTATTCTCCCATTTCATGAAATGGAGTAAGGGTGGTTTTATCATAGAAAGTTTATTTATTCTAAATAGAATTTTTATTACTTTATAATAAAATCCAGGTTTATATAATCAGCAATATGAATTGAGAAAAAATACTACAAAAAATGATGGAATAATATAAATTGGAAGGAATCTCGTGGTGTCATGTAGTCTAATTCTCTGCTGAAAGCAAGGCCAGTTTGAAAGTTATCTTTTGTTTCTTAGGTCTTTGTGTTTTCTGAGAACTGTCTAATCTGTGCATTAATAAAGTCAGGACTTCTGGGAGTTGAGTTTACATAAACTGAGCCCATTGTCATACATGCAAAGAGACAAACTTTGTAGCAGTGCAACAAATACTTGGGAACCTGACTTGAAATATGCAATAGTATTCTTTTAATATACTTTTATCAGAATTACAATTGTTCTTCAGTTGTGTTGCTGCAGAAGTATTGCAACAATAGAATGATTCTGTATGAAAAGTAGTTCTCATAATTGGGACAATTGAGTTTGCATCCCTTAATATACTGTGCATTGTTCCCAAACTAAATTTTTGTCTTCGCAATCAGACTCTGTAAGATATTATCATAAAGATATATTGGTATATCTCTTGCACTTTCCAATAGTGTAGTTGCAGGTGGCTGCCTGTGTTGCAAAGAAGGAGATCTGCTGGGAATCTGCTGAGATTCATACACCTTTATAGCTTCATGTATGCCAAACACCTCCTGGGTATGGTAGTTCATACCAATACACTTTTCCATTGCTGACTTATTCATCACCAGCTCCTAAACTTCTGTGAGGACTTAAAGAGCACTCCTGACCTTTTATTGCCCCAGAGTGTTGTAGTGAGTGCTACACAGCGTGATATTAATTCAGCATGATTGTCGCAAAATAATAAAATGTGGTTTTGCTTGCCCATTGTTCTGAAATATGCACAAATAGGGGTAAGTAAGTGGCTTATTACGTTATTTTCAGCCCAACTACCTGGAAAATAACAATGTCAAAGCAACTTGAGGTACATGCAGAATATACCTTTGACCTCATGAATCTGAAAAACAGGCTAATGTTTTTGAATACAGAAACCTTCATTGTCATGTATATATATGGACATAGCCAGTCAATCTGTCATTGAATATAATGTGCAATGTTCTCACTAAGAATTATACTTTAGAATTTTTAAGTTTATTCTTAAAATTATATCTTTTAAGGGTCTTTTTTGCTCCTTCAGAGAAACTCTACTCCAAATTTTTCCACTAAAATGACAGAAAGAACCAAAAACGTGATGCCATCTGCTTACCAACTACAATGCTTACCCTCTAATATTAGTAAAGCTACTAAAAATATAGCAGTTTCAGAGCCAAAGGTCATCTTTTGTTCTTCCAGTTTGTGGCTGTATGTGAATTAGAAGGGATCAAAACCTGATGATAGATCAGGCTATCCTAGTGAAGCAAGTAAATGAAACAAAACAAAACACAAAACCACAAAAAGAAAAGCAAACAAGAACTTTGAGTTACTGGCATCTTCCCCTGGGCATGAGCTAATCTAAGTTGCAAAGAGGTTGCCATCATTAATAGTTTTAACAATGCTAACTGTGCTATAGAATTTGGATGTCTGAGTACATATGTGCACTTAACAGCTAAATTTCAGTGACACCTACCAAATGAAGACACTTCAGTCAGCCTTGTGAAAATAAAGAGGAGAAGTTCAACTTTGTCCAAAGGGAACAGATCAGCTCTGTAGAAAAATGCATTTCTCATTGTGCATAGCAAAAATGGAGTTTACTGAAATGAATTGGGACAAAATGATATCAACATGATATCAACACCTTTCCTGCTGTTTTATTCTAGAAAATGGCTTAATAAAGTAAATTTTTGGGAAAAAAATCAACTATAGATGAACAAGAAATATTTTCCAAAAGATTTATGTGTCTAGTAGTCAAAGATTATGCACTACATTCTCAGAAAACAAAACAAAACAAAACAGTACAAGAATTTCCAGAATGATGACAGTGTCTTTTATATATAAAATTATATTCTTAATTTTAATGAAGCCCAACAATTCTTGTTAAGTATCTTTTTCATTCTTTTCTACAGTAAGCATAACAATGTTCTTACAGATTCTGGGAAAACAAACACTACTTCAACTTTCATTTTCTTGTTGTAATTTCAGTCAACATTGCAGCTAGAATATATATCTTCTATATTTTCCCTTAGAAGTTTTTATTTTAATCTGTATCTCTCATGTTCAAGAATAATTTTGCTTTTAAAGATGGATTTAACTTGCATTTCAAATATATGCATTCTTTTTGTTGCACATCTGCAAATTCTCATCTTGGTCCACCAGTAGAATGACTTAGAAATTATATATAAAAGGCATGTCTGTCAGGAGTTCTGCCTCTTTTTATTCTAGTCTTGACATTGTGTCTTCTGAGTGATTCTTCTGGGACCTGGGTTTCCACAGGTCACTTTTAGGCTCAGAGGTACTTTTTCTTTCAAATGTAAAGGGAAGAACTGAGCTGTGGAATTATGTAGATGTGAAGATATGTCCACTCCAGTATAAGGTCTTTGGAGCCATAGCCAAGAAGATCTTCTTTAGAAAGGAGAATTTTTTTAAAAAAATCTGCTTTGAGAAACACTGAGTCTTTGGATAACTCTGCCTTCTCTTCTCCCAGATCAACTAACTCTGAGCTGTCGAAAGAAACTGTGTTCAGTCTTCATGCAGGTCTGTTCCGCTTGTCGTCCTTCAGCATTTCCTAAATCTTTGCTTCTATGATGCATCTGGACTCTTCAGAAACAAGTGATTCCTTTGCAAATCTTGGAATGATACTGTAGAATGCAAGGCAGAAATATGAATTGCAAGGGGCAGAAGGAGAGGGATGAGCATAAAAAATTCAATTTCATAAAACTCAAAAGTTTGCTTTGTATTAACTCATTTGATTTTTCCTTTCCCCCCCCCCCCAATTCTTATTTGCAGATTACGTATTTGCACTTACAAATTTCCCTTATTAAGTTTAGAAGATGAACAAACTGAAGATAAACATAATTGAAAGCATTATACTTTCTGTAGTTTCATGCACCAGTCTTTGAGATTGTAGCAAAATCCTGGATCATGCATCTTCCCTGTGGTTCATGGAAACATTTTTAGAACCTTAAAGCAAAACACTTCAAAGTTAGTGGTCATCTGTCACTTTATTTCCATGCACCATTAATCATTGCCTTGGGGAGGTCCTTCCAGCCTGACTGATGTTCGACAGCCTTGGCTTTGATTTTGTGTAGTTCATTGTTAAAAGTGCATAGGAGAGTCACGGTATAAAAATGTCCAATCTCACTGCTTTGAGCTAAAACAATATTTCAGGTACTTTATAAAATAAATACCAGTTGATAAAAGCAATAAATAAACTGGACATAATTGTTTTCTGTTTCTATCTTATTTCAACCATAATATTCAATTTACCATTTATATTTTCAAATTAAACTCAGGAAATGAAAGCATCTTCAGTCGCAACTGCTCATGTTCTGTGGCCAGCATGAAGCCTGGAACTCTGTTTTCTTATCTAAAATATGACTGGTGCCAAAGAAAGAATCTTTGACAGTTGTCAGTGAGACAACTATGACAACCATGCCCTTGTTTATTTCAGCAGCAATGACATGGTTCAAAGAAGATTAGGTCCAGTAAATATGGCTCGAAAATATGACAGCTTTGTTAGGATTGCTTCACATGTCTTAACCTAGGTGAACCAGCGACCTTTAGCCATGGAGTGCGGCTTCTCCTCGCCGCCACGAGGCGGGAAATCCGGCTAGCTCGCCCCTTTGTGGCGGTGGGAGCCACACGAGAGGCCGCCCCAAAACCTCCCCTGAGGCTTCGGTGGCGGTCAGGGCAGCTGCGTGGGTTCAGCTGCAGAGAAAAGCCACCAGAGTCCCGAGACAAAGAAAGCCGGGAGCCGGACACTCCGTCAAGGTATTCCAAAGAGTTTTAATCTCCTTGAAGGGACAAGACGAAGTGACCACACCCAAAGCTCAGCAAGAGTTTATCAAACCTCTGACTCAGGGAGGTAGGTACAACAGCCAATGGGTAATTACAACAGGGATAACAATATGTTTCACTGAACCAATAGGGAAAACATAGGGGTGGGAGAAAATTCACATAACAAACCATACACAGGGGATAAAATGACTGACACAGAAACTTCGAGAACAAGCTGGGCAGGGAAAACTTAATTGACATGAAGAGGGGCAGGACAACTGGGAATGACTTAGCAGAAACAAGGGGAAAGGGGGGGTGAGCAGGTTGATGGACACCCTGGACAAAAACCACTATAAGGGGAAGGGACAGGGGTTACATGGGGCAAACCATAACTTTTACAACCCTCCCAAAATACAACAGCGAGAGAGGCAAAATCGAACAAAACACACACCACTACAATGGAGACACAATATATTGCTTTCTGCATACTTGATATGGTTTATTTCAAGTTTGAGTGAGTGAAGAATAAATCTGCCTGAACACCTTTATGTGAAACTCCTCTGTGAATGTAATGAATGTTGTTCACTGTCATAATCTATGCCGAAGGGCTCGAAAACCATGAGCTAAGGCATGTTTAGTGACAACATGAAGTTTTAGACTCTGAAAAAAAATAATAAAAGGATCTTGCCATAAAAATCAAGGGCCTCTGTATCAACTATGGCCTTTATAAACCTGCTCCCCAGGAACACAGAAAACAGGATCCAATTAAGTACTGCAAAATCTAAGAATTGGATATTTTGAGCACCAGGTTGTAGTTCTGGCTTTGCAGACTTCCCTAAGCATAACTAAAACATAGTGTTCTATTACTCAGAATGAATGCATAATTTATAGTTTTGCACTGACTTCATACCTCTTGGTTCCCTCAGACCAGTCTGTGCCTTCTTACAAAAGCTAATGCAGACATATCCATGGAGATGTGGCTAAAGACAGAAACAAACCCTGACAAAGTAGGGCAAGTTTCTTGTAGCTCAGTGAAGAGTTAGAGGAGGTGAACATTGATGGTTCTACTCTAAAGAACCTGCATTAATTAAATATTTAATTTGATATATTTTCTTTTTTTTTCATTTTATTACAGTGACATCAAAACTAGATTAGATTAGATTATATTAGATTAGATTAGATTAATCCTTTCATTTCAAAAATCTGCTTAATCCAGAAAGGTTTTTTTTTTTTAACCTCATCTCACACTCTTCTTTATGGCCTTTCCAGCTCTCCACTGTTAGGAAATGTCTGTAGATGCTTCATTGGTCAGAATCATCTAAAATACAATTACAATATCCAGTAGTTTTAAAAGTAATGATGTCTTTCTGAAAATCTCCAAATACAGAATGTCTCAATAAATCAAGGTAAATCAGAAAAAACACTCCTGTCTTAGCTATTGTATATATTTCAGTTTTAGCTATATGTTTTGTCAGCCAGTAACTCTGAATATTGTAAAACTAAGCGAATATAAAAATATCCAAACCATTTGTGCAAATTCACAATAGTAAGAAAAGTCACTTTTTAAGGCAAGCCCATATTGTTATCTCTGCTTTTAACGTCATAAAAAGTCAGGTTATATTTCAGAGACGTAGCATTGAAAACCTTCTCTAGGCTTTCTCTGAATATTTTAGTAAAAGCAGTTTAGCAAATGCCTCTAACTTTCTCATAATGAGGCGGTAAGAAAGTGAGCAGTTATTTGAAATACAGAAAGGACAGTAGTATTCTCAGCTATCACATTTGAGCTCAAATTTAAAAAAGACATTGTTCAAGTACAGTGGTGAATCATATGTCCTGCTGAAAACAAGGTTTCTGCTTAGAGGTATTCATCACATGTTTAGGGATCCTTATAACCAAAATGATGAAGAAAGCAGGTTCTCAATAAAATGTATGGATGTATTATCCCCAAAATACTAAATTGTTTTCCCCACACTCTATTTTCTTATAACATCTTCAGCACGTACATTGACTGGAGGCAATAATTTATCATCAACTCAAGATTTATTGTAAGAATATGTGATTCTGCCAAATCATGATGCTGACCTTAAGATATATGGCTATTAGAATATTCTAGCTTTAGAAGTTTAGTTAACTTCATGAGTGCTCACAGACTGAAAAGAATCCCTCAGATTTTTCTCGCTTCCTCACAGGCATCTTCCTTGGATGCTCACTTGTTCATTGTTGTTTCAATAAAGTCTCATCTTCATTGCAAACCTTCACAGAAAAATCACTTTCAGCATTTCTTTACTGGTGTCACTGCCTTTGATTTTTGCCTTTTAATTTGCTTCTGCCCTGCAAAACAGATAGTACAATTGTTTCAAAACAATAACTGACATTTCTTTAAATAATCTATAGATAGTTTGTTCATCCCCCCAGTAGGTGTATCTTTTCTGTAGGGTACAGGGTAGCTGTGGTATCACCATTGCTGGTTACCTTCAAGACCTGGCTTTTTTGGGAGGCTTGAACAGCTGCCTGTTTTTATCCAACACTGCAATGGCTGTTATCTGCCACTGGCTAAAGGCATATTCATCTACCTCTATGTGACCAACTTAGCAAGGTAATTGAGCTGGTTTGTCTCCCTGAGCTACATATTATTGGTGAATAGGGGTGGAATTTATTAGAGAAATTCACTGAGTTAAATTTTGGATGCTAATCTGGAAGACTCTGAATCCTCTCTTGACCGTAAATTGTAGGAATATTAGGCAGGCAAAATGTCCAACTTTGATATTTGAAACTTCAGTGTTGTGGATATTTCCTATATCTTCAACTACATCTATGTAACTATTCAAGATCCCTTGCCTCTGTATTCCTAGGACAAGGAAACAGCCCTACGTTGCAGGTCTTCATGGAAAGTGTTATCAAGCACTGGAACAGGCTGCCCAGGGAACTGATGGACTCATCCCTGGAGGCATTTGAAAGACATGAGATGTGGTACTTGGAGACATGGTTTAGAGGAGGGTTTGGTAGTGTTGGTTTAGCAGCTGGACTTGATGATATTAGGAAGTCTTTTCCAACCTAACCAATCCTATGTTTCTATGATTATGTATAATAAGAACCAGAAATTTACTGCAGAAGTGCAATGATTGTCACACCATAAGACTGTCACAAGGCTGACAACCAGTAGCAGAAGGAGAATCATTCTGAACATTTGGAAGGAACAATACTTCCTCTTGCTTGTCACTCCTTGAGTTAGGTCTCAGAAAATAAACTTTTGTGTATTTTTTTAATTTCTTTTGTTTAAATATCAGAAATTCCTTCAGCATCTTTTAAGCATACCCAAAAAATTCGGTTTTGTGGTAGAGTCCTACTGGTCAGATAGTTAAAGAGTTTATAGATAATGGCTTATCTGACCACCTTTTTTTTCCCCAATAGGCAGAGTGATCAGTTATCAGACCTTAATCTTTCTGACAATCAGAGTCCCAACACATGGCATAAAATTTCAGTGATATCAAACAAGTTGACAGAAAAGCAGACCGGAAGTTATCTGCAACAGCTACAAGAACTTAACACCTCAGGAAAAGTTATGAAAATTATAAAAATTGGTGCCACTCACAAATACAGGGATACAGGGATTTTCTACCATGTCAATGTCTGGGGACAAACTTCCAGCCTGAGAAGCCTTCCAGTTGTAATGCTTTGTGCGTGCCTGGCTGCTAGGCATGCTGATTGTGGCATAACACCTATCTGTAGATGTTTCTGCCCAAGTTCTCATAAACCCTGAAGACAGCGCTTTTCCAGATGATGGTGCTTATGTCCTACAGGAGGCATCCATCATACCATAATAATTCCTGTCTGATTTATTTCTTATTCATCTGGCAATTCATTCAATGTAAACTTCCAACTTTCTGTAAACAAGTTTTTATCTTTCAGTGTCATGGCAAATTTGTTTCACTTCCCTGGACAATCCGTTAATTTGGACAATGTTAATGCTCGAAACCTTAAACATTCAAGATACTATGTCTCACAAATATATTTTCTGATTCCCTATGAGCTACCTCAGAAGCCTATCAGGATTAGCATTTTCTGGCAGCTTTCTTCATATAGACTAAAAATTTCTCTCATATATTTCCAAAATTTCATATACAAATCATTAGTACAGCAACATCATTGTGAAGCATAAATGTGTCTGTGCTGCAGCAAACACTGTAGGTCCCCTCCCATCCCAGTGTGTATCCAGCAGAGCAGAATTCATGCAGCCACAGGATAAATCATGTTTCCTGCAGAACAGTCTCCACAACACAAAACTTCTTTAAAAATATCAACAGATGAATACTTGCAGCTTTGCTCTGAAAAAGCCCACAGTAAATGTCACAACGTGCAACCGGTGCTTCAAAAATGCAATATTACAGCATTTGCCTGTATTCCCAGCAATTTCCTAAATAGTCCAGTGGAAAATGATGTGGGATACAGTGGTGTTTCCTTATCAAAGTTGTTCTGTGTCTTCAAAAGATGGTATATAATTTCCCCAAAGCAGACAGAGATAGAATCTAAATAAGAATTCAAGTCCCTTGATTTCCTCTCTTTCGTCCTAATTACAGGGTTTTGTTTCTTTGGATTTTTCCTAAATTTTTTAATGTAAGGATTGATGTGAAAATCTCATGCCAACACTAGTGGGAATTTCAAAAAGTACACAAGTAGCAGAACTAACAAAAGATTATTTCAGGTAGAATTATGCCACAGCTTAGTCGATTTTCCTGTCATGACTACAATATCGCCAGCAATCCCAGCACCTTTTTTCTCTTTTATGTTACCAGTCACTAAATACCTCTGATCCTCAACAATGCCCCTTCTGCATTGGCACAGAAAATGTTACAAATGTTACAAAAAGTCTGTGAGAAATGTATATGTTGATAAGTCAGCTTATATAACTGGTTTATAGGAGACAAAATAAAATCTAAGCATTGAGCTCCCTTTTCAACCGTTTCATCATTGCAGGCATTTGGAGAGGAATAAAAATAGAGGTAGATGATCTTGTATCTTTCTTCTGATCTGCACTTTCCCCCCAGACTTCCATTGGTGATTGGAATGGTGATCCTAAATGTCTTTTTCAACCTTAGCGATTCTATGATTGCATGATTCTATAAGGAGCACCTTTTTTTCATCACTCATTTCCAAGACATTTGCCTTACTGAATTTTAAGAGAACTTCCAGGTAATATCCTAGTAGGCAAGGAAGAAATCTGAAGTAGTGTAGTTGTTTCTATTTCTGGTCTTTAAGAATATACCTTAGTAA
>WBNO01006092.1:356-16053 GCA_013400575.1 Peucedramus taeniatus
AAAACCCACAAACAAAAACAAAACCCCTATGTCCATAAAAGGACAAGACAAATACCTATGCACAAGGCTGCTCACAGCATCCAGGCCCAGGTTTTCTTACTGGTAAACTCTGAATACACTGGTAGGGCACCTAAAATTGTAGCCTCACCTCAGTGACTAGCAACACAACCTACTCCAACTCACAGACATGCACTCTGTGCCAACAAGACAATTCCTATATTTCCAGTCATAAGAATGCTACAACGTGTGAACTAAAATTTCTCTGTATCCTCAATGTGTTCAAGATGTTAAAGGGATTCACTGTCCTTGGAGATACCCACAAACATCCAGATAAACACTTGTCAGAACAGGAGCAGTCATAACATTAGAAACTGGTGATGCTTTGCTGTGTAAGGTCACTCTCTGCTCCCAGTCTGGTATTTTTTTAGCTTACTCTTTCTACTTAGTTAATTGCATACATCTCAGCATATCAGAGGACAATTACACAGTATTTTGTGTAATGTAAGTATTTTTCACCGGAAGAAAAAATGGAGTAACTACATGCAGATTTCTTTCCCTTATACAGGAAGCATATACTGGCCTTGTACTGCTGTTGAAAGGGCATCTGTTCAGCATTAATGGAATTAGGAAAGTCTGTTAAAAATAAACAAAGCGTAATTCTTTCCTTTCCTTTGCCAGCTAAGTAGAACAGTAATAATAATTTTTCTTGGCATCAGCCAAAGAGGATATGGTACAATGACAATATAATTACAGTCGGTCATTTTTGAACATTTAATCCCTAGCTGTAGACAGAGTTCTTATATATAAACACCAACATATATATTGCCACTTCTGAATAAAAAAAGCATGTCATATCAAAACAAACATACTGACTTAAAAGAGATTTGAGATACTCTCCTACAAGAGTACAGGATATTAGTAAGCTGTTTAAATTTATAGAAACCCACCAAGGGTCTGTGATTCAAGTCATCAATTACACACAGCAATACATGAGAAGCAAATACTGAGAATGAGGTCTACTTATAAAAACAGACTGCTATGCCTGTCTGAGGGATCCACACTTGCTGAAACCTCATGAATTTTACATTCCTGTGATTTAAAGGCCAGCCTTACAAATACATTGCAATGATGTCCAATAATTTGGGGAACCAGGATGGTAACAATTATAGCAGTTAGTATGACAATTAGCACCAAAATAAAAAGTTTAAATTTTATTTATTTTTTTCCTTCAAACCAGCCCATATGATATACCAATATCAACATATATACTTGTTTTAATAAAAGCACGACTTAAATTACCTGTTTTTTTATGAAAGGTATACTATGAAGCATTTGGGTTGTGTAACATGCTTAACATAACATTAGCAAAAAAATCTGCAATTCTTACTCTGCTGACAGTTAGTCTGTGAAGTCAATGTGATATAAAGCAATAGTGGTACTTACAAGAATTTTTAATAAATATATAACATCTCAGAAAAAAAACTCCATCAGTTTTGTATACATTGGAATACTTTGCAAACAGTAGGACAAAGAAGACAGGTACCACCACTGTTTAAGTAATTCCTTCCTCCATCTTGGCTAACTGATACTAAGAGAATGATCAGTACTCAAAAATTGAACCAGCAGAGTCTCTGTATAAACATTCTGAAATGCAGGAAGAAAAAGAGGAGAAAGAAAGGAGGAAAAGTATTAGGTGCTGCATGACAGACCACCCTGTCAAAAACAGAAATATTGTTGTTGCTCAGCATGGCCTTCTTCAGAAACAATAGAAAAAATTTTTCTTCCCACAGATCATTCAGCAGGGGAAGCTATGACCACCAAAGATGAGAGAAAGAGTAAAACTCAACTCTCTGTGACTGGAAACACCCTATTTTCAACTGACATTTGATTCCCTTGATTTACATTGCTCTCTGGCCTTCCAGTACAACTATCTAATTTATGCAGGTGTTTGTGTAAGAGCTAAAAAGGAAAAAGACCTAGCTACTAAAGCTCAGTGGGTTTGAGCTACTTTAAACTTTATGTATGTTGATTTATATTAATTAAATGTCCTCAGAAACACTTGCAATTATGTAAAGTTGGAACATTCTCTAACAATAGCAACCAAAAATTGCAGACAAAGACTGCAAGTGTAGAGAAAATAAGTTTCCATTATTCAAGTTAAGTTTGCAAGTTTATTTAGACTTTTGACAGAATCAGAAACTAAATAGGACGCTTCTGCATTTAATAAATTTTACCATTCTACTTTCACTTTTGTCTTTTTCAGGGTTTTGATTTATTAGTTGCTATGGAGTATTTTTTTGGGGGGGAAAGGTGTACAGGGATACTTTTGCTGGAGTTTTTTGTTTTGGTTGGAGGTGTCTTTGGCTGGTTTTTTTTTGTTTGGTTGGGGGGAGGGGGTTTGTGTGTATGTATATTCAGTCCCCAGCCTAGACCCTGTCTTACTCAGCAATCATGTCAGATAAGGTTCTATAATTTCCAGCTGTCTATTCATAACTTAAGCGTGTCACACCACATTCTTGTTCAAAATAGTAATCAGTGTTAATGAACAGGAGAGAATAGGGCTTGCAAGTACCCAAGCATTTCTGTAAAGATGCGGAAAGTGCAAAGAACTGCACTGTCTGTTATCTATTTCTACAGACTTCTGCTTATTTTATTACAGAAGTGGTTTCTAACTCTCAGTGCAGACAACATGCTCTTCTATCACATACCAAACTAGTTTACACCAATGTAAATTCAGTTCATTCAGCAATGTGTAAAGGAGTCCTCAAAAGAAATGCTGTGGAGATTACCTCTTCCAAAAAAAAGAAAAAAGGTTTATCTGAATAAGGGAGCATGCCACTTCTGAGCTCCTCTGGACTGTCACAAATGAACAGGCTATCATGAGGGCTAAATCTTTTTAATGTGAAGATAAAAAGTCTTACAGCTATAATTGTCTCAATGTTATCCAGTCACTTACTGCAGCTGTGTATTCTGCTGGGATCTCTGAGGGATGGAGCTTATCCTGTCCTTCCTGTCAAAAAATGACAAGCCAATTGATTTAAAGTGCTTTCTCAAGAATCTGTGATGCCCTGAATCTGTGTTAATTACACACTTATTAATATTCAGGCTTGAAAATATTTGCAAGAGTATATCAATATTTGCAAGTGTATATCAATATTTGCAAGAGTATATCAATATTTGCAAGAGTTAATCAATCATATTGACTATGACCACAAAGAAAACAGATCTATTTTAGATTTTACAGAAGAGCTTGGAAAAAATTGTTTACCATATTTCTTTTTGTTTCAAAGGAAGAAATAAAAGCTCTTCATATTGCACAGAATCATTAAATCCTTGAATATCTCACGTTGGAAGGTATTAATGAGCATTCAAGGTATTTAAGTTCAACTCCCTGATTCTTGCAGGACTACCTTACACTGAACTAGATTACTAAAAGCATCACCCGGACCCTCCTTGAATTCTGAGAGGCTTTGATGGTATGAACACTTCCATGAGAAGCCTGGTCTAGTGACTGACCACCCTTTCTTTAAGCAAAGAACCTTTCTAATGTCCAATCTGAACATCCCCTGGCACAGGTTCACTCCATTTCCTTATGATCTATCACTGCTCACAAAGAGGGAGTAGCAGCTCCCCTGCCACCACCCCATGTCTTGCCTCAGCCTTCTCCTCCCTCAAGCTGAGCAAACCAAGTGACCTCAGATATTCCTCTGAAGTCTTGCCGTCGAGGCCCTCAATTTTTTCCTTCAAGTCAAAGTGAATATAGAGCTTACTTTATCTCTTTAACAGTGTTTGTCAGAAAATCCAAAGTTATAGCATGCCATATGGGCATAAGGAAAGCCTAGTTTCCTCCTTTCTTAGAGACACAAATTTACCAAAGAGGTCAGTGTTTCAAATACGTATGAAAGAGCCCAACTTGACCAGTCTTATTCAGTAAGGTCTCTATTCCCATCATCTCAGGATTTTTCTTGCCTATCTCAACAGGGTCTAGAAACAGATTCCCTGGGGTTTGTGCTTCTCTCTGTGTGTCCAAGTGACAGAGAATGTGTGTGTACAAGTGACCTACATCAAAGTGGCAATTCAATAGTGTGGACTAAGTGAAAACTGCTAAGGCTGAGATGCCAGGCTGGACAACTACACTCAGTGTTTGCAGCCCCTTTCCATCTTCCTCAGTCTTACCTTCTTCAGCTATCATATACAGTATCTTCCTAAAGAATCTATGTAGCCACTTTGGAAACATTAAAATCCAAACCCCTGCTTTAAAGTGTGTCCCACATTCTCACAACGCAATAGATCTGTAACAGAGATTTTCATGCCTCTGAGAGAGATGTTTACACCTTACAATGCCTAGAATTCAATTATCCTTTGAGTTTTTAAACTGGACAAAACACATCAGATTACTACTCCAGCTGTAGCTTCTGATATTTTACTGTGGCTCAAACAATTAAATGAAATATAGATGTATAACCACTCCTGATTTATGGAAGCAGAGAGCAGATTCTGCTCCTACAGACTGCTGTTAATTCAGTATCAGTAATTACTGATACTGGGTGGAAGAAAAGCAGCTAAATTTTCATGACTACTTAATAGGGCAACTAACTAGGTTCTTTTGCCACATCACCAAGTAGCACTGATTCGGGGTCTGAAAATTTGAAATGTGCAAAGAATTAAACAAATTCGAACTAGTTTAAAAGGTAAGTAATGAAGCACTCAGTTAACAATGGAGGATATATGCTAACTAGCAGAGCTAGAACTATGCAGAATGTAATTTCACATCTTGTTTAGTATCTTTGCTTATTTTTCAGTGCAGCAAATGCAGAAGCATATAGGATGATGTGTTTTTTCAGCAAAAGACAGTATGTTGTAAGGTAGAACTGAAAGTGGCAGTTCAGAAACAATCACATCCCAAAAAGTCAATTTATCCTATAACATAAGATGTATGAAAGAACAAATCTATAGGTCATTCGTTGGCACAGAAGGAAAAGACAAACTGCACTATCACCAGCACTGATGAAGAACCACAAAGTATCTACACTGCAGTGTTCTGAAATTGTTGAAATTTACTGAGTGTCTATACTAATTTCACACACATGGCAGTATCATAGCTCTGCCTGTTGAGTATTGTAGAAAGGAGAATGAGCAGAAAGAAAAAAAACAGGGGAAAGGCAAAACAAAATAAAAATCTAAGTAAGTGTCTCATTACTTCAGCCTCTTTGCAAACTACAAAGCTGAGGAGAAAAGGACACAAGAAGGTAAGTTCACCTGTTTATTGCTGTCGACATTAAAAGAGAGCATTTTTCTATTTAGTGTTCTATTTTTGCATATCGAGGCCACTCTCTTCAGTTTTACCCAGTATAAATGTAACAAGATCTCAGCATTTTTAGTCAAGCAGAGTTCATAGTCTTCACACTTACCTAAATTTAAACAAAAACATTTCTTTAGACCAGTTCATTTTCTTTATCAACTGTAACTTTTGTTTTACTTAGAATATGTAAAGAAATTATCTTTTCAGGCCATGAGATTATAACTGGTTCAATGATCATACGGTGCAGGGGGCATGGGGGAATTTGATGGCTGGTTTTTCAAATGAAGGCTCAACACCTTGACATTGAGACAGGCTCATACCATACCACAACTATTGCACAAACTTTGTAAAATAGATCAAGTAAAATATCTCTGACCCAGCCTCAGAAATTCCTTTTCCACTGCACAAAGGTGACAATTAAAAACTGCAATGATCTTTAAGATGTTAACAAATAGTTAACGCTAGAGTATTTCGTTCACCTTCACATGTGATTTAAACAGGATGTAAGCAAGTGTCTCTGGAAATCAAGGACTAGAATTCCAGTCTACACCACTCTCTTATCCCTGGAATGAAGGCTTTAGTGCTTAGTTACACCACTTCAATCAATGAAGCCTTTCTATTCTTGTCCTAGGACTGTCAGTGCTGAAGTTCTAGTGTGCATCGAATTTTCGAGGAAGGGAAGGCATCCTCGCAGTAGCATGGAACTGCCTTTATCTAAGTTTATGCAGTTTGCCTTTCAGAATATGCAGCAAGCAAAGAATCATACAAAACCATCCCATACCTCTTCCTTTCACACACAAAAGAAATTTTATGTTAAAAAGTAGCCAAGTCGTGAAATTTTAAGGCTGTTTGCAGCAACTGCTTTAGTTTATCTATCATCAGCTTCTATAGTCCCATCTTGTCACAGAGACAAATGCACAGATTTCCTTTAGAGTGGTAGAGAATAAGTATATCATCTTTTTACCAGAGACAATGAATGTCCAAGTGATGCCATTCTGTGAGGGGTCTCCAAACCCCTCACAGATTGAGTAATTAATTTTGAATTCTAAAAACGTTTTTAATTCAGGTAAACTTGAATTACAGTATTTTCGCTAGTCACACATCCTATTTCAACTAAATCAAGAGAAAGAACAGTCAAGCCCATCTTTGCAAAAAGGGAAAATTTCGTTTGTTTTCTGAGCTACAATTATTTCAATTGAATGGGTTATTGCCATTTTTATGTTAGTTAATTTTTTTTTAAATTTAAAAAAATCAAAGAAGCAGAGAAGCAAATCCAAAACCAGAAAGAGACTGGAAGTGAAATGGGGGGTTAAATCGTATCTGGCCTTTTAACTTTACATGGCTATTTATTCCAAACACATAAAAAAGACATGCAGGAACCCTGCAGACTAACCTTTCCAAGATTTCATATACTCCTAAACACCCTCTTACAGACACAATACTCAACAAAAAGCCATTTGTTCCTCTAAGTAATGTGACTCCTAAGGATAAAGTCTAAAACAGATTTATCTGTAAGAAAACTAAGAAAACATATATGAAAGTTATGTGGACAGCATACAGGCACTATCAAACATAGCAGCTTACTTTTCCAGCAGGTTAAACCATCATGGTACTCCATCTGACTCAGATGCAACACAGCCAGGCCTGCAAATGACTTTGAATGAATGCTGAAATGTTTTCTAAGTCAAAGAAAGGCTGCTGACTTAGTCAACTGGTTATTTGCCAACTGCCTATATTTAGGACTGTCCCTGCAAGTGTTCAAAAGTTTACCATTTATCACTGCTTCAGAAAAAGACAAATATATTCCAAGCAGAATTCCAGAGGAATTCTGCTTCTCATCAAAGTTTTCCTCTTTCTACCCATCCCACTGACTCCAGATCAGCATACAAGGTTTATCAAGCAGAATACACCTGTCTCTGTAGCCCTCAAGATTCTGAGTCTCCACATATTTCCAGGATTTATAAGATGATATGCATGATAAGATTTATAAGCATGATAGTAGCTGAAAAAACAATTCAGAATTCCCTTCTTCCCTACCAACTCATCTTTGATTAGTATTTTGTAATCACTGCAAGTGCAAGGAAGTATTTATTGAGAATGATAATTTTTTATGCTATGTAGCACAATGAGATGAAACACTAGGGAAAAGGTCGCTACAGCATGATGGTGTCTCACAGTCAAGGGCTGGTTTAGCAGCTGACTTGGTTAGTGAGCATCAGGGACTGCATATGGCACCATTTACACACACAAGACTAAATCAAAACCCAAAACTGTGCCAATTACAAACAGATATAAACACAATTACTGCTATCAAAATACAGCAAGATCAAAACTTCCTTAGTAGCGCAAAACAGGTAAATCATGAAGTACTACAAAACAGGTACACTGTAAAATCAAACTGTGCTCTCAACAGAATTTGTTACAAGGAGGCTTAAGATTAATAAATTACAGCTAGAAGGAAATGTACAGAAGCAGGTTATGACTGTGCAAGATGGAATTGGGCCAGTGCATTAGGTCTATTAGGCCTATTACACATTATTCAGTTACTGTCAAATGATAAAGTAAACAAGGAAGGACAACTATCTGACGTTCTCCAGATGTCATCATTTTCTGAAATCTTCCTAGTCTTTTCACTGTCCATCCTCTGTTCTTGCTGTGCCACAATCTATTTGGATCTTGTTGGAACAAATGATATATCTGTTGTTAAGGACCTTTCTAACCGTTTTTTGGGAACAGACTCTCTTATTTTAAGAAGAAGACTGTAACAGGAATGTTATGAAGTCATTTAAATCCTAAGCCTGATCTCCCTCAGGACTCAAGGCTGGCAAACAGGACTATCATTCTGCTCCAGTCTTGCCCTTTCCAAACTAAAATCTCACACCTATTCACACCTTCCCAGCATAAACACAATCATACAGTCCACCCAAGCATGGTTAAAGCTGAGGTTTTACTCCCTCTCATTTCATGCCTCTCCTCAGAGAAGCACAAATCACAGATATATAAGGGACTCCTGAAAGTATCCTACCTATAACTCCAGTCTGTAATCCTGGCGTCATATTCAGTTTTGACACCACCTACCTACTGCTAAGTCCTGCAGGCCTGTTTAGTTCATTAACCTTTCCTGCCTACCCTCAGAGCTAACACTCTGGCTATCATTACCTGATGGTTTAATCACAAAAACTTTATTTGGTTTCAGCAGAGGTAACCTGCCAGCTTCCACAGCCATGCTGTGGAAAGCCTTCCCCTCCTAGCCTGTGACTCTGACTCTGCCATAGTGTCTCTGCCCACACAGACCTCCCTCTTCCCACCCTCCTTGCTCCAACACATTCAAGAAAATGCCTCAACAACATCTTGAAACCTTTCAAATCCTTCTCTGCTTCGTCTATCGTTTCCTATTCAATAATGAAACATTGAGTTTTATCTTCAGACAGTTTATAGCAGAGGAATGGAAAGAGTAGTCAGATTTCATTTTTCTCTGATGTTGTCCCTATGCTTGAAGACATGTTTCCAAACCTCAGCAATTTCCTGGCGTTTTCTAACTCCTATGCAAAACTGTCCTTTGCTAAAATGCTAAATAATAGGTTAGGAAACATAAAATGAACTATTACCACCATACTACTATTTTGGATTTATCCCCTCAATCTAGTATGTCCAGCAGACTCTTAAGATAGGAACTGAACTGATTTTTAATTAAGTATTTGCATGTAATCTAGCACAGCAGAATCATGGCCACACTTTAATAGTTATGTGATACCCTAGTAAATACCCTACTACACTGGACTAAAATGCCTTTGGAATTTATTTGTGTGTAGAACAAAATATAAAGTATGTCAGCTACACATGCAATGATTCAACACCCCAAAAGTTAACCAGGACAGAATTTGACCTAATCATTACCATTAGTCATTGGTGTACTTCACCTATCCCTGCACCAGCGACTGAGAAAAAGCAAGGTGTGTATGTAATTGTTTAAAAATGCTATTTCTATCATCCCAAACCATGAAAATCCATGGAGGAAAAGCATTTTTAATTGTCAATTTCCACCACATGTTTGTAGTCTGTTTGAATTTATGGAACTGTAAAAGGTTATTAAATTACCCAATATATTTTCCTTACAATTACATGTTGCTTTTTAAAGCAGTTTTACATATGTTCATCGAATTCAGGTTTTATTTTGGTTTGCTTATATGCAGAGGCCCTCTCTCACTCTTCTGGAAAACTGTTTTCCTTGCTAATAGACCTCATTTTCTGAAAATATTCTCTTTATTAAGCTTCTGTTGATTGTTTTGCAACTACATATTTATACCTATGTACCTGAATGAACAATTCCTTCCTTTCTTTGCATTGCTTCTAGCAACCTCATAGATCCAGACTGCTCTCATGTCTCAGTGCAGCAGTAATTTAATCAAGTTTTATGTTTAGTTCATTTTTTTTTCTTGGATGTCAATTCTTTAAATAATTTTCTTATCATTTCCTGAATTCTTTTCCAGTTAAGAAATATTTCTGATTATGTGGTACCCATAAAAGAAGAAAAGTATTCCACTTGAAACTGTAGCATGATAACAAAAAAACAGACCTTCAATATTACTGCAACTGCTCATAACTTTGCTTGTTTAAAAATTTACCTCAGAATTATGCTGGTGCAATGTTTATACTTTTTTCTTTATAACTAATGAACACTGACTCCATTGCTGCTGCTGCATGATTTCTTCTGACAGATTTTAGTAATAAAAGGTTAATCAGCCATAATACTCTGATTCTGCAACCATTTTAGATGTATGTACAACTTCTATATCTGGGTTTTCCAACTGGAGTCAATATCATTACTCATACTCTTTAATTCTTATATAGCGTAAGTGCCCTGTTAAGTGGAGTCAAGTCTCTTGTGTGCTGCTGGCTGAATGCAAAGTAGAGACATGATAGGGTAAGACTTGATTCCTTGTCTAAATGTTTAAAAGCTTTTTTACTCCTTAGCTTGGAGAGGTTCAGCAGTTTCTGGGAAAATAACTTCTGCTTCACTTCTGTAGTGTCTCATTTCCTGTAAAGCCAAAACTGTTCCAACTTAATCAAATACTATTTTCAAAGTAATCACTGCCTATCATTGATAAAAAAACTCCAGATACAAAAATAAGAGGCACTATGAATAAGTATGTAAGTGACTCAGCTTGTTTTTAAACTGTGGTCATATAAATCTACTCAAGTCATGCCATCATCACTAACTGTTCCTTGAACTTCTGTGCCTCAG
Source organism: Peucedramus taeniatus (assembly GCA_013400575.1). Classification (NCBI taxonomy): domain Eukaryota; kingdom Metazoa; phylum Chordata; class Aves; order Passeriformes; family Fringillidae; genus Peucedramus; species Peucedramus taeniatus. The sequence continues at coordinate 10,904 of WBNO01006092.1, forward strand.
AAACAAGTACAACATTCATTTTTCATATCTATCAAAGCAGTGCCTTAAAAGCCTTTTTTACTATTCTCAAGGCCATCTCCCTGGTGAAGGGTCTGGCCCTCAGTTTGGAAAATGTCCAGTCACACAGTCCAGTATTTTTTTGGGCACAGCTGTCTGGGGTCAGAATACCCCATCTGTCCAGTGTATTACCCTGCCAGGAGTAACATTGGTCTAGCATTCTGGTCTCTTTTCTTGTATCAGCAAGTGATTAAAAGAACTTTAATTTTTAGAGGGTTTGTGGTGTTTTTCTTTCCAAATACCGTTAACTGCTGAAGATGACACAGCATTTAGATTATTTCCCCAGCTAATTTGCTATTCTCTGCAGGAGGAGGACCATCTTTCAATTACGAGTTTGAAGCACTTTGCTGCAGTATGTGGTTATCTCAGTATCATCAGCACATTAAGCCTTTCTGGGGCTCATTCTGTTCTCTGACTTCCCCGAAGCCAGCATACAAAGCATTAGGTTCTCCATTAGGGACAGACCTAAAGCCAGGGGGAAAAAAAGCACTCTCTGGCAGTCCTTGTTTCAGCATCTCTCAGAGGCAATTTTGTAATTTTTTTTTAAATTCTTACAGCTTCTTTCTTGACACATTCCCTTGATCTAGCTTCTCATAGTAATTCCACTTCACTGTAACAGTCTGAAGCATGTAAGATTACTTGAAAAAGACCTAATTTAAGTACCTTCTTCAGTACACAGTATTCCATATCAGAGAATTACTGAAGAATTACTTCCTGAATGTTTAGTTCTCTATTTAATTGACTTTAACATCTTAATAATTGCTCTGATAATCATTCTGAAGCTGAATGAAACACCACTGAAACCTTAAACTTTTGATTTGTTTTCTTGAATAAATTATACAAATTTTATACTGACTGATCAGTCACTCTTCTCCAGCTTGATGGTTTGCCCGTACCTGAAAGAGTCTAATCCCAAGAGATTAATAACATAATACAGTGGGGAAAAGACAGTGTTTGTAAAGCATGACATTTTTTGTACAAAATTGTTTAAAGTTAAGTAAAGTTCTTAAATAACTTAATAAGCATGCAGAGAGGGACAAGCAAGTATTTTATTTGGATCTTCCAAGATACTACTGAAAAATTTCCTACAGGCCAATAAAGAAAAAAAATCACCAAAGAAAAAAGAGGTATCATCCTTTCATGACATACTACAAAATTAAAAGTTCAGGAAAAAAAAGGAAAGGAACAAATGGTCAGTTTTTCAGTGAAGAATAACCATGAAGGATTCTCCAGAAGAATATGTGCTGAGATATGTGCTGTTTCTCATATCCATAAATAATAAATAATATTACTTCTAGTAGGAAAGGCAGGCAAATAATGAGGTGGAAAAGCTGCAGACAATACCAGATTATTTAGGAGAGTCAAATCTATAACTGGCTACAAGAACTGCAGAAAGGACTCATGACACTGGGAGGGACTAGGGAATAAAACAGTAAATAGAATTGAGGGCCAAGAAGTGCAAACTAGGGAAAATGTGAGAAAACAACCTGTCTTCATTTTTAACTGTGGTAAGGTGCTGTACACTGGCAGATGAGCTTTAAAAAAGGTATTACTAAGCAGCAAAAACATCATGCATTCACATTACATGATACTCTGAAAGTATCAGAAAAAAATGCCTTCTGACAGTACAACAGAATAAGTAGAATAGCAAGAACCCTTAAGAAAGTGGGAAAAAAAAGAGAAGTCATTGTACTACTGTCAGTCTTTCATCCTGTTATGACTTAAACCTGACAGGTAGTTCTGGGCTCCCCAGCTTTCAAACGGTTAAATAAAATCTTCAGAGAAAGGCCACAAGGATAAGCAGAGTGATAGACTTATGCTCATGTATGATGAGGCAATAGAAAACTTTAGCTTAAAAATATCTGAAAGAAGACAAGGAGGATATGGTAATACTTAATTAAAGGCCAGAAAGAAAGTGAAATAAAAATATTCACCCAGGTAGAAAGAAGCATCATAGAACACACATCGAAATTGTCAGGCAACTTAAAGCAAACAAAGAGGGATATTGTCACTGTCAAACAAAGCACATGATAAAACTGTAAAACTCACTGTCTCAGGGATTTTGTTGAAGCCAAAGCATAAAAGCACATGACAGCCAAATGTATGGAAGATGGTTCTAGCTGTAGCTAACATGTTAGTTCAGCTATACATTTTGAGCTAAGCTTTCAGCACCTGATCAGCCTGTATATTCTACTGTTTATAATCTCCCACTAACCAAGACAGAATGGTTTAGAAGGATCTTTGATCTCATCTAGTCTCACCTATTCTCCCTTTAATATTAGACTTTAAAAAAATGGAGAAAATCTGCAGAACTGAACCATAAATGTGAAAACATGTCAGTATGGCATTTCTTATACCCTGTCATGTACTGCCTTCGAAAATTTTGCCTCCTTGGTTTTACGTAGATTATGTGTAACAACTTCAAAGATTGGTACTGAAAATTACTGAGGGTGTTTTACAGTTGACAAGCTACGAAAGCAAAATCTGTTCTTTAAGAAGGGATAGTCTAGTTGAGGCTTTATTATTAATAGATAATACACAGAGAGTTTTCCTCTCCAACAATCAATGAAGGTACACAATACAAAGATTTGGAAAACAAAAAAACAAGCACGCCCTTTGTGCAGCACAGTCCGAGGCTATAATTTGCTCTGTGCAGATAAATAGCCTTGATTAATGTTGTGGCTGGATCCAGACCCAAATGAATGACAAAGCACTTCCTGTAATAGGTTCCCCTGCATGGTCTGGAGCGACTGTTCTTTTGGAGAAAATTTTCCTTTACTCATGCTGAGTAGCAACCATGTAGTCAGTGCACTGTAATCTGTTTAACCGAACAAGAATACCTGTGGTGTGAAATGCCAGCACTGTGACATTGGCAACACCAGGTCTCTCAGACACAACTGTAGGCCTTTTAGCATCTTCCACAGATGTGACTGCAGTAGCACAACACACAGCAGCTCCTTCCCCCTTAGTCACTCACCCACTCCCCTGCACAGCTTTACCTTACATCAGCGTCAAAACAAATACTGCTCATTGCTTGGCCTCAACTCAGCCTATGGCAACCAGCTGACAATGATTCCCCACAAAAGGCCTGACCAAGCTGAAATGAAAACACATCCTCAGCCTCTTATGCTGCAGAATGCAAATCTTGAATTTCTCTGGGTTACCCTTTTCAGGTCACTGTAGTACAGAGTAAACTGGCCAATTGAAAACAACCTATAAGATTTATGGATCTGTTCTGAACTGAACACACCACTGCTCAGATGCTTCATTCCCAGCTGACATGCCCATGCATGGAAACTTCAGTCAGAAAGACACTCTCCCACCACAATACCACTCCTGTAGAGGAGGTCTACTCCAAAACATGTCTTTTCCTCCCACAATTCAGAAGGTACAAAAAGAATTCTGCATTTCTTTCGAAAACACACATTACAGGAAAGTAAAGGTGCTCCTGTGGTGTGTTCTGTTGCTGCACTCCTGACTTGATCTAAATGAAAGAAACAATTTTATCAATTCTCCATGGGCCTCTTTAGATTCTAGTTTTTTAGACAACTCCTTTCTGATCATCAAAAACTACTCAGAAAGATTAGTGCAATATTTGCTTTTAGAGGTAAACAAATTGTTTTTACTGCTTGCCACTTACTAATGGGAAACATTATCACTGCACAATTAATGTCTCTCAAGTAAGACCACCTATGATGTTCTTGAGCAGGGAGTTTGTCAAAACCACCACCATCTCCATTTCAAATGTCGTAATACACAAAATGCCAATGTGAAAAATGTATTAAGGATTTGTAACTGCACTGTGCAGTATCTTTTAAGAAAGATACCAAAGTTACAACTGCTTATATGAAAACATAAAGGAAATATTTTTAAAACTCCTAAGAATTATAAAATTTAAAATTATAAAACAACTTAGTTAGCATGAATCCCACACTTCATGTTTATTTACCCTTAATATCTGCCAACACAGTTAAATATTAAGGAAGCCACTAAGGAATTCATTTTCTCATCTCTTTCTCCAGTCCTCTAAAAAATTATTTGATTCTCTGATTTCTGACAATGCATGCCAAGAAGGAATAGTATAACAAATCATCTTTTACAAATCATTTTAGATTTGACAGAACCACGTCCACCAAAGAAAGTGCATCTTGGGTTTATGACTGCTCCCTCTCCAGAGATTCTTAACAGATCTGTAAAACTGGGAAGGCCCTACAAGTACCAAATACCCAGCCACACAGGATAAAACAAACAGCCGTGGGATAAACCCAGTCCTACTCCTATAACTGAACACATTTCTTAGAGCTGGATAGCTAGCGGGCATGTAGGCTATGCATGAAAGGTTAGAAGTCACTAAAACCGAGTTTTGCAGGGAAAATCAAAATGGAAAACGAGTTGGCCTAAGACCATCCCGGTCTTACAAACATCCTACTTTTGCAGTGCACATAAGGGGGGAAGGAGCACACACTGTCTGGGGTAGATTAACAGTCACTGTAAACTCTGCAGTTTCAGCTCAGCCCTACCAACAAGCCGTTTGAGAACAGGATCACCTCTGTGATTCCTGACACGGTACTGACGGCCTCTGAGTACTGAGACACAATTATGATACTGAACCTTGGTAATCTCTGCATATTGCACAGTTATTTAATAACTTGCTTACCCAAACTTATGCCCTACTGCTAGTGCCATTTAGACCACAGAAATAATACTTCTTCAGCAACTTTGCGTATTATTCTCCTCCCTTCAACTATGCAACTTGATGCATCCTGAAGTCCCAAGAAATGTGCAACTAATCGTCAAACGGCATGCTGACTCTCCCCACCATGCCTGTCGGATGCTCGTGGGTTCGTAAAGCACAGCATTATTCAGCAGTAATCAGAGGGCAGCAAGGTGTGCGAAGAAAACGCGCCCCCAAAGCACGCCGCAGCCCCAGCCGCTGCGAAGGTCACCAGCCCCATGCTCTGCCCGCTGCCCGCCCGGGAGGATCGCAACACTGCCCCGAGAAGTTTCGGACAGCACCCGCGGCGCCGCACTCGGGGCTGCGGGGCCGACGGCCGCAGTCACCGGCAAGTCGGGCGAAGTCCCGCGCCCGCTGT